>RJWH01000520.1:0-361192 GCA_004363575.1 Solenodon paradoxus | reverse complement strand
AGGCAGGGCCCTTAACATCTGCATGCTCACAGTCTCCCTGAACATGAGGTGGGAGTGAGATGCTCTGGGAGGGCCTAGGGAGAAGCCAGGCTTGGAACGAAATGCCAAATGGGCTTATGGGAGGTGGGGGTGGGGGGGATCGGGGGGTGTGGTACTGATGAACAGCCACTGCTTCAGTTAAGGAGCAGATGGCTGAGATTGGCATGACGGTGGCAGTGTCAGACACCACAGCAACATTGAAGTTTATATTGATTGATTCCTCTGAGCTGTTCCCTGGCCCCTGACTGGTCTCCACTGCCCTTACAGCCACAGCCTCTTCCTGGAAGGGCTGTCCCCAGCAAGATGGCCTTGAATTCAAGGTCAACAGGACTCAGTCCTAACACTACTACCATGGCCTCAAAATCTGGACCCAGATTTCAGAGGCAACAGAGGTGACGAGCTCAGTTCCAAAGAATCAGCTTCTCTGAGGTAACTGTAAGGGCTCTAATGACTGAGATAGGTGGGGCACCTTAAGCTCTGGGGAGGTTCTGAGAGAGGTAGAGTCCTGTCATGAAAGCAGCAGCCTGGGGGACAGGGGGCTGGGATAACTGGAGCCTCTGTGTGGAGCTGGGAATTTGGGGTCTCCAAATGTGGAGATGTAGTGGGTCAGAGAAGATGGATTTCCAGGGGAGTGTCCAAAGGAGACACTTCGATCAGCTGCAAGGATGATGAACGGTTGGGAATTTTTATTCTAGACCCTTAAAAGGGGGTTGCTGGAGCAGGTAAATTCTTGGCTCTGACCAATGGAAGGGTTCAAGTTCTGAATGTTTGAGTTTGCTCTGGAGTTGCAGGGATAACAGCATGTCTATTTTACAGGATCAAATATGATTCTCCAACAGATATTCAGAACGATTGTCAGCCTGGTGCATTTATTCTCCCTGTTCTCTTTCTGGTAGAATGAACTTATTCCCCAGATTTCTATGGTGCCAATGTTACCTGAGAGTCAATCCAGTGTCGCTACTTGGATTAGTCATTGAATGAATGGTGTGATCATCCCCAAAACAGTGGAGATGAGATTTGAAGCCAGAATTGGCTATGACTTCTTGTTCTTTTATTGAAGTACTCAAGGGGCTGTGCTACAGGTATCTGGTGGGTAGAAGTCGGGGATGCTAGGACAGACTCATAGCAAAGAAATCCCCAACCCAAAAAGTCAATGATGATGATGTTGAGAAACCCTGTCCTGATATCTTTTACATTGTTATGCCTAATTCCCACTACCTACTACCAATTCTTGTCTGAGAAGAAAGTGTGTATGACAGAGGAACATATTACTTCCAGCCTGGATCTACCAGGAGATGCCGCAATGTAAAGGAAAGGGAAGTGAAAGAAAGACTGTCTCCTCTTTAGAATCGGGTGTACCGTGTAGAAACAGGACATATGAAAGTAGGCAATCCCTTGTTTGCTCAAATCTTCGTGTAAAGAAAAGGAGGGGGAAACTCTGTAAGATTGCTTTTTACTAAAAAATATAATAAAAAATTTTAACTAAAGAGAATTTTTGGATTATTGTTTGGGATTAAATTTACTGAGCCAACATAAAATAATTATAAGAAGTTTAGATCAGCTCAAGCAAAAATAAGTTCACATTTCTTATACACTTCTGAAGGTAGTATATACATTTTTGACTTCTTATACATTCAAAATAAATTCCCAAGTTGCTAGCAGAATTACATGGAACAATACTTATGAATACATAGCAAAGTAGATGACACAGGGTAGAAACTCAGTAATCAGGAAAAAGGGAAAACCTAAGCGTAGCAGACAGAAATTTTGAAATGATTTCTCCAAGAGGACCACCGTAACGACCCAAATGGTACATATAAGGAGATGTCTTTCCCAAAATTATACTATGTTATAGGACATGGTTGATATAAAATAGTGAGATTATCTGGATGATCCTCATATAAGCACAGGGTCCCTAAAATCTGAGCACTTTCTCTGGTTAATGGCAGAAGAGACAGGAAAATGTCAGACATTTGAAACACGAGAAAGACTCTGCTGCTGTTTGGAAGTTGGACAGATCACGTGACAGGCTTGTGGGAGGCCCCTAGGAGTAGAAAGTGGACCCAAGACACAGAGCTAGCAAGGACATGGGGACTTCAGACCTTCACCTGCTGGGAACAGGGTTTGCCAACAACCCAACTGAGCCTAGAAGTGGGTTCTTCCCGAGATCTATTGGATAAGAGCCTATTTATCCAAAACCTCTATTTTGTCTTTGTGAGACCATAAGAAAGCAGAGTACTCAGCTGAGTTGTGCAGGACTTTTGACCTACAGAACTATGCAATAATAACACATGTTTTAAGCTGTCAAGTTTATGGTAAATTGTTATGTAGTGATAGTCAATGGATACAGTATGTGAGACCAACTAATCGTACAGAATAACAAAGCAGGAAAGGCATACTTCCTAAACTTGCTACAGACTCATCATATTTCTGTATCTTCACCTCAGAATTATGATGTCCTCTAGTCAAGGACAGCCTCTCCAAGAAACTAAGGAGCTTCAGGACCCCTCATTTACATGAGTCAACCAGCTCTAACTTGTCCTACAGAAAATGTGCTCCTCCTCTCCTGACTTCTTTTCCTCTCCCATGTTTATGCTATGCACCCTAGACTCTAAATTAGGTGCCATCCTCCAGCATCCCAACAAGAAGATGTGGTGAAAGTCAGGCATCATCCTTTAAATAAAATGTTGGGATGCAGAAGACACAAAACCATCAGGGTGTTCAGAAGATAGTCAAAGACAGATTCTAGCAAACAAGTGATTTTTTTGTCCTTAATTTTTTTCTAGTGGTAAACTAGGAAACAAGTTAGAAATGTAGTGGATGACATTGGGGTTTGATTTAAAACTGTCAAAGTCTTAATTGTCACCTTATCTGTCAACCTATAATTATTTATGCTATTTTTACTAAATAAACATTTGTTAGATATCTAATATGTACAAAATATTATCTCATATATTATACACCTTATTTATTTGTAAAGATTCTAAATGCCAGGAAAGAAGAAGCTTGGTCATACTGATTCTTCAATATCTATTATAGTGCCTACATACAGTAGGTTACAAAAAGATCGGTTCAAGGATTATTTAATTGCATTTATATTGAGCAGTACATTTTTCAGTTATCGAGTAAAATGTAAAACTTTTCTAATTACAAATGGTATAAATGTTAAATACAGACAAGTATAAAGAATAAATTGATTGATATAATTTTCTCATACTTTTATCATAATTTCCTGATACATATGTGTGTTCAGATATGTTCTTAATATTTATCTATGTAATGATATCGAAATTCAGTGTTATTAATTATACTTTGCTTTTTATTTTTACTGAATATATGAATATTTTTAAATTTTCCAAACATTATTTAAAAATTGTATACTGAATTCCATAATATGGATGTATCATAATTTAAGAAACCCAGTTTCAAATAATATTTGTTATTCTCAGATTTTGTTTTTACTAATAGCACTGTGATAATTACCTCTGTGTGTGTGTGTGTGTGTATGTGTGTGTGTGTGTGTGTGTGTGTTGTTATTATGTGCCAGGGTTTATGACTGGATCAGCATAAACCATGAACCACATTTCTGGCATGAAGAAGCATAATTGTAGGAAGGACTGAACTAGTTGGGACACAGAAATGGTGTAAAGACAGATCCAAAAGCTAGGACTTAGCTACAATTGACTGTTTATGGTAATGGTACCATTTGGAAACAGAGACAATACAATACCTTTAAAAGGGCATATTAAGCATGTCCTTTTTATTTTCTGATACTTTGACACCTTGGGACCTGTTGTTCTCCCAAGTTTAGTAAATTCTTAGAGATAAACAGCTTTTCTGAGAGGGCACATTTCATATGCAAAGCAATGATTCACAGCCCAGACCCCCAACCACATTCCCATGGGGCTCCCACAATCAGGGCCCTTATTCCTCAGCCCTAATAACTCAAGGCAGGTATGAGGAAACTAGGAAGAGAATCTGTGCCCCATCACCCACTGGAATGATTCAAAATAGTCAATATTAAATCTGCTTACCCTGCTTGGTGCACTCCTATCCATGAAAACTACAATAACAGCTTTGATTCACATTCTTCTCTCACTCCCTCTGCATTTAGACTGAGCCTATTACATGCCTATGTGACTGCATGGTGTGGCATGCCTCCTCTTTCTAGAGATGTGTGAGTATTACAAAATATCTTCTTTCGTGACAGTCTTTTCCATGTCCTTGTGTCTTATCTGATTCCAACAAATCATGTATACTCTTAAAACAAAGGGTAACACTCATGCTTCTCTGTCACAAAAGTAGACATGGAACAGAAATAATGGCCAGAAAAACAAACCCACTCACAGACATATTATAAATCCTATTAGAATGAAAGAGGTGCCTGTGTGCAGGCTTGAAAAGAACTACACTTCTTGTTGTAGCTGGTAGATTTACCTTGAGGATTGAATCATGGACTTTTCTGTGACTTCTGTAAAGGTATTCAAATAAGACACACTCATATAAGAAACAATCTCCACTATTCTTGAGGGGATTCCAGGACTTTACACACAGGAAGCACACAATGTACATTTGTTTAATTAATCGATGACAACGGATCTAGGTAAACACCTAACTAACCCTAATTCAGTGGAGGAAAGATTATGATAAAACTGGAATTAATTGTGGTGGAATCTTACAGGACAAGGTGCCCCCAGAAAGGCATGGGTGACACCATTTTGTGCTAGGAGCACTGTGTCTGTGGCATTTGGGCAGGAATCTCCATTTTTTTTTTTGTCTCAGTGTTTTCTGGTAGGTACAGAGGTAGGTCCTAGGCATTTTTCTCAGTCTCTTCTAATAAGGATCCTCATTGTTTTGACTAATATCTGTATTAACAATTTCTAAACAGACTCTTTGCCTGAAACTCTGAGTGAATGGCACCAGTGCCCGCCAGGAATCTAAAAGTCCATCAGGCCTCCATCCCCCTGTAAAATAGCTGAGTCCCCCCTCCCAGGGCTGGTTTACTCCTTTACTGAGCCAGCCCCTTCAGAAATTCCAAAGTAAACTCTGGGATATTCAATGTGTTTCCCTGGGTAACTCCTTTCCACCCTTCCAAACCGAACACCCAAATACCCCAACTCTTTGGGGAACCCTAACAGAAACATGTGAGAAGATTTTCTTGATTTATATTTGTACTCAATTCCAAAGCTTTCTTTTTCTTTTCCACTGATGCCAGCCTCTCCATTTCACCTAGAATTCCCTTAGCCCCGGTGTGCCCATCAGCAGGGAAAAGGGTTAAAACTGGACACAGTAACTACTCCTGCATGCACAGCCTGATAAAAGAGAAAGGAGTTGAAAGTAATCATTAAATTGAGTTTTAGGGATTACACATGGATTTCATTTATCCCCACTCACTCCTTTCCCTACAGGCAAGTATAATGAGTTGCTTGCATTTTTATTCTCAGAAATTCAATGAAATTCTGAGCTCTAAGAAAAGTATATTCCCTTAGAATTAGAAGAATATATCAGATAAATTGTCCAAAGAAGTTACATTTTTGAGGCAAGCTTGATTTATCTTAATACAATAGAATCTTATACTTCATAAAATATTCATATGATTAGAGAGAAAATTGTCTTGAACTTGGAGCAACTTAGACTCTGAGGAGAAAGTCTTGAAAAATTACATTATGAAAATGTTTCCCTCTTAGGGATTTGAAATTCATATAAAAATTTAAAAAGAGATACACTTTTAAAGTTTCCAGAGGATGTTTTCATTTTTTACACATACATTTTTAAACCGCAAAACAAGTGATCTAAGGAGCTAAGAGTAAAACTATTTTCTATCAAAAGTTAGCAGCCAACAGTAGAGTTACCGTAATGTTTTAATAGGAAGTGAATTCTGAGAGGGTTCATTTCCCCTCTGCTGCTTCCTATATATGCTCATATAATAATAATAATACTTCTAAAAATACATATGATTAAATTACAGTTTGAATTACTCATATTTCTAAAGGAAAAATTATAGAAAATACAGAGTCCCATAACTTCTACTTAATCTTATGCATCTTATACAAAGAAAATATAAATAAAACACTTATTGTTGAATAAATGAATCTTATATTTGCTCGCAAAACATGTTTTTATCATTCTCATGTTATTATTTGTGACACATTATAAATCACTGGTGTGTCTCTAATTTTATTTGTGAGGTCAGGTTATCTTCTAGGTAGCTTATATAGAACATCATTAATGACATGATTTTCAAGATCAGTCTCAGGTGACAATTCTTCCATTTTAAAGGCCCTGAGAACTTTCCAATGTTGTCATTTGTGGTCTGCACAGTAACAGGAAGTGAAGCAGATAGATGAATGATTATGATCTGCAAAAGTCTGTATAAAAATATTAAATATTTTATTAATCAAAAAATTGGAAATGTTGACAACCCAACATCTAAATCACTAAGAATTACTCCTCTCTATATTGCATTGTTCCTAAGTATTAAATTGAAATTAACATCTTACATTAAATGGTATTGTCCAATAATCCAAATAGCAAAAGCAAAGACAAACAGTGAGGGATCAAATAGCAGTGAGGCTGCTAACTAGGATAAAATAAGAGGGAGAGACAAGGGCTGTGATATTTACCTGGGATGCTAAGTAGAGGTAGCTGCCTCCCCCAGCCAGGCCTTCTGCATTCCAGCAGTTCTCTGCTCCTGGAATTGGCTCCAGCTGTCTCCTCTGCCATATGGATGAATATCAGACAGATTAAAAGAACCTAATGATACTGGGGACTGTGAGGCAAATTCAGGTCATGACTGTGAGAAGACAAGCATCCTATGGAAGAAAACAATTGAAAGGTGTAAAAAGAGCCATTTAAGCACTGATAGTTCCCAAAAGAGAAAGATACTTCCCTGCCTTTGGAAATAATAATCTGCATAAAGCCGAGAGATCAATTTCTTATTCCAAGCAGTGAGAAATCATCATTATCAACTGTATGACTTTGATACTGACCTGTACATGTCAGTAAGTGGGTATTCCAGTTACAAAAATAATGATTCAGTCACACATCTACATTATTCATTTCTCTGTCATCCCTTGTAACTTTTAATAAATGAATTGAGTGCCTAATAGGTTACCATGATTACTATTTAATTCTTTAAATTTGTTTGGTATTATACACATATATACATATATAGACACATGCATATGTATACGTATTTAATTTTCTTTTCTATATGCACATAACTCACTCTTCTATCACATTAGTCAATCACATTTATCAAGTATTCGTAATCAAACATGTATTTTAGAACACAAATTCAAAGTAGATAGAAATTTTACATTTGTGAAATATTTTTTGAGAAAGCAGCTGCTGGAGTTAAACTAGATGATGAACTATTTATAATACTTCCCCAGCAGAGCCAAAAACACTTCCTCAAATCATTCGAAATCTAAATTGCATTGTTTCCTCACCAACCCCATGTAATAAATGCTTATTCCCTCCCCACCTCAAGTCCTTCCTTTCTTCTCCACAGTTCTTTATTGCTGGGTCAGTAGCAGTTCATCATCCTACTTTCAGTAAAGTTTCCTACATTTTTCTGTCAATTCAAATACTCTTTGGAGACTCTTTTTCACTCCCCTTTTTGTTTCCCCTTTGTTGTGTTTTCTCTGAGAGCAGATTCTCTGTTATTTACTCCTGATCTTCCTTGTGGTGGTTATCCTTGGGAATCTTTTATTCTGGGGATGCTGAGAGAATAGCCCCTTTCTGTCCTAGTCTTCCTTCCTTTATTCCCCCGTATCCTCTCTCTTCATGTCCCTCCCTGTGGTTCTCAAGCAGCCTTGGTTGACTGAAACAGACCCTGCTTCTCTCCTTCCCCAACAGGAGCTAGATTTTCCCCTCCTCTCCTCCTGACTTACCTTGCTCTATGTATTGTTCACCCCAGCTGCTTATGCTGCATTTCAGAGATCTTTCCATCTACAACCTGAAATGCAAGGCCTCTTTTTTCTAAATCCCTTGTCATCTTGACAATGCCTTTCAAAGGCTTTCTTTCCCCACAACCCCACTGCATTCACTGAGCAGGTGTGATCAATTTAACTGGTTTTTGTCTCCTTTCATTCTGGCTGCAGAGGCCCCACAGGGCTGTCTACTCCCAGTGGACATGCTTTCATGCAGTTTGCATAGATGTGTCCTTTTTCATTACAAAAGTCACACACCATTCACCTTCTGCAGAAGGCCAGTGCTGTCCTTGTTCTACACACTTGAGCCCCATTTCCTGACTGCTTGTTACCTCCATGCTGTCTTAACACCCTTGAAGTGGGCTTTTAACTCTTTATAAAAGTCACATCATCAGTAACCCCTAAATGAAAAAGGCACATCTGGCAGATGGTAAGACTTATCCCTTGTTTCAAATTTAGTCCCTTGAAATCCTAAATATGAGGACTTTTAAAATGCTAATTAATAGAGAAGAACTGTTTGTTCCCTTATAGAAACATGATTCCAGCAATTTAAAGCACCTTTCATCACCTCCAATGGCAAAACTGGGGAAAACTTTGAAAAGCCTTTACTTAACCTTCTAAAATAAACAGAGTATCTTGTACGATTGGAGTGTTTCTAAAATCTGTTCTAAATACAAAGTCCTAATTCTATGTAATACTTTCTTAACTGATTTAGTCCTTTTTTGTCACTGACTCCACTCTCTCTTTTTTATCAAAGGTAAGGATATAGTGCAGGAATCAGCAAATAATCTAAGGACCAAATCTTTCCCATTATCTTTTTGTGTAAAAGTTTATCAGAAAAGAGTTCCATTAATTTGTTTATGTACTATCTATGATTGCTTTAGATCTACAAAGGTAGAGCAGAATAATTGTGATAGATACTATATGGTATTATTCAGGGTTCTCCAAAGAAACAGACCCAATAGACCATCAGTGTGTGTGTATCTGTGCGGGTGTGTGTATCTGTGCTTGTGTGCATACTCACATGCACATATGTGCTAGCGCATGGCTTTGTGGAGAAGTCCCACAATTTTCTGCATACAAGTTGGAGAACCAGGAAAGCCTTCTGTAATTCAGTTTTATTTTGAAGGCCTGAGAACCCCTTGGGGTACTGGTATAAGTTCAGAGTATGATAACCAGAGGAAGAGGAGCTCTGATGTTCAAAGGCAGGAGAGATAAATGTCCCAGTACAGATGAGAGAAAGGGAAGTCTCCTCTTTCTTTTTGCTCAGACACTCATGGATTAAATGATGTCCTCCCACGTTGTTGAGAGTCCACTTCTTTACTCAGTCCTCTTAACTAAGTGTTGATTTCTTCCTAAAAAACCTTGACAAACAAATTTAGAAAAAATAGAAAATCAAAGTTTTACCAGATATCTGGTAAGTTGACACATAAAATTAGCCATTATACCTATAAAGCACAAAATATTTACCACTTGTCTTTTTTTCACAAACTTTGCCAACCCCTAATATAGAAATGACTGTATTTTTCTTGTCATTAATTTTATTTTCCATCATCTTTCTAGCTCCTTTTTATTTTCTCTTGTTAATTCTGTAATAATGTATACATTTATATTCTTTCAACCTTGTAAATCTTTCATTGTTATTATGATGCTTTCATTCAAATCACTCATAGTTTGTTGTATGCTGTTTTGATACTTTTTCTTCTGATAGGATCACAGAATCAATTTTATTTTTCTGCTAAACTGAAGAGTTAAATCAAAATCCTTAACACATAGGATTTGGGTTACTGACTACATTGTCCATTGTATATACATCATATCTTCTGGACAGTTGGCTCCAAGTTGATTCTTTTACTGAAAATCTGTAATTTTAATATACTTACCCCAATATTTCTTTCTTCATGTCAACTGCTATAGAAGCTATGGGAGAGAACAAAACAATGTGCTGTTCTTTTCTTTCTTTTTCTAAGGAAAGGTTCAGCAGGAGAGAAGGTGAACAGGTAGGCAGGCAGGCAGGTAGAGAGAGGAGGAAGAAGCATTATATTTTCATTTTTATTTTAGTTGTTCACATTGGTTGTTTCCCTGATGGATCCAGGACTCAAACCCAAGGATATATGACCTCGTGTTCCTTTGGAGGCAATTGACATAACCAGTGACCTTGACCAATGTCCCATCTATAGCTGTGAATAGGTAAATATCACAAAACAATGGAAAATAGAACATTTTCCATTGCTCCTGTTTCCTTTTACCATTATAGTTTACATGATTTATACCTTCTCCCAATACTCTCATCTCTCTTCTTTTGCTACCATGTTTTACCTAATTGAATTGCTTCCGTAACTTTTAGCTCCCCACTCCATTTTTACTTTTCAAGTCTTTAGTGTCTTCTTTTTAGCATGTGCCATTCATTCCGAAGTGAACAAAAGCAGTCATCCACAATAATCTCAAGAGATAAAATGTCCTCATTTTGTATATACTAAAAATCTGAGAGGAGTTGAAATATTCAAGCCAATCCTTGAGCTTTTATCTTTTATTTCCTTCTGTAAATTCTAAAGCATATCCCCTAGAAAGATGAGAAGTGATGAGAGAAGAAATGACTTCCAACATGTACTAAGCACTTCTAGACACTAACATGAATACTATTGAATTTATATCTCACTACAATCCTACAAGATCAATATTATGACTTCTATTGAGAACATAAACAAGTACTTAGTTAGCCTCAGACTACATGATCATGTCACATTACCAGAATTTGATCACACAGATATCTAACCCCAAAGTCCATAGTCTTTTATGATGTGGCACAGTGTTCTGCATTGCTGCTTATCTTGGTATACATTTCTTAAATAAGACAGGATCAATGCGCCATCTATTTTATTGGATATCATATAATTTAGCAGAACCCTATACATATAAATTATAGCTGAATTACATTTTGATTGACTATCTTACCACTGAAGCAAGGTAGGTGTTCACTTATGTTGCATTGTCTCAAGCAAAGAAACAAAACAATTAGAATCAATAACGAAATGCTGAAAAACAATTATTTCAGTTCTAAACATAAACCAGAAAGCCATAGCACATTCAAACTGGTTGTTTGGTAAGAGTTTAATGAAGGTGCCATTAGCAGCATTCATAAAAGTTGAGCTGACATAAAGAATGGTACTATCACATCAGACTGTCATTCATCAGACATCAAATTGAGGTTCACAAGACACAAGAGAAACAGAGAGATTCAGGACATTTGTTCTGCTGTCCTAGATTCCAAATTTGTGGATTAGGCATATATTTTGCCAGTCAAAGGGGAGAAAGATGATACTTTTAAGTGAAGTATCAAACAGCAAGGAGCTTCTGACATTATTAAATGCCTCCATTTTGTGCCTAGATAATTCTATAATTCCCTTTTCAAGAAGTTTTGCCAAATGATTCTATAGATGTTAGGTTTGGTTACCTATAATATTTCTTGTAGAATAAAGCATTCTATATCACTAATGTATCAGGAGATTGATAGTTGTCATATTTAATTAAGGATTATACCTGGTCTTTTGCCTTCACATTTTTTCCAAGGAATGTTCCATCTTTAAAAGGCAAGTTTCTTAGCTAAAGCTCCTTAATCCACCCTGTTTCCATTTAAGTACATTTTTTCAAGAAATAGAACAGGTAGTCCCCTCTCCAAAACATCATTAAAATGTGGCAAACTTATTATTCAAATATCTGTATATAGAAAAAATAAAGATATATAATTTACTGATACACACCATTTCATAGACTACATATTACATCAATTCTACATTTTAATATCAATCATCAAGTATGCCTTAAATAATTACTTCATATTTAGGTCTGTCTTAAATAAAATGTGTTTACAGGTTTGTGAGAATTGAGATTTAGGGAGAGAATGGGTGAGACTTCATTTGAAAAAAGAATTTCAAAAGTTTTCAGAAATTTCCAGGTAGCTATTAAAAATAATTCAAAGTAGTATTATTCATTAGATTATTCCAAATTCTATTGTAACTGATATTTAAACAATTCCATTAAAGAAAACAGAGAGCCTATGCTATTCTTAAAATTGAGTTAATCAACAATTAGCATCAATATTCAAATTATAGGAGTTTTATTAAAATATAGAAGATATCTTTATATTAGTTATTAAACTTAAAAGTTACACTGGTACAAACCATTTTTTCTACTAGTTCCCTTCACACATTTCATGAGAGAAGCACAATTTAGAGGAGGGATTAGTGATAGAAAATTAATAGTTACTAATGACCTTTTCTTGACATCATGTGACAAAGAAAAATGATTCTGGAGTTAGACGACATGTTCAAATTCTACCTTTTCTCCTACAATTCTGAGATTTTATTCTTGGTGTTTAACTTCTGAGTCTCCCTGCCATCATTGACAGCATTATTTCTATCCTATAAATATGGAAACATTTGGTAAACTCTAATGTTATACAAGGTTAGTCCTGGCACTGCATACATAAAAGTTTATGATTTCATAGAAATTTAAGTTCTCCAGAGCTGTTCCACTTGGTGCTGACTTGCTGTTATTTCTGTCCTTGATGACTCTGCTCTGGCAGAGTGGATGGGAGAAGTCAGTGAGCTCCAATGAGGTCATACTGCTTTTAAAACTGGCTTATGTGAAAAAACCCTTAAATCAAGACACACCACCGCCCATCTGTCTCTGGAGACCTGTTAGCATGATAATGAGGGAAGTTGGCTGCCCTCAAAGTTAAATTGAAACCCCTTATACTTCCTGCATGAAAGATTGGGATGTGAAAGTTTGAACTAAACTTTCCCTTGGGGAGTGAGCTTTGCACAGATCAGGAAAGAAAAAAAAAAACCTAGAAAAAACATAAAGTAAAAGTTTAAAAGCCATTTTACCAGAAATAAATCAATTTTGAACTTTCCAGGGTGTACGGATTATCAGGAATGATTGTTCTAAAATTTTATCTCCCAGGTTTCTATCCTTTCATCATCTCAAAGCAGTATATTTTTTCATGTTCAACTATCATTAACCCAACAAAGTCACAGCTGCCACTCTGAGATCTCGGTTTAATGAGAAAATAAACTAAAGGCATTTTGGAGAGTATTTTAAATTGAATCTCATTAATTTGTTGTTTCAGAGAGTAGTCACCATTAGCTATCGCTCTATTGCTTCAAATGGCAGAGACGTTTTAGGCAATCTAATTTATTATATTCTATTTCTGCAATAAG
This sequence comes from Solenodon paradoxus, assembly GCA_004363575.1. Classification (NCBI taxonomy): domain Eukaryota; kingdom Metazoa; phylum Chordata; class Mammalia; order Eulipotyphla; family Solenodontidae; genus Solenodon; species Solenodon paradoxus. The sequence continues at coordinate 347,997 of RJWH01000520.1, read as the reverse complement.
GGATCTGGGTTAAAATCATAACCTTGTCTTTCTATCTTGTGACTTTTCTTACATTTGCTAATTTACTTAAGAATGTTTCACACTTTATTTAAGCTGGAAAGTTGTATGAAATCTCTACAATTGGGAAGGATTGCCTCACTACGATCCTTACAATGACTTGATCCTTCCTCATTCCATTCATGTTATCTAGGACCCATGCAAGTCCAAATTTGAGACCTACTTTTTTTTATACCTGGTTTTGACTCACTTCTTCTAGGACTATCTAACCTATAGGTCTTTTAAAAGGATTTTCCTTTTGGTAGCTTGCTTGAGAGGTTATCTGAAGAGGCAGAAGTGAAACAGTAGAGTTAGAAAGAGAGTAGAGAAAAGCCAATAATGAGCATGTTATTGAACAAGGAAATTTCCCTGTGCACGAATGGAGTTCAAAGCCACAGAGGACATTGAGTGTTTGGAGAGATGGGTGACTGTGGTCCTATTTGGTAGTGTTGTCCCCCGCTATACTAAGCCCCCAATAATCTTCTTGGTGCTTGCACTTTGCCTTCTTTAGTCTCAGAGAAATCAGAAAAACACAGGAAGGTGATGTGAGCTGTCCAGTTCAGTTGTGCTGAAATTAAGAGCCCAAGGAAGGGAGCAAGTCATCCTACAGAAAGAGCATGGACTTACTAAGGAAACATCAGTGGGTCCTCAAGCAATGTATTACCACAGTCTAGTTCTCTGATATTTCTTTTTAGCCTCTGAATAAAGTAGTGGAGTTATGTATAACCTATTTCAAAGCCATAATGTTAACATCATTGCATTGTGCACTAGACAATGCTTTATGACTGGTTACAATTCTAGTTATGATTTCACAAAGTCATATTTTTGGAAATATCTCATTTTTTCAGAGAACACTGGATATTTTGCTTTACATAGCATAACTGCAAAGCAGGAAAATCATCTCAATGACATTGACCTCTTCTTTTTAATTTTTTTAAAATGTTTTTCATAGCTACATTTCCTCTCATTTTAGAAGGCTCATTATTTCAATGTATTCTTTCTCTTTTGTCTTTCAACATCTTTTTTTATCATTTTGTTTTGTTTCATTCACCACTAAGAATAATTTAAAATAAACAATGTAGGAGAAAGACAAATTTTCAAATTCTAAAATGGAATAACATCTATTAATAAAAATATAAATTTTTAGGACATAGCATTTTAAAAAGAATTTTGTAGTCAAACAAGTTGAGTTTAGAGTTCTTTGAGCTAGTTTTTAATAGTGCATCGCTGGGAATTTTAAACTCATATTTTTCTCAGTTTCTCTATTCCTCAACTTTATTGAAGCAAAATTAACAAATAAAACTGTATGTGTCTAAAGTATTCAGTTTGTGATTTTATAAAATGATGACCACAATTAGGTTAATTAATATATCCATTACTTCACATGCTAATTTGTCTATGTGTGGTAAGAACACTGGGAACGCCTCCCTTAGAAATTAGTATAAATTTCAAATAAACATCACAGTTTTATTACTATAATTACAATATTAATATTATAGCTACCATACTACACATTAGATTCCCAGAACTTGTTCATCTCGTAACTGTAAGTTTGTACTCTTTGATCTGTATCTCCCATTTTCAACACCACTCAGCCCTGGAATTACCATTCGACTCTCTGTGTCTGAGTTCAATCTTTTACTGTTTCACACATATAAGTGAGATGAAATAGTATTGGTATTTTGTGTGTGTGTGTGTGTGTGTGTGTGTGTGCGTATGTGTGTGTGTGTGTGTGTGTGGTGTATTTCACTTACAATGTCCTCTAGGTTCATTCATATGGCCACAAATGGCAGGATTTTATTCATTCTTATCACTGAATATTATTCCATTGTATATATATCTTTCTTTTATCCACTCACTCATAGGTGGTCACCTAGGGTGTTTTATATCTGGACTGTTGGGATTAATGTTACAGTGAATATGAGTGTAGATATTTCTTCAGGATATTGATTTTCAATATCTTTCCTTAGCAATAGATAAGCTAATTTTAATTAAGATGTCTGTCTTGTTGGGACATCTAAGTAGGAGGTTAGAAATCGCAATACAAATGGATCTTATTCTGTTTGTGAAATGTCAGTTTACCAAGCTTGTGGGAATTGAATAAGAGGAGTTAATAGTGGAGATAAATTAAACACTGTCAGGGAATATAGCCTCATATTCTGGTGACTGGCCAGAATCTAGGGAAATTCCTTTCCCTAACATCATACATGTTTAAAAAATAGTTCTAATCTAATTCTACTTTAAAAAATGAAATAGAAGAGGTAGACTATCTGAAGAATTCCTTTCTTTGTCTGATGTCTTTTGTATATTGCTTCTCTATTGATTAGCATTGTATGTCTCCTTGAAGAAATCCATTTTCAGCACTTGATTTTGTTTTCATGATAATGATCATAGAAGTTCATATTTATATTTAATGGAAATAGCTTTATTTGGAAATTTCTTGTTATTTTTCATTCTTCACTATAATTTTTTCCAAGATAAGTACTCTCAATTTTCTCTCTCAATGCCATTGAGCATTTCTTCTACTTTATTATTTCATTCTTAACTTTAAAGTCAAGGGCAACAATGGGACTTTTCTTGATGTTTTCTGTTGCTCACATCCACCTGTTTTTCTATACTCTAATAATTTGATGTGATTAATTTCATTTTGTTCAGACTGTACTAAAAAAATCTGTATTCTAGTTCCCTTATCATATTTCAAATATATTTCTGGAATGTTGTTATATTTGCTTTGTATCTCTCTCTAAATACATCCAGTTAACTCTTCCTCTTTCACCAGCAGTATCATTTCTTCTTTGAGATAACACCTCTTCTTTGAGTTCATCTCTTAAAGAGGTCAATTTCTCTTTACTTTGTTGGGACATCATAATTTTACTTACTTATTGGCAAATTAAACTGGAATGCAAATATTGCAAAACTTATTTTCCCTTATGTTTTACCTACAAGTTATTTTGATTTCTCTTCATATTGCTAATTGAAATATATAACTATAAAATTAGAGATCGTAAGTGTTACATAAAATTATAGTTTGATTAATCTTCTCAAATGTATACATGACCAATCAAGATTTACACCCTCGTCAAGATAGAAAATCTTTCCATCATGCAGAAGGTTTCTGCTTACTCCTTCATAGTTATTCCCTAATGTCTCTCCAAGGCAACCTCTATTTTGATTTATTTCTCTGAAGATTAAATTAGTCTGTTTTTGAATCTTATAAAACTTATTCATACAACATCTTGTCTTGTGAATCTGGTTTCTATCAGTCTGGATATATATATATATACATCCCATGCTACTGCATGAATTCATGTTTCATTGTTTATAAATGAATCGTATTTTACTCTGAGATATAAAATTGGTTTATTCACTTAGTTTCTGGTTTTGGAAAAATTTAAATGTAGGTTTTTTTTTTTCCCTAGACAAACTACTATCCTGCATTGATAATACTTTGCCATATATATTCACTAATTCCTAGTTCCATTCCTCTTGTTTAACCCCGTACTTTCCATTTCTCAGACAAGTCTGGGTTATCTTCAACCAACTGATCAATCCACAAGTATTTATTATTTTGATCAACATCTAGATTGCTTTGGATATTGTTTTTAAAAACTTCTATTATCTAGTTAATTTAAATCATTGATCATTAAATGGAAATATTTCCCTGGCATGGCAGTTAAGAAAATAGTGTTGAGTAAATTATTAGCCACAAGAGCTTGACTTTTGATCTCTAGACTGTTGGGTTTTTCATCAACACCTGACCTAGCAGGTAGACTCGACTCTGTGCTGGCAGGAAGTCCTTATGCTCAAAGTGAAGACCTCTTTCATTTCCCACCCTCTTTTTGTCAAACTACTTTTTGTGATGCTGTAGTTTTCATTCTTGTGATGATCAAAAACAGCAAGATTTATACTCAGGAAATACCTCCTCTGCTTTTTCATACCAGGAGTTTGTTTCTTGCAAAGATGTGCTTGCAGATTTCCACTTTCTGCTCTGACTTTCTTGACATTCTATCACATTTACCAGAACTCATACATGTTCTAACATCCATTTTTCTCTCACTAGGTTGCTATTATAAGCAAGTCATTGACTTTGTTGCTTAAATTGTATGATTTCTGGGGAAATCCCATGCTCACTCTACAGGAGAGAATAATAAACAGCATGAACATTTGAGTGGTTAATATGTGACAGACTCTTCCAAGCACTCCGCAAATAATGATTCAATTAATCTTCACAACACCCAGATATTATTCCTCTATGTGAGCAAATGGAAACACAGACATGACAGCAGTGCCTAAGTAACATTCCCTCAGTAGTCACAGCATCATTAAGTAATAAAACAGATTTTGACTCACGTGTGCTAGCCCTGTTCATTATTTACCACTGCCACTCAGTAGAGAATTGAAGTACAATTGGTATAGTATTTGAAATGTAGAGCATTTGAAACATCCTTCTGAGACATGGCTGTATACTTTTCCTTTAAATATAAATTATTTTTAATTTTTAAAGGAAAGATATAGGCGGAAATGAAGGTGAGAAGGCAAACATGCAGGAAGAAAGAGGAGAAAGCATTTTATTTTACTACTATTTTAGTCATTTATACTTACTGCTTTCCCCCGTGACCTGGGACTTGAACCCAGGGGTATATGACCCTTACCCTTCAGCTCTTATTGATCTAACTGCTGCTCCAACAGGGTGAGCCTAAAGTTGAAGTTTTATCTGAATTTCTTTTCTTTCTTTTGCTTCAGATAATATCAAAAAATCGAGGCAACATTAGTGTGTCATTGTTAACAGAAAGTCTTCAGACTGTATTTTTCATGTCATCTGGAATTCACTGGAAGTATTTTTTGAGTAGATCAAAAGGGAAAGTCATTTTGCTAACTCTCTAATTGGGGCCCAATGTTATATGCTCAGATATTGACAGGCTAAAACCCAAGGCAGAAAGTGAAGTACGTGACTGCTATTCTTTGGTTTATACTTGTTTCTACAACAACAGAGAATTATTGCCCAGAACACTACAGAGGCCACAATGTGGTAAAAATTCAGAAAAATAAAATCACCAAGTTCAGCTCATATCCTTCCTGTTTGGACATCTTCTCCAAAACTGGTGGAACTCTAGTTGAACTCACTGAGTAAAGTGGAAAGAGTTCAAAGAGGGAGGTTTCTAAATTCTCTCTCTGAACAATGGACTGTAAAGTAATTTCAACCCATCAGCAGAAAAGACAAAATCAAAAAGAACATCTGAGATTGGAAATAACCCAAAGATAAAGTTAAGATTCTGTGTTCTACTCCATAATCAACCACCGTCTTTAGTATAAATTTTGAGACGTCTCTGTTCTGTATAACATGGGAATAATGCTATTTGTCCCTCATAGTGCAAAGGAATTTTGCAAGTTAAATATAGCATCAAATATGAAAAGCCTTCAGAAAAATAAATAAAATATTTTTGAAAACAGTATTTTACTTTACAGAGCATTATCAGATGACCTCATTAGGGCTCCACAACACACCCTGTGAGTTAAGAAGAAATAAAGTGAGGAACTCCTGATTCATGTTATTTCATAGAGATAAAAATGTGGCACTTGAATGAACTGAATTTTACTTATATACATGTTGTGACCTTCACTGGAGAGGAAAAGCGTCCATTACATATTGAGAATCTACAATGAGCCACATACTACACATTTATTATTTATATAACTCACGACTAGTGATAAGACAGGCACTGTTGACCCTACTTACTTCTGAAGAAACTACATTTTGAAAAGGTGAAGTCAGTTACAAATACTTCAGAAAAAGCAACTTCTAGAACAAGGATGTGCACTTGTTGTTCACAGAGAAAATGTGCATCTTCTCTAACAGCCATAATTCTATTATGTCTTAACTTATGCTATATTTTTTCTTGCAATGATATAATTTCAACTTAATCAGATTCTCTGATTTGCAGATACCTAAGAAATGTTTTCCTTGTAAGCTCTTCATTCAATATCATCCTCAGTGTTCATCTTTTTATAGAAAATGAGTCAACCAAGTAAAAGTCTTTACATATTGCTTTAAGAGAAGAAAACTCAGAATCAAAAATAATTCACCATGATAAGCACACCAGATAGAAAGGATTTAATATAGGTCATTTTGAAATTTAATTAATGGGTATAATTTTCCTTCAACTGGAAAGCTTACACCAGAAATAAAGGAAATATTTAATGCTTGCTTGCATAACTGAAGGATTTTTCCCCTATTGTATAATGTGTTGCTAGAGCCTCTAAACAAGATAAATACAATTTCCATAAGGTGGGGTTATACTTTCATTCCTCTTAAAAGAATGAATGTTAGCTTTCACAAAACACAGTTATCTAATAAGTGATGTAGGAAAGATAAGCTAAAGTCATGCTAGATAGACTAAAGTTCTTATTAGGATATAAATTAACTGAAGTTGAGTGGTCTAGATCCTCCTTGGCCCATGGATCCCTGACTTACTTTCTTCTGAAACATCAGTGACAGTGAGAAGAATGACAGTGAGAAGAATGTCAAATTGTGGCAACCTGAAGATAATTTTGTTCAGTATTCCAAAATGCAAGAAGGTACCAAGAAGAACAAAACATTTCTCAAAGAGGTGGGGGAATCATGGTTAGAGGACTATATACAGATAGAGAAAGGCTAGAAAGAGAAGGTCACATAAGTTAATAAATTTCCTTATGTGGGATGAACACAGAAGTGGAACCTTCTCATATCCAGCTCACACTTTATAAATGAAGAATTTAGAACATTTTACAATTGAAATAGCATATTGCAAAAACACTTGCTGAATATTTAGTATTGGACTTTTTGTAAAGCCACTCAAAAAAAGGCTGATAAAAAGAGATGCTGATTATCTTACAACTAGAGCAGAGCTATAATACCACTCAAAGCATTTCATTTTTTTTTTAATCATCCATTCAAGTCTTGATCAAGAGCATGGAGAATAATTTTCTTCTTAATAGCCTTTTCATTTACAGTATGAAGTACAACATAATGGTGCAATTTTCAAAATTGAAGCTATTCGAGAAATCATAAGCCTTCAACTAAAATGCCTTTTTTGTCAGAATATATATTTGTAGATTCAAAATTTAAGTTGAGCCAAATTAAGTAGCTGAAGGTTCCTGAGATCCAGTTTTAATTGAGGGGAGGTGAGTTTTCCATCCCAACAGGCAATTTTCTAAGACATCAACTAAATATCCTACAATTTAGCTCAATTCTGGCACTATCTGCACAGAAGTAGTATCATATTCCACAGGTTAAGGGTTCAATCCTACAAGACATCCCCCCACCGCTCAGATGTTGATTCTGACCTGGTTTTTCACCTGTGATTCTGATTTACTGGTTGTAGATTAGAGGTTCCAATGACTTCTTTGACAGCTCAGCTCTAGGTTGTTATTGTGCTTCTGACCAACAGGCTGTAAAGTTATCACGCCTTCTTTTCTTGAGTTAAATTAACTTGCGAGAAAGACTCACGGAAATCAGATAAATTTTATTTACTAGATACTGGTTTATCATAAAAGTATATAACTCAGGAGCAGCCACATGGAAGAGATTCATGGGGAAAGCGAGGTGGGAAGGGCAGGGGAGCTTCCATACCCTGTCCCAGCATAGCGTTTTCCCCAAATCTCAAAGTGTTAACCAGCCAGGACACTCTAACTCCATCCTTTTAGGGTTTATGGAGATTTCATTGCATAGGTATAAATGATTGCATCATTGGCCGTCACTGATTGAGTCAATCTCCAACCTGTCCTCCTGCCCCAGAGGTGAGGGGGTGATAGCTCTAATGAAAGTTCTATCCCTCTCATCACAGGGTTGATACTACTGGAGAACATACCCAGTCTTAGGCAATTTCCAAAAGCCACCTCATTGACAACAAATAACACCTTTATCACTCAGCACCAAGGAAATAAGAGTTTAAGGAGCTGTGAGGCAGGAATCTTAAATGAAAATCAAATACACATAAACTTTTAAATAAAATATTGCAGAAGCAAAAATTAATCACTTATCCGTCTTTTGTCTTACAATCTTCTAGTTTATATTTCAGAGATTTTAATTATGTAATTGTGTAGGTTTTACATTTTATTAGTTTATATTTCATATTCAGAAGCATGACTACATCACATAGGTGAATCAGTTATTTAAAATAGCAATTGTCAGCTAAAAATTTTAAATCCATGCATCTTAGCCAGTTAATGAAAAGCAAGGATATTTAAATTTGTAGGATATTGTAATTCAGATTATTTTCTTATTAATAGTATGGTAACACTTGCAACAATTACCCTTGATATGAATCTACTCATGATTCCAAGATCTATAGAAACTTTATCATTAAAATATACAAAATAACGTGTTCCAGTGGCCTAGTAGCTAAGTCCATTGTCTCTGGCTGGCATGGTCCATATGCATCCCAAGGACTCAACTTTGCATTCAGGGTCAGGGGAACAAACAACCTGAACAACTAAACAGAATAAATGGAATGCTTCTTCCTCCTCTCTCTTATTTGTTGCCTGCCTGTTCACCTTCATTTCTGCTTGCATCCTTCCTTTAAAAAGCAAACAAAGCACATGTAAGAGGAAGCATGATGCAACAACGTAATCATTCCAAAATTTATCATCGAAGTCCTCTAATCTGTTTGCTAGGCCTTCAAGAAAGTCGTTTATATTTCCGAGCTTCAGTCTCCATGCTCAGAAACAAAAATACTTTCTAATTGTGATTAGTTATGGACAATTTCCATGATCCAAATAAATGACTATAAAATAGACTTACTCTATACTCTAGTCTGATGTTATTTTGGTAATACACATATGTTCAAGCAGGGAAAGAATATTCTTTACTCTCCATTCCATGTATCTATTGTCCTTCATGAATCCCATAATATTTACACAGTGGGTAAATACACAATGGGTGAAAAAGCAAACAAATTATGAAATGAATCCACAGTAGAATAGTTGGCTTAAAGAATACTTCTTAATTAGATAAGTATGCTATACAGAAATATGGGGAATTCATAGTGATGAATTTCTAAGATTTTTTTTTAAATAGCAGTGGAATATTGGACAGGTGACTATCAGTTAAGGTGAGGTCATTCGTTAAAGGCTGTCTAGTCTTACTTGATTTAAGATAGAAATAGATTTAAAAATTTTTTTTAAAGAGAGGGAGAAGAGCATCTTTATTTACTTAGTTGTTATTTTGGTTTTTCACCTGGTCCTTGGTCTGGAATCTGGGACCTTGGGCTTTTTGCATGATTTGCACACCAGCATCTCAGTTGGCTGAGCTACAGAGGTGTGCTCAAAGCAAAAGTTCTTATCTAAGTATTATGAATTCTCTGAAGAGCTAAAATTTAAAAAAAAAAACTAAAATGACTACCAAAATATAGAAAGAGTTAATAGTTACTGAGATTTTTCTCAGTGACAAAGAAACATGACTTCATAATATATCTCTTTTATTCATGGCCACATATTTACCAAATAAACATTACTACTTTATTTTACAGATGAGGCAATTTTCTTAATCCTAGAGATTTGGGCTCAGGCCAAATAAGTAGTAAATAACAGAAGTGGAATTTTACTCTAATTCATTGTAGGTTTATAATCTAAATATTTCATTAATTGTCTGTATTTATACCCTGAAATAATCATATTTCTAATCATATCACAAGTTACAAAAGAAGCTATAAGTTTTCCATAAATTTATGGAAATATGAATACAGTTTTCACTCTTTGGTTGCTTAGGCCAGTCAGGAGTTAAATAGAACTACAATAGAATGGTATCTGAAATATCCTATGGTAAGTATAATGGTACAATGAGAGTACTGGAAAAAAAGCATCCATGGTCTGCCAGATGAATATCTCCCTGAGAAACAAATAAGGTAAAATTTGTGATCTGAGTAACTGGATACAGGGGGCAGAGTTGTTGAGAACCAGAAAAAAGTTCTTGAGAGCTGGTACACCAGAAAAGACAATATGGATTATTTCTGGAAATTAGAAGTGATCAGAGGGTAAATGGCATGCATAACTAAAGTGGGACAGAAAAAACTCTCTGTCTTGAAATTCTTAGTGTTTGTTTAATGTTTCCTGGCAGAAGCAACTAAGCTGGGAAGGGAAAGTTAAAAGAAGAAAATGGCATTGAAGATTTCCAGTTTTCAAATATTGTCAGAAATGAAGACAAATAGGAGCTGATTGATAAAACTCTGAAGTATATACACATAGGCTCCAAAGTTTGTAGGGCCTTCACCTCATTTTTGTGAGAGAAAATGGAAATTCAGATTCTACAGACTCAAGATCTATGCTATTTCTCAAAAAGCCCATTATTAACCTTTCATTATTCCCCTTGTGAGAATTAATATTCAGAACCTTATTTAAATGAGGTCTGTAAGCTACAGTGCTCAGGCATGCATAAATCAACAAACTACAGGACATGCTTTGCATCACTTCTTCCCGAGGAACCAAAGGGGAGTTTTCCAAAGGCTGTTAGTCTTGGATTGGGAACATGCATGTGGGTCTCCTCATAAACATGTTTAATCTGCCCTCTCTGTTGTTTTGTTTCTGAATAAATACAATTTGCATTGAAATAACTAGTTTCTTTTGTTTGAGATCAACACCCTTAACTGCAGATAAGTCAGTGCTTTAATTAGACACAGAGATTTGCTATGCTGAATGCCAGGTTTTTATTACATGACTTTAGTGTATTTACTTAACTACATAGATAATTCACAAACACACACACACAAACACACCCATATATCACGTCATTTAAATTTATTAGGAATGATGCCCCTTTAACTAGTTTGTTAATAATTGTTCTATTAATGCATTTCAGAGGAATCAATATGGGTGACTTCATAAGGCAAAAGATACTAGATTTAAAAAAAAATAGTATGTTTAGTCATATCAAAAATGTGTTAAGACTATTTAATGCATGCTTTACTCCTCTTGTATGTCTTTAATTCTACACACATTCTATTCTTCAAAGAAATATCTTTTTACTGGATAACTAGAAAAATTAACTCCCAAATTCAATTCTGCAACTAAAATATTAAAACAAAGACATATTTTCCTTCTGTTTATGTCAAATATCCTGTTGGCTAGGAATAAAGATGATTTGTGGCAAAATATATGAATGAAGTATTTGGAGACAGTGTGCACATGTTATACTGTGTTTCAGCATAACAGAAATAATGTGTTTTTTCTCCATATGTCTTTATTACATAATGATGATAATAAGTGCTATCATTATAGTTATGATTTATCGTCTACTGTGAACTGGTTCTTTAACACACATTGTTTCTGCTTCTCATCAGGAAACAATGCATAAAATTAGGGTCATTATCTCTGTTTTACAAATGAGGAGAGTAACTCTCAGAGATATTAAAGAAGTTTCTCAAGCTGAGAAACGGACATGGCCAAGATTTGAATGTAAAAAGGAACTCCACACTTCTACCTTTGGCAATGTCTCATGTAGAATTGTACTGTAGAATTTTAGAACTAAGTGTTTCACAGTTTTCTTTGAATTTGATGCGTAACAGAATGAAATAGAAATAATAAATACAATAAGTTAGTAATGTAACATAATATAGTCTCATAGCAACATATTTAAATACTACTATAAAAGATCGACAACAAAAACAATAACTTTCTTTTCTTCTTTCTTTAAAAATAACTGTTTACAAAAGAATGAATGGAATTGTCAGTCTGTCTTTCTAGTCAAATAGAAGATATTACTGTTTCTTTGGCGTCATTAGTATTATTTGAACTATTTTGTTTGTTGAGTATGGTTTTAGCATGCAGTATAACTCAAGCACAAAGTGAAGACAGAATAGCATAGCTCATTCATTAATTTTCACAGCAGTTGGTTCTCTGCTGGCATTTAAAATTAACATAAAAAGTTCAAAAAATTAGCTTCATTTCAAACCACAAAAGTAGTACTGTTTTTTTCTAGAAATGCAAATGGATTGAATTTAATTAGTACAAGATAATCACCCAACATAAAAAGAAAAATATTAAGTATTATATATACTAACCAATTTCAAAAGCCCTGCCTTTTAGTGTTTAAATGACATGTAGTAGCAAAGATGATACTCTAATTAATGCCACAGAAAAACAAATAAATTGGAGCAGTAATAATAAATAAATGATACTTGTTATTGGGGAATATTATGTAGGACTGATCTTGCTAATAAAACGTACAATTACAGCTTCATTTATCAAAAAAAAAAGCTTTAAGTAGTTTAAATGCTTTGTCTGAAAAATGAAATTACTATCTTGAGAAAAATAAGGAAGAAAAAGTAAGAGAATATTTTTGTTCCATGACCAGCTCAGAAAAGCATAGCGAATAGAAACACTGCTAAGTGAATTTACTTATTTCAGAATAAACTGATAGCAGCATTTCAAATTTTCCTACTAGTCAGAGTAACTGAGAACTCTTTCACCTTGCATGATAATTCAAAATAAATAGATCTTTTTCTTCTTGCAGATTGAAATCCATGGACAACACAGAACTTCATTTATGTGACAGATACTTGGATACGAAAGGAGCCTTGAACTTATTCATTGCTCCAACTGTCACACAAGAATTTTCAATAATGTTTATCTCTGATACAGTCCGTCAGAACCACCTATCTAAGTCCTAGTTAATTAAACTGCTCACAACTTTTATACTAGTGATAGTAATAACATGCAAAAATCTCTATGCCATCTCTTTTCCTTTCTACCAGTGCTCAATTTCAACTGTATGTTTTATATTTTTAATATTTGATTCTACATTTTCTCTTACTTTTTTCCATTTTTACCTCGTTATAGGGAGTAGAAAAAGAATTCAAATTTTAGTGTAATTCTGCATAATACACTATCATGAACAATTATTAAAGAACACAATACAGCTTTCAGTAGTTCTTGCATTAATGTGCTCAGAGTTAGTCTATAACCATAGGTTGGCTATTTAAACTATATCTGCTAAGGCTCAGGGAAGTAAAGAGAGAAGACAATTACCTGGATAACTGAAAAACAAATTTCTACTGAAATATGAATGTTTTTAAATGCTACAGAGTAAATCAAATATATTTAGTAAGTTAAGCCAGAGTTAGAAATTTATTTGTTCATTTATTTGCAACAGTTAATTCTTACAACACTTTCAATCAAATAATAAGAGTAATTGATGAACCCTATTCACTGCAGGGAACTCGAGGGTATAGAGCAGAGTGACTGAGGCACCAATTCTCATCACTCTAAGTCCAGCTGAAGGTTTGTTACAAGAATTTCAGATGCCTAGTTCCAATGGAATACCAAGATCTTCAGGATTTGTGGTCCCAGATGACATAGATTAATTTCCTTGAGTCCACCTGAGAATGGCTTGGTCTTCCTTTGCTCTGTCTATTTGGTGAATCAGGCTGTGTGATTAAGTTTATATATCATCTTGACTAGGTAATAGTATCTAGTTGTTTGGCTAAATTCAAGTCTAGTTGTTGCTGTTAGGGCAGTCTTAAGATTTGATTGAAATTTAAACCCGCAGACTTTTAGTAAAACATATTAACCTCCATAATGTGGGGATCCAGAGAGCAGTTAAAGGGCAGTTTCCTATCAAAAGAGGAATTCTGTATTGGGAAACCTTTTGGATATGAACTGCAATATCATTATCTTCCCTGATTACTCACTCTGCCATTTGCTTTGCATGTATCAGAGTTTTCAGTTTATATTGTATAACATATAAGTATCTACTAGCTATAGATGACAGATAGATGATTGATAGATGGACAGATAATAGAAGATAGATGATGATGATCATAGATAGATACATAGACAATAGATAGCTGCTCCTTTTACTCTGGAGAACTGTGATTAATATATATAGACCCTCCAATTCTAAATGTAACTTCACATTCTCTTTAGGAATCTCTTGAATGAAACATTTCCAGGTTCTGGTTGCACATACTATCAGGTCCTCTGAGCTTTCAAGCTGCTGTATTACCCTCAAAAAATTGATTATTTAGGGGTTTCTCTAAGTCTTCTGCTCTCCCACTTTCTTGAACAATCTGAATATTTACCACTGGTGATGAAAAAATAGTTTCTGTCTTAGAGCTCTGCTCATTGGCTACATGGAGATTTTTCAATGGAACACAGAATATTTTTACCACCGAAACCAAAATGTAGTTAGGTAGCACCAGGGCTCATAAACAAATATATACATTAGAGAGAAACGATGACCTTGACTTATCATTTTATTAGTATCAACATTCCTTTGGAAAAGAAATAGCAGCCTACATGTGTTAGCTAGCTAAATGGACATACACACATGGTACAGTTAGTGTTAGGTCCATAAATATGCATACAGTAGAATTTAAACTGAAAAACAACTTAAACTCTAAATTTAAATGTCTGTTAATGCTAGTTTTACAAATGCTACAATGATTTATTGATTTATAATGTTAGAAAAATAAAAACTTCAGTAGAAGACTTTCAATATAAACATGATTTTGAAGAACTCAGTCCCTATATTAATAGTTACTTTTGTTTTTCAAGTATTTTGTTTTGGAAGATGTTGTTGCATAAAAAATACTAAACAATAAATTTAGTTTACTCTGCATTTTTTACTAATTCTAAGTTAATTGTTGTGGTAGAGATTGTTCTTATTTGTGATTGCTTTTTCAATTTATTTTTTAAGGGAAAGGTGCAGGTAGGAATAAAGGCAAGTAGGCAGACAGGAAGAGAGAAGAGAAAGAAATATTTATTCATTTTATTTGGTTTATGTCAGCTGTTTCTCCACCATTCCCCTGCTTGGGTACTTGGAGTGTATGTGGGCTATGTCAGGTCACAGACAGTGAACTCACCAGCAAGCCAGAGTGTCCACCAGCATGCTTAAGTTCTGAGGGGTATAGAAAGAAGGGGAAATTAGTGAATAGACAAGAAAACAGTTGAAATGGGTCATAATAGCAATAGTTAAGGACTTAACTTGGGGCAGGATTTTAAGAACTTCTAATAACCAAAACTCTCCCCAAAACCACTGTGAATCTTTGTAGGGAGGTACAGAGAATAGTATTAGAGTTGTTGAAGTTCTCTCGAGTTCTTATGATTTTCCTTTTATACCATAAAGCTCCAACTCTTATAAACTCAAATATGTCATAAGGTGCTTTTTCTCTGTGGATAACAAGTGGATAGGCCAGGCAAATGGTGAGATCTGTCCATTAAAGATGTGTGTGGATAAAGAGGACTGTTTGAGTGAGATAATTTAAGGGATACTGTGGATGCCTCTCTAACAAGGGATATGCTTTAAAACTAAAGCATCAGAACCCATATCAACCTGGGAAGTACTGGCAGATAGTTTCCTCAACACGCTCTGGAAGAGGGAAAAGGAAAACAGTGATATTGTGGCCATTTGTTGGTGATACAAGGTGGATTCTAGAAAATACTGGAGAGGACTGGGTTATTGCTTCAAATATGGACATCTCCAAGCCAGTGACTTACCTGAAATTAAACCCTATTCTCCTCAAGGCAAAACATTAACTCAGAATAATCACAGCTGTCAAACAGCTTCCGAGTGGTGAGCAAGGCTATCCCCAGTGAGTGCGTTGGGTGAGGAAGAGTAAACTTCTCAGCACAGAATTCCTTAAACTTTCCTGCTATAAAGTGATTCCTTACAGCAATATATGGATAATAGTTAAAAATAACTTTTAAAATAACAATGACATGTTAACTGTAGTGTAAAACAAGATTGACTTATTCTACCCATTATTAAAACAATAGCAGTAAGACTTGAGGTAAGTAGAAAAAGGAGTCAAAAAGAATACTCATATGATTGTGAAGAGTCTTACCCCCATTAGTTCCACTTCTAAACTTTCCTGCATGATTTAGAATATGAGCTTTCTACTGGAGGTACTTTGATTAGATGGTAAATTTGAGAGTTCATAAAATCTCTCATATGACACAGATCTGAAATCTTATCAACTTCCAAATGGCAGAAGGAGGCCCAGCAAAACCAATGCACATGTACCAGCAATGATGGATGGTCTGTGAAATTCTCAGGTGGGGATGGCTGACTACACGTTTATAATGAGGTGATGGGTTCCCCAGTGGCAGCTTTCTATCGCAGCTTAAGTGAGGAGAGATCTCAGTACATCACACAAATCCTTTCTGGACGACCTCTCAAGAGAAGAACAAAGTTGTTTGTTTCTAGACAAATTAGGTACAAACCAGAAAGGCTGTGTACCTGTTATAGGGCATCTGTTAAGGGAAGGTGATCATGAAGAAATCATGCCTGAAACTTGATTTAAAAGCATTTAAGATACATTTACAGTATCTAATATACTGGAAATAGAAGATAAGATTTTTAAATAATTATTTTTTCTTTGCTATTGCAGTTTTGTTTGGGGGGACTGATCCTGAGAATAAAATTAATATTCACATTTACAGACACTATAGACAGCTTAAGGTCACTGCTCTCAATGAAGATTCTCAGTGTGGACAAAATAAGGGTCTATATCTCTTAGAAGTTAGTATATTTCAGTTGTTAAGGATTCAAAGCACTTATTCAGCAACTATCTGCTCACTAAAAAAGTGATATATAAAAGACATTTAACTATTCAGGTAATTAAGAACACTCAATCTTACAAAAGGTCATCATAATGAAAAGGAACATGCTAATTCACGGACAAAAATCAATACTACAATTAATATGCAAACAAGATGATTCTATAGCAAGTTAAAAATATATGCCAATAGTATCTGGTTTAGTAACACATGTATAAATAAATCCATTCTGATATTTAAAAATTATGATTAATTGGCATTAGTCTTTCCCATGAAATTTTAATGTGAAAATTATTTCTGTGAAAATACATTATTTGTCAGCATCTAATATTGATGTAGTGTTGTTACCAACCTCAGTATAACGCAGACACTAAAGAGAAAAATATTCCATCTACATAGAATTTCCACTCCAATTTGGGAACACATTAATTGCAGATTAGAAATAAAAACTCCAGATCACAAAAGTTATCACCAAGCAAATATTGGAAATGTGCCTAAATATCTATGTTAATAGATGGTTAATAGATGGTGATGATTGAGTTTCTGAGTTTCCTCAAATTAAAAGATACAATGACTATAAAAATAATTTATCAGCATCAAACTTACAAACTAAAAAGATGTAATTAAAGGAAAATAAACATCAATGAGATGAGGAAAATTGAACTTTATTGATTAAAAGCTAACTAGGTAAATAACCCTGGATAGTCATACTTGGGATCAAGAACTTAGATAGGTTTGAATCAGCAACCATCAATATGTATTTTTATTTAAATACAATGAAAAGACTGTTCTAGTTATTAGTGATTGATATTGGTTTTAAAAATGTTCAATACTGGTGTGCAGACTGCATACAACCTGAGGACTTATGTTTGAGAACCAGGGTCAGGATGAAACACGAAAATGAAAAACTAAATGAATGTCTCTTTCTCCTCTTCACGCCATCCTTCTTTAAGTGCTTCTTTGCCCTCTGCCTTCCTTTCTTAAAAAATGTATCAATGCAATGACCATATTTATAGCTAAAGATAAAAACTTAATCACATCAATTGATACAAAATAGGCTTTTAAAAAACACAACACCCATTGACAATTCATATACTCATAAAGTAGGAAAAGAGAGGAAATTTCTCAACTTGTAACAGTATGTACACAAAACAGCTAACATTATACTTAAGACTGCTTTCCCCCAAGATCAGAAGAAGAGTTAGATTTTTGTTCTCAAATACTCTTATCCAACATACTATTAAAGTTTATTAGCCATTGTAATAAGGCAAGAAAATAAACTGGAAGGCATAGAATATGGAAGAGATGAAACTGTCCTTATCTATAACTAACATGATCGCCTACATAGAAATTAAGACCATATTAGTGATCATGGTGGTCTAAGAGGGGGTGAAGCAGGAGGATATGTTAGGTAGCAGTTAGCCATGAGGTGGGAATGGGGAAGGATAAAAAAATAACAGGGAAGGTCGGCCCTACCAGTTAGCTTAAAGGTCAGTGAACCTACCAATCAGCAGTTCTGAAGGAAAGAAAACAGAGGCAATCCTTGTGGTTCTAAGGGATGTGCAATGCAGGCACAGAAGGATCTAGTTTCCCTTTTTGGTGAACCCTGCTCATTATGTGCTCATTACATGGAATATTTGTGTCTTTGACACCCTAGTAGACAATCACATTGAAATGCTCCTAGATGGCACCAGTGGTGTGGAACTCAGGCAGAGCTTCACAACAGTCTGACTCCTAGATCTCAGAGTCAGTTCCTCTGAGAACTAAATTTGGCGGGTATACTCTCACTTTATCCACTTATTCTCACTTTTCTACTTTGCCAATAAAACTTTGTCTCTATATGTCAATCAGCTGGTGAGAGGGAATGGGGAGGAAGTTGAGAAACAAAACTATTGTACTTGTGCTCACACACTCTCTAGTATCTCAGCCTTAATGGTTAAAAACTGATGATGATGATTTTGTTTTTCTTTCTTTCTTTTTCTCTTTTTTTCCAACCCAGATCTGACCTGACCTGGTTCTTTGGGATTTCCATAACCTGTACCTTATCTTCTGAAACAAAGGGGTGGGGACACTGATTAAACCCTTTTTTGCATCTGATAGCTATCATTTTGAGAACCTGTGCTACTAAATGCCTAATCAAACTTAGTACTCGAGAAGGAATCAAGGTAAGTTACACCTGCAGAGTTTTATGTTTGAGTTCTACAAGTAAAATATCCACCTGGAAAGATTATGGTAAAAGACTCAAAGCATAATGCAATCTACAGATATCTAATAATGAGTACTCCTGCTTCCTCTGTTTTTACTTTTAATTCATGTGACTAGAAGTAGATGTTTCCTAGGAGAGCTAATTAACACATAAAAAAGATAACAAAATTGAAATGTTTCTACAGAACTGCATTTGTTTCTTAAACATAAAAAACTCTATGGAATAAAATACCATTAGAGTAAGTCATAGGTTCCCAGTATCTATTAGACAAAAGTAGGAAGGGGATTATAATTATTGTGCTAGATGTGTGTTGTGCTTCAAATTCAGGTGTCAATACAGTAAAACAATTAGCAATTTAGCAACTATTTAGGAAGATAAATAAAAGGATCATCATTTATTAAGATTATAGAAAACTATTTGAGTCTAATTTTGAGCAATATGATTTTTAGTAACTTCTGCCTTTGCTATTATTGATAATTACAGTCATGGTAATAATTGTAAGCATTTAATAGAGCTAGAAGCCTTATTGCCTCAAAGTGCTAACACATCCACCCAATTTGATTTTCATAACTACATGGCTCCATGCTGAGCCTTGTTTCTTAGTAATATCATTGAGGACAAAATACATTCATAATACAATGTGCATTATCTCCTGAAAAATTTAATTTCTCTGTGGATACATCAATATCACTTTCAGATGCACATACTTTGATTTTTCTGATCACTTTAGGTCAACAGACCAAATAAGTTATATTTGAACTTCAGTGTAAGGTACAAAAATATATAAGAAGCACTCCTTATCATTAAGAAGTCTATGATCAAGAAAAGGGGAATGTTTACTTAATCATTTGTAATATGGCAGGATAAATGCAGTAGTTCAAATGGTTATAGAAGAGAGGTAGGCAATTTAAATATTGAGATTACTTTTTACCTTCTTATGCTCTCTAATAAATTTTGAAAAAAAGGGGATTTGCTGATATCCCTTCAGGTAAAATAACGACATGGTAAGCCCCACAGCAAACTATGTGCTGTTTATTTTACACAGCTCAGAATGACAGGTGAGGGATTCAGTCCTAGAACACAGCAGCAAAAAAATCACCTTGTCAATACTTGCCCTGAAGAGTCTTTTGAGATTTCTCAAGGCTCTCCAGGAAACAATGTAGAACATTAATTTTGAATTTATACTTATAAGGGTGAAAAACATTTTCCTTGTTCTAGCTCTATGCTGAAAACACTATGTCTCTGATAATTTGTTTCCATTATTTCCTTATAAATATTAATTTTTCTATCCTCCCTTCTACCAGACTGTCATTCCTTCATTATATAACTAATAACTTAAACATAATCTTGAAAGTCAATAAGTGTTGGGTATATATCTAGGTATCTCCATAATAACACTGGTGTTACTATTCTAAGAAATATATAGATTACATTAGAAATTCCATTTTCCTCCAAACTAATTTCTACGCAATGTTTTCATAAATATAAATATGAAAGTGTTCAATTGTATTTATTTATTTAGTTGAACATTTTAAATAGTTTTAACTTTGTAGCTCCATGCATTTCAATATATGTACTTGTGGAAACAGAACAATGAATCAGGCATTACGTTTCTTTAATATCTTCCTTAATAATATTTTTCCAATAAAAAGGAAATATAATATTTTACTAGTATTGTTTCAAATTTTTGTTATAGAAATAAGATTATATTATTTAGTACTATAACATCTAATTAGTAAAAGTATAATAGCTATACCTTCAAAATGTCATTTATCCAGAAAAAAATAGATTTTATATATTCATTTTGAAAACATAGAAAAAGATATAGTAAATCATGATGTAAGGAGGAAATAGACCTTTTCTGAAATTCCATTGTCTATCTGTCTCTCTCTCTGTGGGTTTGTGTGTGTATATAGATGTTTTTGTGTATGTGAGAGAGAAAAAGATAATTATATTGATATTAATGTGTATATGAGGAGGCATTTATTTATACATTACATAAGAGGTACACATATATGATATATATGTACATTATAGATAGCAAATTAAATCAATAGTTATCTTTATATATCAATACCAGTATAACTTATTCAATTATCCAATTATCCAGAACTGTATATTCTCATTATTGGCCCATCCTCTTCCTCACTCCTTTTCTTTTTGTCAGACAGCATCTCTCTTCTCCACTCAGTAACATATAGAGAGAGAGAGTAAGTAGAAAAGAAAGGTGATTTTAATATAAATTTATTTTTCTAGATTTGGCAAAAGTTTTAAGGTAGAGAAATTAGAGATGATAAAGTTAAAGTTTAATTTGTTATTGACACTTATCTGGTTTCCAGAAGCGTCTCCTTTCTACAGACGTGAGAAAGAACTATCGAAAGCTTTCTAGACATCTCCCATTTTACCATTTCGTTAACTGGTCTGCAGTTTTAGCTCCAGTACTGGGAAGTATGTTTTAAGATGATCCAATAGTTAGAAATGCTGAGTAAATGTTTTCATGTGGTAAATTAATGAAGCTGTTGAAAATGTATTTATTCTGGAGCATTAGTTTATAAGCAATGTAGGTGGCAGCGATTATGTGTACCCATTGCCATCAGTCCCAGAAGAGGGACAGTAATTTTTCCTAAGGAATGATTAAAATTTTCTAATAAATATCCCCATGAAATTTCTGATAAATTACATGAAAACTTTTTATTTTTCAGAATTTCCAGATTCCTTGAAAACATTTTGGCCTTGAGTAGTGTGTCTTTGCATGCCGTCAACTGCTTTCCTGTATTTTCTAAGTTTATATAAATAGAGCATCCTTTGGTTAACAGAGCAACATGAGTCTCCCAAGTGAGTCTACATAAGTAGGATTTACCATTTTCTAGAAAATAATAAGGTAAGTAATTTTCTAGAACTGTCTCCTAAGTGTTTCTCTTTGTTGTTGTTTTTTTTTATTGTCAATTTGTAGGGGTTTGGAGGTCAAAATAAGAGCCACGGTTCACATTTAGCTATAATGTCTTTTATATCTCTTTAAGTTTCTTTTCCTTTGCAATTTATTTGTTGAAAAATCGATTCTTTGTTGATCAAAGTTGTTCACAGTTTAGATTTCACAGACTCCATATATATGAGGTCATATGGCATATTTCTTTTTTCTTTATATTTGCAGTACATTGGTATTCAGAACTTGAAGGTTAGTGCAATTTAAGTCAAACATTTTTCCATGATAGTCTTTCATAAATGAAGCTATACACTTAAAAGGAAGATAATTCCTATCTACTCTTTGATGTTAATTGTCAATATCATCCTTGCCTAGATTGATCACTTCATTCTGGATTTTTAAAATACAAATATTTTGTGACCAACATATTCTTTAGTAATTGTAAATAATTCTATAACAATGCCATTTCTGTCTCTGCAACTGGCATAGAATATTTCCCTTAACAAGAGATGCCAGGAGAGAGGGCAAAAAAAGCTTCAAACAGCAGCATTTCTCAGCTTTTAGGAGGAAGGGTAAAGCACATGTTAAGTTTAATTATAGAGGAAGAATTAAAAGTTTTCACTTCAAGAACTGCATCAATTAGACTGCTATCTGGAAAAATTTAGAACAGGGGCAGAAATGGGACAGCTTAAAGTGTGTTCCAATGAAAGACAATTCAGAAATATGGGAAAAAAACTCCCTGTTTGTAGTTTTTATGTGCCATTGACAAAAGGCAGAATTGCCATCATTTAAGACCTTCCAAGTATACAAATTCATCCATCCAACCATCCATCCATCCATCCATCCATCCCTCCCTCCATCCATCTATCCATACATCCATCTTGATCTGATTAAGACTGTCAAAATCAAAAAAACTGACATATACTTTAATGAGAAACAGAAGTAACATATAAGTAAATAAGAAAATAAATTCTTTAACTTCATGTAATTATTCATGTGATAATGAATAATAAAACTGAGAAAGATGTAATATTATTTTATATCAGTATGCCAGGGAAGAACTCTTTGAGAAGCTGGCATTTAAAGACAGAACTAAATGATATAATAGATCAAAACATAACATTATCTGAGAGAAAAGTTTAAATGTAAAATAAACTATAAAATTCTCAGGGTAAGAAAGGATTTTGGACTTTCTGAGAAATGGATTATAGATGTCATTTATTGAAATAGAGAAATTATAGAGGCACAGTGTCAAAAGTGAGAAAGAGGAGAAGACCAAATATTCAGTTTTGAAATTTTGAAATTTGGCTTTTCTACCTCTTACCCAGACTATGGAGAAAAAAAGATATTGCCTGGCTCCTATGGGTACTGTCCCATGGACAAAGAGCTCTTTTCTAATATATTTGACTTATTTTGTTTTAAATTGTTGATTTAAAAAGCACTTCTCCTGAGAAACTTGGAGAACATGAGGGAAATTCCTACCTAGAATCTCATAAAATGGACCTGTAGGTATAATGCCTGAGTTGGTTGAAGGAAAGTTACTAAATTCAGACACCAGAGCAAAGGAAAATGATGGAAGGAGGAGAATACTAGAGTGAAGGTAAAGTGTTAAACCAAACATGAAAGGGCAAGGAAGGACAGATAGAATAGCAGGTGGTCAAAGGGTTAAATGTCAAATTTCAGAGACAGAAAACAATGCTTTTTAAATATAAATGTGGCCACTTAAGCCACTGTAAAGCATCTCTGTAAAAATTACACATTTCCTTACTTCTCTCCCTAGGTATCACCTGCTTCAATATGTTCTCATGCAAAATTCCACAATCTGTTTGGGCACTCTTGTATTTTAAATTGTCTTGTCAAATTATGTACTAGATTTTCCCATTTTCAATAGTCAAATCATAACTGCATGTCTTAAAACGTGTCCTGTGGTAGGTTAATCATACAAAAAGTCAAGGAAACAGTTTTCTGTAGTTAAATTTGTGCAGGAAACACTACCTACATGACTACCACTTGGAGCATCCCAACACATATTAGAATATTAATAAAATACATATCAGAATCCCATTGAGCTTTTTTTCCACTAAGTTCTTTTTACAGGGAACATCTTTTAAACACAAAAAGAAAATGGTACTTGTGGGGAAAATCCTTAGGAAATATTTCTATAAAGGGAGGTGAGAGAAAAATTAATATTTTCTCACAAATATAGCTGTATCAGAATGTCAGCAGTCACACATCTCAATCAGAAGGTCCACCTGCTAATACTTTGATTGACGCCCATTGATTTCATTAAGGCTACTAAGAATGCTGCTAACATGAAAACTACAAATGTTCAGAGTATATAAATGAACCACATGTCTGCTCCATGGAGCCTTCACTGACTATTTTGTCCTCATTAGCTTTTCTCATTGCTAAGCTCCTATAATACTCATAGCACCCATAATAATCACATATTGATGATTCACTATTCAATATTTAATTGTAGACAGGCTTGCATTCTTGGTCCATTACTTCTATCACTATAGCTAATCATTCTCTACTTTTACATGCATGCTCCATATCTTTCAGACACAACAACTCTCGGAGCTCCCAAGCATGCTTAGATTTTTACTCAGTTTTCAGTTTTTTTATTAAGCTTTGTGAGCTATCCTTCTCTCTCCCTCCCATCCTGGCCAATGATCACTGGCTCTTCAATGCTTTAGTAAGACATCACCTGTACTGCAAAACTTCCCTGACATAAATAGTCACTCTGTCCTCTGCATTCTCATGACATATTATGTCAATCACACTGTTAAATGTATGCTGTGCTACAAATGTGAACTTCTGTGGTCATGTCCCACCTCTTGCTGGAAAAACAGGACTCTGTTTTACTCGAATGTGAATCTCTTTTGAAAAACTTATTCTGGGAATAAGTCTTTTTCCTCAGGAAAATAAAGGAGAAACCAACTGATTCTTAAAAAAGAAAGCATGGTTATTTAACACTTCGTATTGCTTTTGGGTGTTAATTTTCATTTTTTAATTAAATTTCCGAGGAGGTGGGACTTCAGATCATAAGTCTGAGCTCACAATTGCTACTTGAACATGCAAAGTAAAGAGTAACTTATTTTTTTATTAAGCTGAACATGATCTTTTACACAAGATTTCAAGGTCCAGTTGGTAGGAAAAACTCACTAAACAACTAATCTGTACTAAATTTTAGTCCAGTTTAACAATTTGAATAAACACCTACCATGTATTTGAACATGTATGTATATACTACATTAGGTTCACTCTGGGATTATCTATTCTTCATGGATTGATTATTCTGAATATAGGCACATTCCTTCTCTCCTGCTTTTGAATTTTTCAAGAGAATTTTAATGAGACAATGTACAACATGGATCCCTATAAAATTATTTCTACCAATAAGTTTTAACCATAGTAGATATTAAATAAACATTATTAAAATAAGTCATAATGACATATACGGTCATAGTTTTTGATGTTGAATATTGACTCAGTTTCACTAATCCATGGTTTTAATCTTTGGTCTTTTAAAATTCAAACCTTTAAACACTAGAGTAAATTTCCCGGTGTTATCTCTGTTGTGGCATCACATGGTCCCATGTAAGGCAAAGTCACTCTTAATTTTCCTTCCTCTCTCTCTCTCTCTCTCTCTCTCTCTCTCTCTCTCTCTCTCTCTCTCTCTCTCACTTAAGGAATGATACAGGCAGGAATAAAGACAAGCAAGCAGGCAGGCAGACAAGAAGAGAGAGGAAGCAGAGCATTTATTTTATTCAGTTGTTCATCATTAGCTGTTTCCTTGACTCCAGGTCCCAAATCAGGGACCTTCAGATATATGTGGACTATGGTCAGTTTAACCCACTAGGCCACCAGGTTGTGCCTACTTCTCCTTGTTTACCTCACATAAGTGTTTGTTCATTGAATCACTAAACATAGCTTGAAAAGAGCTTCTCAAAATATTTTATAAAACTACAGGGGAGAACTACTATATTATTACAAGTTTCTTAAAAGAAGTTTTATAGACTGAGAACTAGGTTTCAGAAGAAAACTCAACCATAAAATCTTCCATATACAAGCAAGCAGTTATTTTTGTCTGATTTAAAAGACTTTTGCACATATACATTTGAATTTGTTTTCATTATAATCTAATTCTAGAACTGATAAAGAAAACTATTACCATTCCTCATCCTTATTTAAAAGAGAATTTATATGCAACAAAGACACCATTCAGAAGAGAGTTGCGAACTGATTCTAGTTAAAAAGCACATGAAGTCGCCTAAAAAAACAAATTACATTCATGAAGAATTTTCTGATTTCTATTTAATTTATTCTGCTTACAATATTTCATGTTCTTTATATTTTTCCTGTATTCTATAATCTAACAATTATGAATGAACTTTTGTAGCTTGTGAAGAAAATCAATATTACTCATTCTGTGGAAGATATTATTTAGCTATCATTATGTCAGGTGAAAGGGCATCAAAGTTCACTCATTAAGTAAGAGTATTATATCATTAAAAGTTTCCTATTAAGACTAGAACTAAGTCTAATATAGTCTTCTAAGGAAGTTCATTACCAGGGCAAGGTAATTTGGATTTTATCACCATTCCGAGTGCAATGTTTTAGAGA
Organism: Solenodon paradoxus; assembly: GCA_004363575.1. NCBI lineage: Eukaryota > Metazoa > Chordata > Mammalia > Eulipotyphla > Solenodontidae > Solenodon > Solenodon paradoxus. The sequence continues at coordinate 321,673 of RJWH01000520.1, read as the reverse complement.
ATAAACATGTTTTCCAATTCTTGCCCCTCAGTATGAAGAGTGTACTCTCCATCTTCTGCCTCCTCCCTACCTTTCTTAACCAGAATTCTTATGCTAAGTCCCTAACTCCATTCCCTTCCTAGGCAAATTTTTCTTTCAGTTTCTTTTAACATGCTCTCTCATCTCCCTCACAGTTTCACCTTTTGAGAAGAGCAAATATTTAAAGTGAAAAAGAAAGTTTTGGCATTACGAAAGTTAGAGAAGTACTGGAGCATAGAGAGAATTGAAATGGGGGCAAGGTAACTCCTTTGTGCTTTTGATATTGCATCATATATTTGATCATCTACTCTGCCCTTCTGTAACGTAAGCCTAGATGATTTATAAAGTTCAGATAATCATTCTTAGTATACAATACTAAAAGATATTTTGTCCATAAAGCTAGAGGTGGTCTTTTCGAGCAGAGTTTCTCCAAATATGCTCTGTGATCTGGTGCAGAACTGTTTGTGTCTGGTCTGTGTGTATTATCAGTAAGGGTTCTCCAGGTAAGTAGAACCAATAGAAGATAGATGATAGCGAACTAGCTAGATGATAGAGGGATACATAGAAAGGGAGATTTATTATCAGAATTGACTCATACCCTTATGGAGGCTGAAAAGTTCCACAATCTGTAAACTGGATAATTAGGGAAAGTAAGTAATGCACATAGAGATGGTGTAAGTTTCAATCCAAAGGTTGGAGAATTGGAAGCCAATAGTGTAAATTCTCATCTGAGTTCTAAGCCGTAAGATACAAAAGCACCTATGCCCAGAACAGAATTTTAAGTTCAACTCAGAGAGGAAATTCACCCTTCCTCTAGCTTTCTATTCTGTTCAGACCCTCATCAGATTAGATGATGCCTACCTACATTGGTGTGAATGGATCATCTTTATTAAGTTTACCTGTGGGGAACAATAAGGGAAAAACGTAGTTTAGATAATTAATGTGTTAGCAGTGAAACAGAAACCTTGTCGCCTGGAAAGCTAGGTGCCCACCAGCGAGGAAAACCTTGGCTGGAAGGGTGTCTGATGATTTGCCAAGATCTGGCAAGGAGTTAAATATCAGACAGAGAGCTAAGACATTATGTAACTGTACATACAACCTTTTGAGTTACCACAGCTATGTGAATAATGATTGTAAAAATAGTTGATTTTTATATTGTGCTTCTTCAAAGAACAATTCCTTTGTGTGATGACAATAAATATGCAAGAAATCAAATACTGGGGTGAGGGTGCTCAGAGACTTCACCCCCTGAGCCCGCTTTCACTCTATCTTAGTTTCTTGTCTTTCTCAATCTTTTGCAGCCTCCTCCTTTCTTCTGGACAGAAAACTCAGCATCTACCAATTCAAATGTTAATCTCATTAAAGATACCCTTAAAGACACACTTAAAAATAATTTGCCAACTATCTGTGCCTCCCTCTTACCAGTCTAGTTGATACATACAATTAGCGCTCACGCTGTGGTAAGTATAGAAGTTGTGAGTATTCACAGGTTTTTATAGCAATTTGATGAAATCTGTTGTAAGGAACAGAGCATTGCCTTATATTTAATATCTTTATAAAAATTTCATTTTATAATAATTTATTTTATTGTATTTTATAAAAGCATTGGTTGCACATCTTGTACCTACATAATGTTGCTTCAAAGAAATGAATGAGTGAAATAAAAGTGTAATCACAAACTCCCCTCCTAATACTTCTGATTATATTTTCTAATGTCATAGATAAAATAATTGTTTATTATGCCTACTGCTTGTATTGTTCACTGCTACACCATATTGTGCCATGTATAATGTGTGTCTGTGTATAATGTGCACCCAAGTTTTTGGTCCAAACTTTCAAGAAAAAGATTTCATTTTAATTTTTTTATTCAAGTTTTTGTTTACATGCAAATGCTTTATTTGTGTTATAAAGGAATTTAGCCTTTATGTTTTAACATGTTATGGTACAAAAAATTTTATGTAACTATTACAAAACACAAGAATACAGATACAAGGTACTAGAAGCTTTTCTTCCTGCGGCCTCCACATTCTCATGACACTCTCTGTGGGAGTAGGTCCAAGTGTCTCTCAGCAGCTCTTTTGCCCTGTTCTTTATTTAGTAACTGTTAGCTTAAATCTTGCAGTGCCTGTATTTTTGTAAAAATATCAGTTGGAATGCTAGCTCCCGCCTAAAGTTGCAAAGAGAAATGTCATGCTGGTCACCCTGTGAGACTAAAGTAAGTATCACTTCTCTTAACAAATCAGAGTCACTTACTCTGTGGACAACAATACAGCACTATTTGTTTCATTTCATTGAATCTTGGATTGAAATTGCTTTTGTTGTAAGTTCATCGTAAGTTCAACAAAACCTATCATATTCCAGGGTATCCTTTTGTATATAGGTATGTTATTGATTTATTGAGTTATACTTTTAATCATAAGTATAAATGAAATAATGAAAAACATTTATATAGATTCATATAAATATGGATTTAGTACTATCCATGTATAATGCATAATCCTTATTTTTCCCTCACAAATTTGAGCAAAAAAGTGTTCATTATACATGACAAAATATGGTGTCCCAAGTATCTATAATAGCGTTAATCACACCTCAGGTACTCAGTGATTTATTTTTCAAATGAAAAAAAATTAAAAATCTGATTATTCACCACTAAATTTACTAGAAGCATAGTTTTAGAGTTTGTGTCCTGACGAGTACCTAGAAGCCTGTCTCACCTGTTAATTTGTTTTTGATATATTTATTAGAAAATAGCATGGGTGTTATATTTTGCTTTAAAAAAAGCAGATATATGAGAACCAAACTTCACAATCTCAGATCACTTCTTTCCTAGATTTAAGCTACTGTTCATTTCCTTTTACACTGAATGAATTCTAGCAGCAGGACTCCTGGTTTTCAGGACCAGATCCACCCTGTAAAAACTATCACTTCCCTGAAAGAAAGAGGATAGTGGTCCCAGGGAGGAGATTGTCTTAATTAGGGTTTCAGTACCTTTTCATTCATAAGTTGGCTCTTCCTTTGTTGTTTAATGTCCGGAGCCCTGAAGTGACTGTTTCTGATCATTTTTCCCTGGTGGAGCAGCTTTTGGTCAGTCCCCTTAGGGCTAGGCCAGTCCACACATATCCCAAGGATCCTGGTTCACTTTGGGAACAACCAAGGTGAACAACTAAACTAAATAAATAAATGATTAATCCTCTTCTCTCAGCTTTTCTAAACTCCCCTTCATTCCTGCCTGCACTTTTCCTTTAAAAAATTGTTGAGGTGAGGAAAATTTTGTTCTTTGTATATCACTATATCAGAATTTCCACCTCTGGATACTGCGTCCATTACAAATATTTGTATGTGTGTACATTAATTTGGTAGTAAGAAGATGAGTTTCAGAGTCTAGAAGAGGTACATTATCAGAAATATTCTGATTTATATAGTGTCCGCATGTATCATGAATGATACCATAAGTACTAAGAATATAGTTGCTGATGAAACAGTAGAACCAAATGAGTTGTGGTTAACACAGGTGGGCATATATGCCTCAAAGAATAATAAGTAAAGAATTAAAGGAATGTGACGTGGGGACAGTGTCCCTTGGATTCTGCGGGGCAGGTATGCAGATCTGTAAGCGGGAGAATTGACTGGCTGGCAAAACCTAGAATTACTAAGACAAAGACCCTTCCTCAGGTATCTAGATCTAAAGACACACTCCCTGGTTACTTGCACTGAGAAACCCAGTCCGCTCTCACGAGAACTCTAGGCAAAGTTAGCAGTTCTAATAGCTCTCAGGAGATCTGCAGTCCCTTGCTATGTGCGCAAATGGTGATCCATCCCCAAGGTATATATGAGAGAACATATAGCTCTCTTCTTCTGCAACCTTTATACAACATGGATCTCAGTTTTGCTGTGTTGTTTCCAATAAACTTGCCACATGGTGTTGGGATAAGGTGATTCTCCTTGAATTTTTGGGGGGACAAACTCCACACTTATTAGTGTCAGACACTGGCATCAAATGGAAAATTTGAAAGCAACACACAAACTAATGCCTTTTGTTACTACTTGTGAACATTGCCTTACTAGGCAACTCCATATAGCCGCTCTCCAAATTTGCCTAACTCTAGGTTCAAAGTCTCCATAGCTTATCAAAGTACTCCCTAAATAAGCCAGATGTACAGATCTCTTCTCCTTCTGGTTATTTTTCAGCCAAATTGCAACATCCAAATACTAATACACGAGTAGAAGAGACACAAAATGAATCTGATAAAAGTGCTTAATTATTGGAGATCGATTTAAAAAAATAGAAAACAATCAGTTTGGAAGGTGAAGGAATAATTTAGAGTACAAGCAATAACCTTGAAGGAACTATTTTTAAATCCACCATGAGAAGCTGCATTATAACATTGAGCAACTTAGTCATTTATTTAAATTCCTTGATCCTCATTTTTCTCCCATAAAATCTTAGGAAAATAATATCTCTTTTTAGGGTCTTTATACAGAATAAATGAGTGAATCTGCATAAGGTAGTCACTTGGTACCATGTTAAGATCTCGGTGTAGGAATATAAAACAAAACACCCCAAGACTCTCATAATTAGGGGTCTTATACATGATGTCCCACTCTGATAAGAAGCAGCCAAAAAGATTGAAAGACAACCCCATAGGCAAGGAATTCTTTTACCCTTTAGTCTTTTCCTTAATCAAAGAAGACAACTGCCTCTACGTAGCTTTCCACCCTTAGCCTAATCCAGAGTGGTCTTTTGTCACTATTCTTCAGAAGAATGTAGAAAGGGAAATTATTTATTTTCACTTTCAGAGAAAGGATGAGTCATTCCTCCTGTCCCTTCTCTGTACCCCTTCATACTCCAGGTCATCTTTCCAGGCATCAACACAGAATATAAATCACTAATCTGCCCCAGTTACCTCAGAATTTACCACCATGTAAATTCTCTGTACATATGTGCCTAATGTTAATTTGTTCATGGCTCCAGTTTCCAAAGAACTTCAGTGAAATAAGAAAGCTTTTCCTTTGATGCTCACAGTGATTGTTATTTATCATCTTTTTCTGTTGTCTGCATGTCTTTACTTGATAGCTTGCTAAATTATTGCAGAGGAATACTGGGGCATGGAGAGATTTCAGACAGTAGACAGAATATCTGGATTCTTTATTAAGATGTTTCTTTAAAAAGTCACATGCTAACCTTCGGCATTTATTCAAGTTTTCTGAGAGAATGAGAAGAGCATTTTGTCAGTACAGTGGAATCTTGAAACTTCTTTGCTAAAGTATCTAATTGAAATACAAAGAAATGAATCAACTAGCTTTTTTCTGTTAGTAACAGAGAATATAGGATGAGGAAAATATGACTCATGAACAGTAAAACCATATTCCAGTCAATTATATAATCTTTTCTTAAAAATCATATACCTGCATAGGGTGAAAAATTTGAATCATTGTTTCTCATAATTTAGCCCTGCTGTTCCATCTAAATAGTGAAAACAAAACTCTAAGCTTTTGTAGAAGTAAACAGCAAACATAAAAAGCAAAAAACAAGTCATTTTATCTGTGTAAATGTCTGTTTGATTAATTTTGCTGAAAAAATATGATGGACATGTTTATCATTAATTTCCACAACATGAAAATATTATCATTTCTATATTCTAAAGTGATAGATCCCTGGATAAATATTAACTGCTGCAAATTTCAATGAAAATTGTATTTGAATAATTATTTACTTTCATTTTTGTTAGGGTTCCAAAATCACATTTTTATTTCTTTTTGACTTTTAATTATTTAGAATTGATCACTTTTCTTTCTCACAGTATCATTGATCACTCTTCACATTTAAAGTATGAATTAATTTCAACTTATCTTTTACTTCCCACTTTCAGCAGAATTCAGAAAAAGTAATATAGTGTAAAATTTTATTATTGTGGTTATCAAATATCCAGTCTCCTTTCTTATTTTGTAGAAATATTCCCATTTCAGTTACGTATAACATTAATGGGATGTAGTGTTTTACCTCCTGCACCAAAAATTGAAAGTAAGTGTTATTTCGTTTCCCAGTTCCCTGACCCTTTCTTCCTGAATCAGAGGTTACCATTAAGGTCTTTGAATCTAGAGCAAACACCATAGAAATGAGTTAATGGCTTGAATATGTTCTTTATTGCCATGGAGTTCATAATGTAGGTAGCAGTAAAGTTCTTGTCCAGTTTCTTCTTCTGCCAAACTGAAATTATTTATTTTCCAAACCTCCTGCCACTTCTAGATTTTTTTCAATAAATCCTTTTTATCTCAGATAGCCAGAGTTGGATTTTACTAAAAAATCTGAATGATAAAAAGTCTTCTCTAAACCATTATTGTGTGTTAAACTGAAACACTATTTAATCCATTATACAGTTGTTTGACTTCATACACTCATTCATTCATTCATTGATATGATTTACTTAGTTCATTCATTTACTATCATTTTGATTTGCTAAAATTAGTGTGGGTTTTACTATTTAACAGATCAAAGTTCAAATTATGACTATAGCAGTTAATATATATTTGAGTAATATGTGATGTAAACAAATAGATAATTAAGTTTGCAACTCACTATAGGAGAAAAAGCAATAAATTCAAGATTATAAAATATTTTACTATCTTTGTCTCTAATTTGTGCTACAGTGCGAGTAGATAACAATCTTTGATCTTCTTAAACTTTTTTTCAATAGTAATAATTATTATTTTTGGTTCACAATGTTATATTCATTTTAGGTTGTTGAAATTGCATCTCAGTCTATATTTCACACCATACTCACCATCAGAGTCACAGTGTCCTTTACTACCTTTATAACTCTGATCTTATTAAACTCATCTATAAAGAAATTGCTGTCCAATGACTTCTGAGTTCCTTCTAGCTATAAAATCTCTAATTCATACAAATAACAGTTTCACATGTCAAAATTGTGATTATATTTTGCAGTCTTTCCCTGTATGTGCACAGACACTGGATGTTTTATACAAATCCATTCTTTTCTTTTCTTTTTTGTCCATTCTGGGAAGGTTGAACTAGCAATTCAGGAAAAAGGTCATTTATCCCCAGAGAGTTAAGCAACTAGCACTGCCGACAGACCCTGTGTGTTCTGAGTATAGCAGTCATACCTGCCACAGCGTATTGGAAGGTATACCTACCTACTGTTTCTCAGCCTGGAACTCTCTATGTTCCTTTTCATCTTATCCTCAACTAACCTCTTTCAATCTCTCCTCCTAACGTAGGTTAGACTCTCTTGATAGACACTTAAGGAGTGGTGTACTTCTATATAGCACTCATCACAATTTTAACTAAATGGTTATTTTATCATTACTCAATTAAGTTCCCAGAAACACAGTCTTCATCTTAATTGCTTCTCCAGTACCTGGCATTGTGCCATATCCACAGTGGATACAAAATAGATATTTGTTGAATGAGAGGGATAAAAGTTACCACCCCAATATAAGCCTGGGTATCTGATTCAAATTTCCAGTTCCCTCTAATTAATTGTGCTGACCAGAGGAAAGACGAGTTTCAGAAGTGCTTCTTGTGCAATAAATTCTTACAAATATATGCCGTGAATTTGGTTAATAGTCGATTTCATCCCCTAATGTCCTGAGAACATATTATAAATATATGTGCAGATATATACGTATGTATATACACATGTATACATGTATTGTGTAAGATCTCAACCTGCAGCTGCCTTCACTTTTCTCTTAATGGAATGCTCATTCATCTATTGATGATTTGAATAGGCAGTAAAGACTCCACTTTGGATAACTGATGACAGCATTAACATGAAAGACACCTTGTTGTTATGAGCCAAGGCATGGGAGTAATTCCAGATTGTATCCCTCTAATTAAAAGAATAACTCTCTAAGGGTAGAATTCATAATTCCTAGGAACTAGTGGGTGACTTTGGTACTTAAATATGGTCCATGGATAATGTAAAGATGAAAAAAAAATCATCTCTTTATAAGAAAATTAATAGCATTGTCAAGCAAATAAAAAGTGCATTTTTAAGTGACCTAAAGTACCAAATAATTCATAACTTTATCAAATCTATGTAAACAACTTGATGTTACTTGATGTTACTGAATTGTAGATTGATTAAAATAGTTATATTTAAGAGAACTTATTTTTTCTGCAAAGCTGTGTGTCCGTCATTGATAGTAAAGGCTTATTGAAAGAGTTACTGATTTAACTCAAAATGTCAAATGAGAAGAATAAATGTGATGATAAAGGGAAAAAAGTCCAAAATACATTTTAAAAAATGGTTAAAAAAGCACTGAGAATTTCCAGTCTCCAAGGATAAAATGAAGTATATCTACCTGAGTAAAATTATTATATTAAAGTATCTGACACATAGAGTATTAGCGTTTATGTATTCATTAAAATGTGATCCTGATTTGTTTTATATTAAGGATAGCTTGAAGTTCACTCTCTAGGATCTCTCTCTCCTCCACCTAAATATAAAAAAACGATAGCTTAAAAAGGAGGCAAACAGTTATAAAAAACATAGGCACATTTAAACACAGAATCAACTTTAGTGATGCAGATATGCAAAGCAGAAATAGGAGGTCCATTTAGTTCCAGATCCAGAAATTACCATATACAGTTGAGCGTTAACCCATGCTGGATAATGGGTAAAATATAAGTATACCCCAAGAGAAGAAAAATGGGTGAAACATCCTCTTTTATACTGAGAGTGAAATTTAATCAGAAGAACCTTAGTTAAGTCACCAACTATGATATTGTCAGTACAATTTTTTTTACTTTTTGGCTTTTATTGACAACATATTCTTATGCTGATGTCCCTCTAAACTGAATCCTTCATGTTCTCATAATCTCATCATTTTCTCTCTCTGATTTTCACCTTTCATATCATCAGTCTTTCACTCTTCTTCCTTATCATTCTCCTCTTATTTGTCTCCTAAAACTTCTCACATTTGCTAAGAGATAAATACACAATATTAATTGACCCAGGAAAATGTCAGTTATTGAAAATAAATGAGTTACAAAATATCAAAAATGATGAATAAGAATATTTTGATCAAAAATTATAAGTAGATCGATTTGATTAGAAATGCAACTGAGTATTTATGTCAACAAAAATAATTTTACCAAAATAAAACAATCAAAATATTTTAAATATTGTGTATAGAACAATAATGAAACAAGATAGATTAAAGAAATATTTTTTGGTAAATATTTCTAGATGGTTTAAATCATTTATCTTTATATGTTTTATATTATCATATTATTAGGTAAATAATATACTTATTGATATACATAAAGCAATAATATGTTATACTGTTTAATAGATTCTAAGATTAATCATAACATTAATAATATTTTATATTTTTCAATTCAATGATTTTACTCAAAACATTCTCAGAATTAAAGCATTCTCAGCTTAAAAAGAAATAGAAAAAACTTATTTAGGAATCCACAAGATTTATTTAAACCTTATTTTATTGTTATAATTTTCATTGAAGCATCATTGCATTAAAGCATTTATAATTATAATTGATCCCTTTTACCCAGTTTACCCACTCCTTTCCCACTTTCCTTCTTCTAGTCACCAATTAGGACTTATAGTCTAAAAGTTTGTTTTTATTTTATTTAGTTCTTTACTGGTTTGATTTTTCTATATATCACATATGACTAAAATCACATGTATTTGTCTTTATTCTGACTAATTCACTCAGCATAATATACTTTTAGTTCTACTCATATTGTACAATGGCAGGATTTCACATTTTTGGTAGCTGAGTAGTATTCCAATGTGTAATATACCACATATTCTTACCCAATAATCTATTTATGGGTGGTTAGGTAGTTTTCAGCTCTTGGCTATTGCAAATAATGCTGCAATAAATACATAATATATGTATAAATATATATATATTTAAACAAATATTTTCATATTTGGGGGTAAATATCCAGAGCTGGGATAACTGGACCATATGGAATTTCTTTTAAAATATTTTCGTGGAATTTCCATACTTTTTTCTACAATGGACCAATTTACATTTCTATTAAATAATGTACAAGTGTTCCCTGCTCTACATGTCCTTTCCAACACTTTTTGATTTCTTGTTTGTTTGGATAATAGGGCTTATCAGAGATTTGAGGCAATGTTTCATTGCTCCTTTGATTTCCAACTCCTTAATAATGAGAGATTATGAACATCTTTCATATGTCTGCTGGTCATCTGTATGTCTTTTCTGGAGGTGTCTAATCAATTCCTCTATTCATTTTTTAACATGCACGGCTGTTTTATTATTTTTGAGTTTTATAAAATTTTAAGTATTTTGATATTAGGCTCTTATCAGGCTTATGTTGTACAGCTATCTCTTCCCAACCAGTAGAATGGCTTTTCATTTTAATGAGTTTCACTTGTTCAGAAGCTTTTTAGTTTGATTTAGTTCCATTTCTCTATTTTTTGATTTTATAATCTCTACTATTACTGACAAGTCCTGACATCGCTAAGACCATCGTAAAGGAAGGTATCACCTATATTTTCTTCTATGTACTTTATGGTTTCAAATATTACATTCAATTCCATTAACCATTTTGAATTAATTTCTGTGTATGATGTTAGCTAGTAATCCAGTTTAATTCTTTTGGATGTGGCTGTCCAGTTTTTCGAACACCATTTTTTGAAGAGGCTTTTGAGGCTCCATTTTATACATTTGGTTCCTTTATTTAAAATTAGTTGTCCACATATGTATGGCTTTATTACTAGGCTCACAATTACATTCCAGTGATAATATGTCTGAAGTTGGAAAGCATGATTTTTTGTGTGTGTGTCCTTTTTTCTCTGGATTGTTTTAATATTTAGGGTCCTTTGTGGTTCCAAATACGTCTGATGATTTTTTTGTTCTAATTTTGTGAAGAATGCCATTTCAATTCTGATAGATTATATTGAATTTGTATATTAATTTAGTTATTGTAGCCATCTTAACTATGAATTCTTCAAACCCACAGCACAGAATATCTTCCATTTCTTTGTGTTTTCCAACAATGTAAAAGTTTTCAGGGCAAAGATCTTTCACTTCTTGCATTAGACTTCTTGCATTTCACTACTTGCATTATTTGTATAGAGAAACGCAATATATTTATACATGAATTTTATAACCTGTCATTTTATTTTATAGGTTTATTATGTCAAATAGTTTTTTACTGGAGCATTTGATATTATCTATAAATATTCTTATGTAATCAACAAATCATGATAATTTTAATTATTTCTTATTTGGATAACTTATATAACATTCTTATCTAATTACATTGGCTAAGATTTCCACACTAATTTATTGAATAGTGGTGGTGAGTGTAGACTTCTTTGTTTCCTAGTTCTATGGGAAAAGCTTGCAGTTTTCCCCATTGAGTATGATGGGGGTTACAAATTTGTCTGATATGATCTTTATTGTATTTAAAATTATACCTTGCTTACCCATTTTGTTGAGGATTTTATTATACATGGGTATTGAATTCTTTTTTTTTTTTTGCTTATATTGAGATGTTCATATGATTTTTGTCCTTCCCTCTGTTGATGTGGTGTATCATTTATTGATTTGCACACATAGAATCATTCTTGCATACCTGAAAAACATCTCACTTTTTCAGATACTTTTTTTATTTTTTATGTATTGCTGAATTCAATTTCTTAGAATTTTTGTGAGGGTTTTTTTTCATCTAAGTTCTTTAGAGATATTCAATCATAATTTCCTTTTTTATAGTATCTTTGGTTTTGGAATCAGGGTAATGTTGATTTCATAAGATGTATTTGGAAGCTTTCCCTTCTCAATATATTGGATGAGATTTAAAAGACCAGGTATTGATTCTTTTATGGAAGTCTGGTAGAATTTCTGTTGACGTTATCTGGTACTGAACTTTTGTTTTGAGAGGTTTTTATTACTGCTGGAATTTTTTTATTTGTGATTGGCCATTTCACATTATTCCTTCTAGATTCAATCTTGGAATGATGTGTTTTTCTAATAATGATCATTTTTTTCTAGATGACCCAATATGCTATAGGTGTTCATAATACTTTCTGATGATCCTTTGTATTTTCATAGTCCCTGTTGCAATATCTCACCTTTCATTTCCAATTTTATTTATTTGTGTTTTCTCACTCTTTGTGAGTCTGGCTAAAGTTTTGTCCTTTGTTTATCTTTTCAAAGAATCAGATTTTGGTTTCATTGATTTTTTAAATTGCATTTTTGATCTCTATTTTATTTATTTCTGCTCTAATTTTTATTATGTTTTTCATTCTACTGACTCTTGGTTTCATTTTTTCTTATCCTTTATTTGTAAGCTTAGAAATTTGATTTATGATAGTTCTTGCTTCCAGAGGTAGGATTCTACTGCTATAAATGTCTCTCAGTATTGCTTTTGCTGCTTCTTATAGATTTGATAAGCTGTATATTTTTATTTGATGCCAGGTTTGTTTATATTTTTATTTCACCTTTGATTTCCTCATTGACCCAATTGGTGTTCAGTAACATGTTCTTTATTCTCCACTCCTTTGCAGTTCTCTCATTTCCTCACTTGCTTTATTTCTAATTTCACAGCATTGTGATCTGATAGTATGTTTGATATAATTTAAATATTCATAAATTTATTGAGACTTATTTTGTGGTGTCTGTCCTTGAGAATTTTCTGTAACTATTTAAAAATATAGTGTTTTCTATTAAGTGCATCTCATCTAACCTACCATTTTTTAAAGGAAAGGTACAGGCAAGAATGAAGGTTAGTAGGGAGGCAGGCAGGCAGGAAGAGAGAGAGAAGAGGAAGAAATATTTATTTTTTTATTTCTTGTTCATCTTGGTTGATCCTCCTGACCCCAGGATATGAATCCCAGTCCTTGGAATGTATGTGGACTGCACACAGCTGAGAGTGGCAGACTCAATTGCTACTCCATCAGGGTACAACTAATTTATCATTTAAGGCCATGATTTACTTAGTGATTTCTGTCTGGATAATCTGTTCACTGCTGTGAATGAACTGTTAAAGTTCTTTACTATCACTGTTTCTATCTATATCTCCTTTTAGGTTTTTAAATATTTTCTTGATATATTGGAGCACCCCTAAATTGCTGTATATAAGTTAAAAAATAGTATGACTTCGTTGGGAGCGAGTTTCTTCTGGCTATTTCTGAAAAGTTTCCCAAGAGAGAAGTTCTCACAAGTCAGCAAAGCTATAAGCAGATAACAGCGGAAGGCAGTTAAGCTCTGACCTGCAAATGTTGCTGTCCCAATAATAGCAGTAGAACGAATGCTTGCATTCTCCTTTGTCTTATTTGCATTACCTCATTATATCCCAGCCCTATAAAATAAATCGTGGAACCAGGCCCATGGTCACTGTCTCTGAGAAGGAGAGAGATGTCTCACCTGGCCCCTGCTTTTCTGTATGTAAGTTGTCTGTCTTTCCTTAGGCTCCTGTAGCTCCCTCTCAAAGACCCTGTTGATCAGCGGTGAGGGTTGTGGCATGACTTCTTGTTTTATTGATCCTGTAATCATTATATAATGTTCATCTTTACATCTTATCACTTTTTTTTTTTTTTTTTTTGCTGGAAGTCCCCCATTGCATGTAGTGTAAGTACAATGGTTTCTGTCTTTTCATTTTTTTTCATTGGGTTAGACTGTTATTTTTCATCACTTCATTTTAAGTCTATGCTTGTCCCTATAGCTTAAATGATTGTTTTGTAAGTAAGTAGCATTTAGTTAGATTTTCTTTTTTAATTCATCCAATTACTCTGTGCCTTTTGACTGAAGAGTTCAGTCCATTTACATATGACAATTGTTGATATGTGAGGGCTCATTACTTCATTTTTATCTTTTGTTTTCCACATTTATTTGTTGCATTGTTCTTTATCCTCACCATTTTTTATGGGATTCTCTCAGTGGTGATCTATTCTTGACTAATTTTTAGTTGGGAGTAAAGCAGGAAATGTCTTCTGTTGCTCTTTTGATGACATGTTTATCCAAAATGTATTTTAGAAGCCAAGCTAGATGACCTTTAAAGCAACTTTCCTTTCTAAAAACTTGGTTCCTTTTATTTGCATTATCCCTAAGAAAAATCTATCATTAGATGTAAAAGTGACATTATTTGGGAAATCAGTACATTTTGCAAGTCAAATATCATATTTTTAAACTTTCATAGGTCACTAGTTGAGACCCAAACACATTCTTATCTTTAAGGAAATCACAAACATATGGCATTTTGCAGTAAGTTTTTCAATCTTAGGTTGCCATAGAGTCAACAAAAATAATCTATAAAAGAGAAAGGAGAAAGTAGCTTATCATAGAAGAACAAAAAGGTTATAACTTCCTATAATTCATATTTGGAACTATGGTACTTTTTATGAGATTGGTTGACTCTTATTTTGTCTGAAAATGTTCATCCCCGGTAGAGAAAATTAGAATGTTTCAACATTGGAAAGATGCACAGTTGTTCATGCTAGTATTAGTTTTCCCTACTGGGGAAATCTGAGGTGATGATCCAATCAAGACAGCACCAAGGCCCAGCTGTGCTCATGGAGAAGAAATACATGTCTGGGATTCTAACTTTTTCTCACATTTGTTGCAGAGAACAAAAAGCTTTCCTTCCAAATGAAGAATATAATTTACAACTATTACTCACACTCAAGAAGTTATTCAGCAGTTGTTATACCTATTTGTGAAAGAAAAAGGAGCAAATTTACCTGGAGAGAAATGCCAGTCATTGTCCTCAATTCAGGTCAGAGGTTGGTATATATGCAAGATACACTCTAAACATCTTTTGATAGTCTTCAGAGAAAAATAATAGGCTTATGGAAATAAATATGAGACCTCCCTCCTTTAGAACGCCTTTTAATCTCACTATCCACCACTATTCATATGAGGCTTTTCTTATCTAACTTCCTTTTCCATATCCATGCCCCTTATATGTGAGCTACATTGTTTCTCCACACCTCCCTTTCTTTTTTATTGTTTGCTTTGCTTGGTTTGGTTTTATTTGTACACAGAGGAATATTAAATTCTTAAATTACATATCTTAGCTAAGTTGTTAGATGTCGTGACTTAGGTAAGAATTGGCTTTATAATGCTATTATGTTTTTAAACAAGATTTCTACTGGTTCACAATGGACCAAGGCATCTCAATATGTTCAAATTCTCTCTTAAAGAAAAGCATTGTTATAACAAAAAGTAAATCATCTAGAAAGTTTATAATGAACCCCTGTAAATGAAACTTCCATGGAAATCTGGTGGAATATTACGGTAGTTGGATAACTGGATCACAGACAACAGCGAGAGCAAAAGACTCTCTCATTGCATCTACTTCAAAAACAATCAAATACTATATCCTTGTTGTCTTTGCATATCCTAAAAATATAAATTCCCACACCTCTAAGAATATTATAGAGTCCCAATATGTGTTAGATAGCTAGTTTATCAGTCACGACTGCACTTAGTTTCAAGAAATAAAAATTCTGATAAAACATATCCCAAACAAGGAGTAGCTACATAGTTTATTAGTCATGACTACATCTAGTTTTCAGGAAATAAAAATTCTGACTCTATATAGCCTAAACAAGGCACAGGTTTAGTTTTATTCACAAAGAAATAGGTCCAGAATGATGTCGTCCTGGGCTGGTAGTTTCAGAGTGCCATAACATGATCTAGATGCATATTTTTTTGTCTTCCTGCTATACTATTCTTAGTATTTGAATTTCAGATTTATGCTGAGCATGTTCCTCTTTATTTGAAATGCAATAGCTTTCCCAGAGGTCCTATTCTATACTTTCATTCATAATTAACCTACAGGAATGGAATTTTGTAGCCCAACCTAGCTGCAAGATGGCATCTAGGGAAATCAATATTCCATTCACATATACTGCCTCCTCCCAGGTGAAAGTGAATTGAAAAGAAGGACAACATATAGGATACACAGTTAGCAATAGCTATAGTAGAGTGAAACTGTTAAAATGTAGGTAACTGATAGGTGTATTGACAACAGGGTAGAGGAGCATGTTTTATATGCCAGAGATGACTCTTCATCAACTTGTCTTAGAAGCTCAAAAGGACCTGCCTTTCACTATAGAAGTCATGGGTATGGTATTTTCTACATATGTTCCCTGTAACTGAAATACCCATTTCCCCTTTCTTCATCTGGAAAACTATTTGCAGTTTGCAGTTCAGGTATCATTTTTTCCCCATGGATGTCTTATCCTGCTCTATTAGAAATAGTTTATTACTTGTCTACTAGAAAGTGAAATCAATGAGGACAATTAACTCTCTTACTTGTCTTTGCAATTTTGAGACTAATATCTTGATGGTTTACTTGGTATAATTGTTTCTGGTAGGTTAATTGTGAATAGAAGTATAGGATAGGACCTCTGGGAAAGCTATTGTATTCCAAATAAAGAGGGACATATTCGGCATAAATCTGAAAGCCAAATGCTACATCTGGAAAACAGATACTACATGTTTCTGATAAGGTGCCCAAAAATTAATGGCCAGCTCACATAACTGATACTTGAGAACCAACAAGAAGGACTAAAATTTTAATTACCAGTTTTTGGACAGTTAAACTATATGGGTAAATGGTAGCAGTACTCCAGTGAGAAACACCAAAAAGAAAACTTTACAATAGCAAATACTTTGAGCACATAAAAGATAATCACATGCACAAAGACATCAAGCACTTAAAATAGGAGTACTAAGTACTGTGATAAACTTGTAGACACATGCCTTACATAAAGATATTTAATTGCAGGAATGTTTAACCATTGTGCTGGTCAAAAAACTCATTTGTGGATGAATTTGTTCAGTAGGTCATTGGTTGACAACATGTAGCAAAGGACAATATCATAAAAATGGTAACCTAAAATTATTTAAAAATTGGTCTTAACAATAGATAGTCTCAGAAATCATCTCTAAAAATATTTCTGACATATTTAATTAGAATCTTGGTGAATTCTACAGTAAATCATATATCTATGTCACCGAATTATTTTTCCACTATAGAGAATTGTTGGGTACAAGACAATTCAATTTTGGAAGACATTAGTCAAATAATTTGATGTGTAATGGAGATTCAAGAATTATTTTATTTATTGTATGAGTAAATGAAGTAATGACTCTATAAAACCCAGGTCAGTGGTAGACTAAATTCACAGAACTACATGATATCCCCTAAATAATTGCTTTGTTTTTAACTGAATAATCAGAAAATAAATGGATTTTTTTATTGTTTAAGCCACGGTGAGTCATACATTAGTAAACCTAGATAAATTAATATTACATCTGATAGTTTATACTGCTGCTTCATTTGTTCTCCTCTCCCCACTGTCATGCCCTCTCATAGTTGCACTGTGGGTGAGTGTGTGATCTGATCCCTTGACTTTGGACTCAGTGTTCTGATTTGCTTTGATCAATGCTAAGAAGGCAAAAATGGAAAAGTATTAGTTGGAACTTAATGCCTTAAAAGCCTTTTATGTCTTCACTCTTCTTTTTAAATCTCTAATACTTGCAAAATAAAAAACTAGTTAATATATAAAACTAGTTTTAAAAAAGTATCTCATTTCTTCCTTAATTTTGATTTCAGTGAAACTCCAGTCACGTTAAAAAAAATTATTACATAAACATTGAAATTAGTTCCATTAAAGAGCTAATAATACTTTTTAACAAGTTTTGCTTCTTATTGAAATTTCTTGTGATGGTTTTATATGGACTTATTATTTGAAAAGCCAGATATTATGAAAACTAATTTTAGAGAATATATGAAAAATTAATGGGTTTAATTCACTCTACATTTTTCATCCTAAAAATACCAATGTCCCTCTAGATATTCTATACTCTTGCAAAGAAAAAAGACATTAATTCCTCTATTACAAAAACGATATATTTCCATTGACCACTTGGATTCAAAAATAATTTATGGGAGGAATGGAATAAGAAGTCTATTAGACAAATTCAATATAAAGCATTGTCCAAAGATATTTTATTCCACTCTTTTCTATAAATCACCGAATAAGCATGATTCTTTTTATTTTTTAATGGGAAAAGTAAAGTTCAGTGAATTTAGGTTGCTGTAAATCTTACAGTTAAAAAATATACACAGATGAGATTCAAAACTAAGATGCATGATATCAATGTTTTCGCTCACTTAGCTGTACTACCTACATCTAATGTCAAAAATAATTATGCATAAAACATAGATATTAACAAATCTAAAACATGACAGAAATATATAATTTCCATCACGAAATTTGGGAGAAGAGGAATGACTTAAGAGTGGAAAATTATGGAAATTCAATCTGTGTTTGGAAGTAAAGAATTAAAGAGACATTAATATTCGATATCTAATGTAGAACAAGAAAGACTCCAGCGGAAGACGATTATGATGATGAGACATAAGTTCTGTATCCCCATGAGTTGACAAAAATACACTTTCATTTATAATACCATGCCCCAAAGTATGGAAGAAAAGATAATTCTCCATGATGCAAAGAAGCAGTCTAGTAACTTTGAATTATTTAGCTGAAGAATATAAATTTGTAAAAATTCATTTTGAAATGTAATATACAAAAGTGAAGATGAGAAATGTTAAAGAGTACAACTTGATTAATAGTTCCAGAGTGAATCTTCCTGTGTGATCATCAACTAAGTCAAGAGTGAAAATATCTGGAACTACAATTTAGAAATTTTTATTCTTTATCCTTTCAAAATCAGCTATAATTTAACTTCTGAACCATAGGTTAACATCTCCTGTGCTAAAACGTCATTTAGACTGAATCATATAGTCTGTGTGTCTTCTTTCACACATTGTGGGATTCATCATGGTTTTCTATGTAGCAATTCATTCTCATCGCTGTATAGTATTTTATAGCACAAAATCACAATATATTAATTCATTACATTGCTAATGATAATTTTTCACATTTTTGGCTATTAATGATTAATTCTATTGCTACATGTGTGCTTTGGTGTATGTATATGTACACATGTTTGTTGAGCAGGAGTGTAATTACTGGAGAAATCATTTTTGCTTGGTTCCCTTTTACGGAATAATTGAAGTTTTCTATGTTTTGGCTAAAATTTTATATATTCTGGAAACAATTGCTTTGCAAGGTGTATTATTTGTAAATGGTTTCTCCCAGTCAGAGGCTTGTATCTTCACTTTCTTTCCTGGGTTTAATTATAAAAAATTTTAATTTTAATAGCATAATTTATCAATCGTTTACTCCATAATTCATGCTAACTATGTCATACTTAAAATATCTTTGTCACTTATACCTTAATAAAACTGGAAAATAAAATGATTTCCCTTTCCACAGATCATGGAGATACTATTCTATATTAATTAATTTAACTGTATTAACTGATTCATCTTTATCATTTAGATATATAATACAAAATGATTTGGTGCATTGAATGGGATATATATTGGCCATGAAATTCAGTTGGCCCAGTACCATTTATTCGAAAGTCTATCAGAGAGAAAGCAAGATGGCGTCTATTGGAAGGCGGCACTAAAACGCCGCACAGGAGAAAAAAAAAGTTCTTTGGAGCCAACACAGAGAAAGGGATTTTCCTGCTTCAGCACCAGCCAGAACGACTTGGAGAACAGAAGAAGACTAACCGCTGGCTCTACACGTGGGTGAGAGGTGAGGGGATTTGACAGAGACTACAGTATCAAAGGGGAACCCCCAGAAAGGAGAGGTTCGCAGAGCAGATGCAATATTTCTTCCTCTACCAGAAGCTAGCTGGGGTCACACAGGCTGCACAGACATTCTAAAGAGTGCAAAACAGTCACAGTTATCTCCAGCACCCACCCGGGGTTTGAGATAGTAGGATCCTGCTTCTGAGTCACTCTTCTCTTGGTGCAGACAGCATGGGTAGCCCCGCTGATCTCTAGTGGTGTGAACTCAGCCCCAGCAGGGAGCCACAAGCCTGAGTCAAAGCTGCTGGCAACTCTTGGCTAACAAAGGGGAACCACAGAAACTGGAGCCCACCAGAGGTAAAAGTAGTCGGCCTTTGTCTTCACATGCCAGGAGTTAGAGGCAGCAGAGATCTGTTGCTGCCTAGCCCTTCTCCCACAGAAAGAGCACAGGCAGTCTTCCTAAGCTCTAGCACTGCGAATTCAAAAAGAGCAGTGAACCGCAAGCCTGAGTCAAACTGAGGAGGCAAGGGGTTTCTGTGATTGCTGCCTGTAAACCTGAGTAGAAAAAGCCCAGAAGGAAAAAATTGGAGACAGAAAGAACAGGAGCATACAGGTGCTAAGCACCCTCCACTACACACCTGGGGTCTTGGTCCCCTGGGAATCCGGATCCAGTAGCTAAGACCCTTGAAGAACAGCTCATGGAAAGGACTTGACCCTAATGGTTTGGTGAATACAAGGGACATAAATGCAGAGAGCAAACTCAAGTCACATAACCCCAGTCAGCAGATTCCTACCAACAAAACAAGCCCACCTCCCCCCCACCAACAGACAGCAAAACTTCACACTCACACATGACCACTATACACCCAACCCAGAAACTACCCCTACCCAGCAGCCATCATCTTTCCCTGACACAGCAAGACACACTACAGAAGCCTGTAAGGGTCAAAAATACAAAATAAAAATAGAGTGGCCCCTGGTAGAAATTAAAAACACACAAACTAGCAGAGCAACAAGATCCCAAATAATGAGGGAAGAAATCCACAACGCACCCTGAAACCTCAGAAAATGGAATCACGATAAAATGACAGTTTATCAGAAATCAGCTTTGAAGATAAAGAAGAATATTTTTCTAACAGATAAAGAATTCAAGTCAGCAATCATAAATAAATTCAGAGAATTAAAAGAAAATTCATATAAACAAAGCAAATAAATAATTAAGCACCAACAGACAGAGTTTGAATCTCTACAGAAAAGTCAACAGGAACACAGGATTTAAATGAGATAATTCATGAGAGTAAGAATAATACAGAAAGCTATGGAACCAGAATAGCCCAAATGGAGAAAAGGATTAATGATATACAGAGTAGTAATGTAAAAAGGAGCCAAAAAGAAGACAGAATTAAATGAAAAAGTATGAAGAAACACTCAGAGAACTATCTGAAACCATCTTGCTTTCATTGTTCCTCTTTAATTGGGAAGGATTTTAAATTATGGATTCTAATTAATCTTCAGATAATAAACAAAATTTCAATTTCCTCTGCCAAACTTGATGTTGGATTTTTTCCTATGAAATTTTAATTAAATCTCCATTTTCAAATACGTTGGCATAAAGTTACATTTAATGTTGTGGGGATCTGTTTTAATGCACCGCTTTTTGTTCCTCATCTTTCCTCTTTGTATCTTCTCTTGCATTCCTTTTTTCTTAATCGATGTTACAGTGACTTATGAGAATCGTTTTTAAAGAGTTAGTTTTGGGTTTTGTGGATTGTATCTATTATTGATATCTACTTTATAATTGTCCCCAGAATATTATTTATTTCCTTTATCTTCCTTTGGTTTAATTTGATCTTCTTTTTTCAGTGTTTTTAGAGAGATACTTAGATTATGATTGTTCAAACATCTACCTTTTTAATATGCACTTAAGTATAGGAATTTCCCTATAAAGCCTGATTCAGCTATAATTCATAAATTTTGATGTCATACTCTTAATTCCAAAATATACTTTTCCTATATTTTAGGGTTCTTCTGTGATTCATGGAGCATTTTGAACACATTCCTTATTTCCAAAATATATAGGTATTTTCTAGTTATCTTTCAGTTGTGGATCCTAGTTTAATTCCAATTGTTTAACAAAATGCATTCTAAATTCTTTCAATTCGTTGAATTTTGTTTTTACCTACTGGATGAATTAACCAGTGATCAATTTTGTAAATATATGTACTTCAAACAACTGAGATATTTTTCCTGTAGTTGTCTGTTAACATTCAAAATACATTTATTAGATCATTTTATTTTACTATGTCTTTATGTTTTCTATGTCTTTAATGTTGTTTTTGTCATATAGTTCTACGCATTTTTGTGAGTGTAAAGGTCTCCCACTATGATTGAAGATTTGTCCACTTTCACTTTTATATCTGTTTTATGTAACTGTTTTTGGATATATGTCAATTAATTATCATCATGTCTTTCTTTTGAGTTGACATATATTTAAGCGCATATATTTTATCTCTAGTAATGCTACATGAGTTGCTTAATTCACAGAAGGGATGTAAGATAATCTCTATTCCACAGCCTTTATCATTCTCAGAATTCCCTAGAACACTACTAATTCCTCCGTAAGCCCTTTGATCAATCAGGTCAGAGTTTATTCAATCCTAAATTTCTCCAAATATCTTAAAAGATTATAGGAATAGAGACAGGTAACATGCTAAAGAGTGAAACAGAGACATATATAATAAGAATTCAACTAGGCTTTTCTGTACAGGTTAGAATTTTTCTTGCTACTACAATCTTCATATTTTATGTAATATTTATCTCCTAAACCCATAGAGGAATCCTCTATGGAATAAAGGTAATACAGAATTATTGCATTTGTAATGCTCACTCCATATCGCTCCACCTTCTTTCCTGCTATGCTATATAACCAGGATGAAGTGAGCTAATTAGACAATGCCTGATAAATTCATGGTTAGGTTGACTTCCAAGAATTTACTCTCATTATGACTTTTTTCAAGATTTGAGGAAAATTAATTATGTTATCAGAATTTGCTATAATTTCCTTTCTTCTCTCTCTCTCTCTCTCTCTCTCTCTCTCTCTCTCTATATATATATATATATATATACATATATATGATATATAACAATCTACTTAGTCATATTAAAGTATCCAGAAAATATTCCTTCTGTCAACATTGAACACAATCTCTCTTCATATGAATTTTTCTACTTATTTTTGACTAGCAAAATCTCTTTTATGAACTATTATATCAGAAAGATTTCTAAAAAGATCCCAGCTTGAGGGTAAGCTTTGTGTATTGCAACATTCAACCATGACAGTATGTCTGAGAGTTTTTGTAAGGTAGATCTTTAGATATATCATGAAACTCGAGGAGAAAAATAAACTGTGAGGGAAGAGAATTCAAGTTTACAAGCATGGTGGATCTGCATCAGAGCAGAGGATTGTGAACACAGCAGTGTAAGTCCTTCAATTTTCTTCCAATCTAATCCCAAGACACAATCCTAGGATCAAAAGTATTCAGAGAATAATAAGAAAATATAAAAAATTGTTTCACCAATGATTTGTGCCAAAGTCTTCTACAGGTATGACTGAGTGAACCAGCAGTGTTGGGAGAGGGTGTCCTTGTTGCTTGCATCCGCACCTTTGTTGTTGGAAATGCAGAGCTCAGCGAAGGGTGAGCACTGAAAAGCAATGTGGTGGTGGTGATTGGCAGGAACATCAATAGTGATAACTTTGCAGGTATCAACTTAAAAAAGATTGCATTAGGTATTCTAAGTATGATAGATTTCATAACAGTAAGACAAAGCAAGAGATGGAAAAAATAGTGTATGCCATGGAATTACTAAGATGGCAGGTCTATGGAGCTCTTAGAAGATACACTATAGGGAATTCTCAGAATTCTCTGGGACAATTTTTTTTAAGTTTCTTCATAATTAATCTGAAAAAAACATAATGCCGTATTTATTTTATCATATATGTTATTGCTATTTTATAATTGAATATATATACACTACATATATATGGATATTATAATTTTATATATACTATAGTTAGTGTCTTCCTCAACATGCACATAAACTTATATATACATTAGACTGAAGTCCTGAAGTGAATAGTTATTCATGTTTCAAATATTGGGAGACCCAGTATAATGGTGTAGAAGTTTGAAGCAATTAAGATAAATGCTGTCTCCAAAATTTTGTTTAAAGAACTTATACTTTCATGTTAGTATGCTAATGATGAAAAATATCTGAGTTTTTCTAAACATAAATTGTGTGATTTTCATGTGCATACTACAAACATTTCAGTGATAAATTAAAAATTCACCTCCTGGGTTGCTTATACCTGATTTATTTAAAACACAAGTATTAAAATTGAATAAAAGCATAATATAATAAGATTTATTTCTATCATTTGTCGCAATATCAGGTGAGACCATTACAACTATAATGTCACCCATCTACTGATAGATTAATTTGAAAAATGTAATTACTATATTGATCAAACACTGCCTTATTTATCAGAGATGCTAGAAGAGTGCCTGGATGTTTCATTCTGATTTTTCCAAGGCAAACGGATTTTTAATATAAAAAGAAATATCAGAAATAAGGAAAATGGAGACAAAAGAGCTTTTTTTACTCTGATCTGCATTTGCTGATATCTTTATATAAACTGTAAGATAATTCAGTAACAGATTAGGACCTAATAGCAGTATCTGATTAATCGTTCATGGTCTTTAGGTTTCACCCTTTCAAGTCTTTATCTCAAAAAATATATACACATATCATGTATAATATATATATGTGTGTTTCTTTAATTTCTCCAAGAACAGAACAAGTATTACATAGATTATAAAATGAAAATCTGATGTTTATGAGCATCAGCTCAGAAAATTCTGACTTTCAATCATTTTGCAAAAAAAGGAAAATACAGCATCACAAACACTACTCAATAGTAAACTTGCCATTCAGGATACTGCAAGTCAGACATTATAAAAATATATAATTATATATTTTATTATATAATTACAATTATAAATTATAAAATTATAAAAATAACACAGATAATAAAACTCAAATAGTTATCTTTTAACACCAGCATCACTGTCCCATATGTGCTCCCCAAGTTAATACAAAATGAAAGATTGTTTATGAGGTGCAAAATTTCAAAGCAAGTTCTGGAAAAGAGTGAAATGGTAACTTTAGCTTGTATCTTGAGTTAAAATTAGAGATTTGATTTTAAAGTATGGGAAGTTCATCAAACTGTGCTAGTAATGACCACTGAATATGACTGAAAATTCTGTGCAGCCCTGATAGACAGCTCTGTGAGGGAACCCAAAGAATCCTCACACTCGTGATGGCAAGATGTTGAAGATATTGACTCACCATCATTTAACACTATGTAGTGCTTACTGTGTCAGACACAGACATGCACCCTTTACCTCAGCATAGGTTCAATAACTGGCTAGAAAGTAGTAAGTTAAATAAATGGACACAGTTAAGTTTTCTCATATAATTCTCCATCTATTTCCCATATGTCTTTAGGATTAAAGACTCTTGGAAGGCAGGAACCATGATCCAAATTCTTGAGATTTCCAATTACATTTGACAAGCTAGAGAATGTATACCAAATGATTCCCTTATTTTGTAATTTTTCACAATATGATTATAATATTTGTATTTCTAATAGTAGACAATAGAGCATAGAAAAATCTGAGAAAAATAAATATTACCAGTAACTCTGCTACCCAGAGAAAGTTTTTGCTAATAGTTTGATTCATTTTCTTTAAGTTCCATGCGTAGCCCTCACCACTCTTGAAATATTTGTTATTGGTTGTTTTGGGGGGTTTCTTACTTTGTCTTGTTTCAGTATAAATTTAATCATGCTAATTTTTATACATATCATTAAATATTTGTTGGTATCAGGATTTTATGATTGTACAACCAGCAATTTATGACAGAAAAATGTCACTCTTCATTGAAGATGCACAATTCTTTCATAGTATAGTGTCCTAACCAATGACGGTCCTTCTTACATCTCAGTTGTGTCATGTGACTGCATTTACCTTATGAAATATGTACACAAGTGCTGTATTCCACTTTTGATTCTGCTACAAACTTTCACAGTCTCTTCTTCCAGCCCTTAGCTTGAAGTAAATGTCCAGCAATACCTAGGACACAATATGTGAATGGCATGACTTCCATCAGCTTGGGTGTCTGAATGATAGCATGGGGTAGATTCTCAGGTCCCTCCCTTACCTGATGTTAAATATTATGCGTAAAAGAAATAAATTCAACTCTATTAAACTACTGAGACTTGTGTTGATTGTTAAAGCAGCAACCATAAACTTAAACAATTTAACATAATCTACAAATGAGTCATAGTTTATTCTATTACTGTTGAATAATAGACAGTTTTAAAATTTTTAGTGAAACTTAAATTATGATAGAGATTTTTTGTACCTATGTTTCTTTAGGATACAGTCCTAGAAACTGTAGTATTTCAGTGAATGAACATTTTTTTCTACTGGTACATATCATCAACTAACTTAAATGAGTCAAAAAACACTTAAAGTTGCCTATAAAATTGTCTTGTTCTCCAAAATCTCTATCTTTTCCCATTATTGCTAAAAACATAGGTTAAAATAATGTTTTCATTTCTTGAATTATAACTGGGATTATATCTTTTCCTCTGTTCTTCCTTTTCTGTTATAATTATGTACATTTCCCCATTTGTGCTCAAATAAAACCAATATCTTTACTTTGCATGGCCCTGAGCCAAACTAGACAAAGGATGCCAGTAAATCAATATAATCAGACTCAGACATGTGTATGTTTGAGTTATTTTTGCTGCTGTAGAAGAATTAGCATGCCAATGTGAGTCTTGGCATCTTTTTACCATACCCTATTCTTGGTATTTCTGGAGGATACCTACAGTATGTACTTGAGTCTAAATTTCCCATCTCCTTTAAATTATCTGCTGACATAAAAGTACTTGCCTGAACTCCAAGTCTCTAAGATGATGCCCTAACAGCCTATCTTGCCCTTGTAGCCCCTCTTGTTAGGAGTCAGAAGGGGTTTTACACACTCTTGTTCACTTAATTCAATGATCCTACCTCCCTCATCATTGAAAAATCATGTCAATACTTGGAGACAACTAATGCTTTTACCATTACTTATTGTTCATACATTCTTCTGAATTGTCTCCTATGGTAAGGTATATGAGAAGGGTTGGTAATTCTCTGGCAAATAAAAAGTCATGGATCCATAAAGCTTAAAAGTCTATCATATGTGAAAGGAGAGTGGTAAAGAGATACCAGAAGGAACATATGTTGAATAAGAAAACACAACAGAATATCTAATTGTTAAAGACAAAAAAATCAGGCAAGTACGGAGATAAATTTTATTCAGTTTATTTTAGTAGAGAGATCACCTCAGACTCAAAGACCAGAGTGTCTTTCCAGGGTGGTTTTGCCTTAGTCTTTTATCAAGATGGATAAACAAGCAGCTGATGAGGTGGTTTATAATTGGGGCTGTCCTTCTCCTATAGGTAAGTGAAGTTGTAATCAGATACCTAAGGGGAAATATCTGCCTACCCACGTGAATAGCAGGAAAATTAGTATAGAATGAACAGTTTTAATTTTAGTTAATCAATCATGACAAACAGTTCTCATCTTAGCTAATCAATCATGAGACAAAGAAGAGGAAGTTGAGCTCTGCCTTGTCTTATCAGCAGATTCAGGCAAATGGAAATTAAAGATCTA
Source organism: Solenodon paradoxus (assembly GCA_004363575.1). Lineage (NCBI taxonomy): Eukaryota > Metazoa > Chordata > Mammalia > Eulipotyphla > Solenodontidae > Solenodon > Solenodon paradoxus. Next base: position 294,214 of record RJWH01000520.1, on the reverse strand, counting down.
TATTTATCCTTGTCACAGTTTAAAATGACCTTTGAAAGAAAACCTATGACAAAAGGGAAAGGAGTTTTAAGAGCAGGATTAGCAGAATTTTAAAAAAGTCAGGAAAGTTCTCTAGGTCTGTGCAGTTAAAGAGAGGCCCATTGGAATACAATTTCATCAACAGAAATAATGTCATCTTCTCTGATCTTCTCCAAAAAGCAGAGAAGAGCATACAATGATCAAGAAAATTAGAAAGGTCAGTGGTGTTGGAGGTGAAAAAGGAAGAAATACAAGAGATGTATGTCTACAGGGACCGGATCCTATATGGGTATGACTGTAAGTATTTTAATCTAAGGGCTGTGAGAAGTCATTGGCTAACACTGGGTAATGAAGGAGTGATGTTTTGAAAGATGACTCTAGCTATCACGTGGAACGCAGGAGTACAAAGGCAAAGAAAGGGAACTGATAATAAAAGTATTGTAGTAATCTAGATGAAAAAAGAAGATATCCTGAACTATGAGCTGATTAGATATCTTATAGTTTCATTCTCATTGAAGTTTCCCTTATTTTGCCAAACCTATTTGAAGCATGGAATTTAGAATGCTAACCATCGCCTTTAAGGCCCAGCAATTATGGGTCAATCCCTATGGTGAGGTCACTTAGCCTTATTTTCATTCTTTCCACATCAACCAGTTTTAATAGTTGCAATGGGGTCATATCTCCAATGTCACCCCACACCATCTCACACCTGGATTATTGTGCTGGCCTTCATAAACTCTTGTGCACTGCCCCTGAAATAACCATTGTACAAAACCTATTTTCATATCAACTATTCTTGATCTGAAGAGCTTCACTATCTCCCATTAGCTGCAGAGTCAAATTCAAAGTCCTTAAAATTCCCTCAAAATAATCCACCTATTTTATCATTAATCTTTTCCTCAAACTTTCTGGATGAAAAAGATAAATCCAATCATTCACTCATGAATATTTCTACCTCAATGCTGCTGCTATGGACTAAATATGTCTCCCTACAAATACCCTTCTCCTCAAATTCATATATTGAAATATTAACAACCAATATGAAGAAATTAGGAATTGGGAACTTTGGGAAATAATTTGGTAATGAGTGTGGAGTCCTCCTGAAAAAGCGATCTTATAGAAGAGACAAGATACCTTGCTTCCTTTCTCTGCTCTCCATCATTTGAGTATATAACAAAGAGACAACCATCTTTAAGGCAAGAAGTAAACCTAAACACTCAATCTGTCAGCACGTTGACCTTGGGCTTACAACTCTCAAGAATAGTCAGAAATCAATGTTACTCAGTCTATGGTCATTTGGTATAGCAGCTACAAAGGACTGACATGGGTCATATATGTGTATGTATACGTGCAGTGCATGTAGTTATATGTATATTTGCATGTACATACGTTTTAAAAGATGTTTCTGCAGATAAATTTATTCCCTTTCTCTTCTTTTAAAAGACTTAGGGAAACTAAGAGAAAACTTGCATTTTGTTAGTTAGAAGAATAAAGCTATTGTTGTCATTGTTTGGAAATTCAAATATGTGTAGAAGGATCTGAAAGGATATCAAAGAGTTGAAAGGGTGAATTCTGAGGTATATTAAGCATTTTCTTCTCAGCTTGGAATTCAACTTTGTAATGCTGGGATTGAAACTCTGCAAACTTCATTTCTATTTTGGCTCCTGTGTCCTTGTTAGACACTGTCAGTAGGGGCTCTTGAGGATTACAGGAAAGCTGGATGAAGGAGAAAAAGTTCTATTTTTCAGCTTTCTCTTGATTCTTGTCAAACCTCATGACAGCAATCATTCTGCATCTTTGCAGTGGGTATCAGTGGTGGATTCCTATTTGTAATTCTCTGCCTACTTCCTAATCAGCCTCGCAATGCCTAAAAGAAACAGAACTTGCCAGCTGGCAACCCCTCCTCAGGGTCTCATTCCAGCTCTGTATCCTAACCTCCAAAATTGCTTCCTGTAGTTACTTTCTCTAAAATACTACTTTATTTCTTTTGAGCATTTTCAGTTCTCTAATAACAGGATGGCACATAATTAACCTCCAAAATGTATAAAGAGCTCAAATACTTCAATAACAAAAAGCATAGTACCCTCAAAAAATGGGCAGAACTGAGTACTTACCTATCAAAAGACACATAGATTGCACATGAAAAATGCTCTACATCACTCATCATTAGAAAAATGCAAATAAAAACCACAATGCGATACCAACTCACATCAGTGACAATGACTTATATCAAAAAGACTAGAAATAACAAGTGTTGGAGAGAGTGTGGAGAAAAACGAACCCTCTTGCATTATTGGTGAGAATGTAAATTAGTACAGCCTCTTTGGAGAGCAGTATGGAGATCCCTCAACAAAATATAGAGCCACCATTCAACTCAGCAATTTCACTTCTAGGCATATACCCTGAGAACAACAAAACTCTAATCAAAAAATAAATATCTGAATACTTTTGTTCCTAGCAACACAATTTACAACAGCCAATTCATATGGAAATTCACATGGAAAACAACCTACATGTCTATCAAGAGATAACTGGGTAAGGAAGCTGTGGTACGTACTCAATGGAATTTTATCCAGTGAAATCATCTCTTTCCAAAAACTTGGAAAGTGTAATAAAGGGTACTGGAAGAAATCCTCATGGTGGGTGTGGTGTGAAATTCACATAGACTGAGGAGTATCCTAAAATGTATACAACAATATAAACAAAAGGAATAAGAAAATTATTTTTTTAATTAATGCCTTCTCACAGAGGTACACAATAAAAAAATAACAGGATAACAAATCCATGTGTTAGACTATGTTAAAATAACTGGTACAGTTTCTTTCCTAACTAGATACTAAGTGTATAATAAAGTAAGGAGGTTTCATGACAAGAAGTGATTTCAAAGTTTGATCCTGCACATTGAAACTGGATTGTCAAGTTAATGTGTGGTTTTCATGAATTAAATTGATTAATGACTCAACCTTATCATTTTAAGTAGTTGGGCTGCTCTTTGTAGTAGGTAATTCACTAAATCGGTAGGTGACTTTTGGGATGGTGGTGATGGTAATTATATCTTTACTGATCATGTGTTGGTGATTTTGGACCAGTTAACAGTGAAAGAAACACTTGATCCCAATCACAGACTACTGAGTTCAAATTTTACTGCCTCTACTTACCAAGTCTACTAACCTTGAGTAAACTTCACCATGCCTTTTCTGTGAAATGGTGATGTTTATCTCTAATTCAGTTATAATGAGAATTAAATGGCATAAGTTTTTCAAAACACAGAGAAAGGAGAAAAATACCTGACCCACGTAAGTGCTCTGTATATATTTTTTTCTGTACTTACTGTCATTTGCCATGTAAATGTGGAAATTTATATTTTACTGCTAACACATATTAACTGAGGGGGTGTGCACTTCTCATTACAATTAGAAAGAGTTCATCTAACCTCAGAACTGCGATCTGGCAAATCATCTTTTCTCATAGAACAAAATCCATATGTGCTTAGGATAAGTTGTGTGCTGTGAGCCTTAATTAGTGTCAGTAGTTCATCTGAGTCTATGAGAAAGGCATTGCTTTCATTCTGGAGACACACTTTTTTTTTGCATATAAAACATTAATAAGTCATCAGGGAAAGCATGTGAAATACATGAAGTAATTTCATTTTTTTGAAGGCATTCTGTTTGGTTTTGTGACACAAAGCTCATAACATGACTCTGTCTATTGTTGTCAAATAACTTGCTGAAAGTTAAGTTTAAATGATCTAAACAACCTGTGATCAGAGGACAAAGTTAAAAGTGTGATCCAGGGTGTGACTTTTTCAAATGTTACCAATTAAACTAGTCCTCTCAATTATTACGAAATGAAATGTTACACAGGCTTGACATAATGACATCTCTAGTTTCTGCTTCTCCTCTCTATGTAACCTATTTTTTTCACATCCACTTCTCATCTCCCAAAGTCCAAGAAAGAATCTCAACAAGTGTGCTTTATCTCTTGAAAAAATTATATTCAAAACATGATTTATTGCTGATATCTCTGATTTATTGAGCACCTCTATGTGATTTCTCTGTGAACAATGTCACCATACCCTTGAGATTTTTGGAAATGCAAATTCAAACAAAAAAAGATACCACTCTCAACCATAAAACTAACAAAAACTGAAACTAGTGATAACAGTCAGAGTTGGCAATATGTAGGAAAATGGATGCTCTCTATATTACCATATATAGAGCAGTGCCAATTTTGGAAGGTCATCTGGCAATAAGCAGAAATATGTAAATGCTCACAATATTTGAACTCAACATTTGTATGTTAAATTTTACCAGCATTAAATTATTTAACTATATGAACATTTGTTTTAGCACTTATTTTTTAGTGATTAAAAGAGGGGATCTGGTTTTTCACAGGTAAATAGTACTCAGATAAATTGCCATACATCTAAATTTTTCATTATTTTAGAGCTAGTAAAAAAACAAGTGTTCCTGGGAAGAATATGAAAATTAGGAGAAGAATGGAATTAGGTAAGAGCATATATAGCACCTCTCCATACATGATACAATTTTATCAGAAGATGTGAAGACAATTCCTGTATATACTTTTCATACACATGTTTGTATATGTGTGTTTAGACACAAATGATAGACATGGTTCATGTAATACTGGTCATACCAATTGTGTGTTTAGGGTGTGGACCCATATATAAAGAGCTATGGCAGAGACTGCCATTTATTTCCTTTTTTGCATTTATAGTTCAGACTTTTTACAATAGTCATGCTTTTCATTTGTAATTTTCAAGTCAAGCAAAATAAAGAAAAATTAATAAACGGATAACAAAAATAAATCTAAGAACTTCCTAAATGTTCACATCTAATTAGAAGATAATCAAAATGGTATTTGAATCTAAGTCTGCATAATTCCAAAGCTGTTCTAAAATTTCAAAACTTCCCACACTTCCTGTGGCCCTATGTAATACACAAAGCAAAGGAACTGATAAGAGTTGGTGCTTTTTGGCTGGGAGAGCATTCCTGCTTCCTTTGGAGACTATCCTACAGGAAGTCATTGATTTATAATGTCCATTGATAAGAAAACAGACAGGACACTTAATTTGGTGCTGGTCTCTTTCATTGACATTAACAATTAACCATGTCCAGTTGTGTCCAAGAGCTTTGGAATAAGACAGTGGAACCATTTGGCGCAGGTATAGAAAATCGTTGCCCAGCACAGAGGGAGATAAGAGGAAGAGCCACTGCTTATTGTCACGTCAATTCATTTTTCAGGACCAGGGCTTATTTTAGACTAGAGAAAAGCCGGAAGTATGTGAGTCTTCTCAGCAGGTTGAGCCATGAGCTCAGTTACAGGCACCATGTAAACTGCATCTTTATGCACACCCATCATCCTTCCAAGTGTGGGGTTAAAAGCAATGATAACTGGTGAAGCCTTGTTTATTCAGTGGTTTGTTTTTTATGCAAACATTATCCTGTGGGGAAAAAGGAGCACACAGAATTCATAAGCAGCCTTAGAAGCTGATGAGAAAACCAATAAGCCTCTGTGAAAAGTCCTGCATGGTAACATAGCTCCAGGGACCTCATCTTATGAGCATTACTATGCAATGAGAATTAAATCTGTTGCATAGAGCAGCCGCCTGGTGCTTCCGAGTTGATTACTACCATCCCTGGAGGCTAGGGCTTTCTGCATCAGCAAACTGGCATCATGAGATCCACCTATGGGAACAACAGTGCTTACTGAGTTTGGTGCCAATGGATCTTGCTATGCCCTTTGGACGAAGGATGAATTTTAGAGCAACAAGATACTCCCTGATTATGAACGTTACATTGATTTGGAAAGTCCAAAGGAGGGCATGAGATAGGAAGACATGAAGAAGAGTTTTCACAGAAGCTATTTCAAAGCCATGACAGCTAATATCAAAGTACTAAATCAAGAGCAGTAGACACACATAATGAAGAGTTCATGAATTCAGTCAAAAATCTGCAGGGAGGTCCATGCAATACATTGCAAAAATGCTGCATTGTTCATTCAGAATAAGGCAATCAAAGAAGCAAGATGAATCCATCAGGACTGAAGTTCCTCCTGTTCAACTCTGATATGAAGGTAGAATTTCAGATTCTCTGTTCCCTTAATCAAAGCAATTAATTTCCCCTTAATCATCATTTTATAATACTTATGGATATGGGATCAAAAGAGGTTTATGAAAGAAGCAAAATCCTGTGACATAAAATCAAACTTTTACAGTTTACTTTTTCCAAGTGTAATAAAAAAAATGGTTCCTGTTTTTAGTCAAGAAATAAAATCATTGCAAACTTTAGAAAGAATAGAGAAATATCAATTCAGCTCAATTTTGGGCAATAAATTATCATTTTAAAAAATATCTTTGCTCTTGTCTTGGATAAAGATCTAAATGTCAACAAACAAGCCTTACTGTTAGCAAGTGAATAATTAAGTAACTTCTCAGCCACAGTCAAGTGTCATCTGCCTTCATAGTCTTGTGCAATTAAGAGACAATTTTCATAAGGGAGTGTTTCTTCCCTCAAATAACTCCTACACTTGAAATTTACCAATTCACATCTTTCACTTCATTTTTTTTCCTGTTTTGATTTGATTTAAGCTCCTCTTCCAATATTTCTAACAGAAAGACAAGCTAGCATATCTTGTCCTGAGTCACCCCAAGAAATAATGAGAAAAAATAAATGGAAGCAGAACTCCTTCAGCCTTACTTTGATATTTTTCTAACCATTTCACAGAGAATTGTAAGTCTTCTCCCACTACTTGAAACTCTCAACTGATTGTTCTTGGAGTGACTAGATTTCTGGGGTTAGGTATTCAAATAGGTGCCAAATGGCAAACAAGCCACACAGACACATGCACATATGCAGAAAAGAAGCAACTCCCAGAAGGCCCACTAGTGAACTGGAGCTTGGGGCCATGAAAGGAAATTCTTGCCAGAACAAATTTTCTTTTGAACATAGTCATCTTGCAGCCCATAGAGAGAAGAAAGGAAGTTGCTTCTAAGAATGGCCAAAGGGCAAAACCAGGGAAAGAGGCTCAAAGTGGTCCCAGGATAGAGGTCACGCAAAGCTCCTAACTGGCCTTTTCTGCCTATGTGGTAACACGATCAGCAGGATTATCTGTAAATTCAAAGAACACCTTCTCCTTCCTCAGGGCTCAGGCTAAATGCAGCAGAAAGATATGGTGCACAGGTTGCTGGAGACACCAGTGAGAGAACTGATTTTTGTTTAAAAGTTTTCCTTATCTCAGGGTCAAAACCCCTACAATATAAATGGAAAAAAAATCCTCTGTCAAACTATCAAACAGTTGTGTTTGTCTACCAAAGTGCTTCCCCCAACTTTTCCAAGTATTAGAATTCCTTTTTGACATTAAAACAAGTTATGAATCTACTCATGACATTAGTTGTATTCTATTTTTATTATAATTGTTATTGAAATAACATTGTACTGTAGTGTATGTTTCAAGTGTGGGTCATTTTGTATCATCATCTGTGTATATTACATGAAGTTATGAAAACCAGTTCTGTTCTTCACTATATAACTGATGTTCTATAATTCATTAACTGAAAGCACACATAGACACCAAATAGCTGCATGCATTCAATAATATTTTAAAATAAACAATTATGAAATTAATTACAAGAATACTTACATATAATTAATAACCTTTAGAAGTTATGTGAGATATAATATTTATTCAGACCACATAAATGTCCAAGTTAGTTTTATTTTCAACTCATAAGGATTAGAAGAAGCACATGTAGTAGAAAGAAATTGTGAACTTTTTATAATCAGCTTTGTTTTCCTCCATCCTAGCCTTCATTCCCTGATGCCACAGTGCACCGATTATCAGGCTTGAGAGCATGATATTAGCAAGAGGAAATCTAGAATTGTGGCACAGCTATTCAATTATAGGAATCAAAGGTTTGTTTGTTTATTTTTTTCTATGGAAATATTCAAATGTTTGCAAAACCAAAGATTATAGTCATTATTTTCCTATAGATATCACCCACCTTCAGCAACTATAGATATTTGCCAAATCTGACATCATATTTTATCTGATACTTTTTGTCTTAGGATTTTAAAGCAAATTCTAGACATGCATTTCTTCCAGAAATATTTGATATAGTATTTTCATGTCTTTAACGTAAATACAATGCCAAAATCACATAAATTTTTAAGAACAATTGTACTGTTTTCTAATATACAATCTATCAAATTTGTCTGATTGTTTTAAAATGTTTTCTTAAGTTACTTTAATTCATGAGCCAAACAAGGTGAACATATTGCATTTAGTTGTTTCTTTGTCTTTTGATATCTAACAATCTTTCCTCCCCTTTTAAGTCGTAAGTTTGTTAAAGTCATTTGTCTCACAGTGTTAATCACACTTTGGATACAACCGATTGTTTCCTGTGGTAGCTTTAACCTGTTCCTCTTTCCCCAGTAGCTTCTATGAACTGGTAGTTAGTTAGACTTAAAAACTTGAATAAAATGAGTTTTAGTTTTCTTTGCAAGCACAGGTGTACTTCTATTTACATCATACCAAGAAACATGTATATGCAGTGGGTCCATTTTTAGCATACTAAGACTGAATCTTAGATTTTATAAAGTAAAAGGAGGGCCTGAAAATAAAAAGCACCAAAAAGGATACACATTTTTTAACTGAGGGAGGAGGAAGGAGAGTTAACAGAATAAGCTAGATTTTCATGGACTGGGATAAAGCTGGTAGAACTTTTCTGATCTGCTCAGACTGAAGTTATGTAGATATCAAAGGTCTATATTGATTTGAGATTCTTGTGGTAAAGGAGTCTCACACCTGCTTTCTACACTAAATTCTGAGAAGACTCATTGAGAGTAACAGAGGGAGAATGGAGAGAGAGAAAGGAGCAGACCATTTTATAAGGGAAATTGTGAGAAATGCAAAATAAGATAACATTCTTTTCTGAGGTAAAAATTTGAAGAAAAAATCTGCCTTGCATCTGGGCACATGCAAATGATGACTTTTTCTCATTAATTATGTAGGGAAAAAAACACCTGAGGAAAAAATAAAATAGCAGGTTTGAATAATTCTCAAGTTTGAAATAAGTGAGAAAGAATCACAAAATTTGACTGATATTTTTCTTGGAAGTAACTAAATTAAACATTCTATTATTAAGCAAAATAGAGACTCTGGATAGAAATTAAAATATTATAGGAAAAGAAGTTTTATTTTTTCACAAGTGGGAATGCAATTGAAAATCTCTAATTATATGGAGTGGTTATAATAGAGGAATTAATAAATTTTATTCAATTCAGTTAAAACCTATTGAATTTCTCTTAAGTTCCAGATACTGTGCTAGGTACTGAGCATAGAAAGATGTCAAGACAAGACAAATACAATCTTTGCAAAATTATCTCATTAAGGTTTTCAGTATTCTAACCATATTCTGTATTTCCTTATATCACCTTAACACCAGACAGATTCATGCATTTTGTTGTTTTCATTAATAATTTTGGAAGTTTCAGTGCCCATCCTGTGGCTCATTCCACTCTTTCTTACTGTAATCATTGTTGAGTGGGTAGAATTGGTAAATTAAGGTTTCACTTAACTCAGAAAGTTAAATCATTGGCCCAAGTTTATTTGGAAATACCATTACTCCTAGAGATAATGGAAAAGAAGTAAACATGGTGATGTTTAAAAAAAAGTGGTGATGTATTATCTAAGCCTCAGTTCCTCTTCTTTAATTCAAACTTATGATAGTACTTAGCTTAGTCTGCTGTTGAGAGGATTGAGTAGTATTGCAATTCTTCAACAGTAGTATTATAATTCTTGCAGATATTGCTGCTACTGTAATAGTCACTGTTAGTTTTGATACTGCTGTTGCTGAATTTACAGTTGTGGAATCTATAAGTTTTCCAAGAAGCTGTGACCATGGCAGCATTTCTCATACTTTCCTCATTGTCATTTGATTCACTTCATCACTAATTTTAGTCTTACAAACTTTTCTCAGTGAACCAAATCCATCATTGCTTAGAATAAGCGGTATGTTTTGAAGCTTAATTAGTGAAAGCAATTCATGTGTGGTCAGAAGAAAAGGAATGTGAATGTGTTTATACCAAGGATGTGAACTCAATGTTTTGATTATTAAGAATATGTGGAATTGGTAATTAATTAGAAGATTATGTAAAATATATCTAACCTCAACTGCTAAATTTAATTAAAACACATCAATAAACCTAAAAGACAAAGTTATAAAAACAAGAGTTCGTAGCAGAGATGTGTAATGAATTTCAGTCAAGTTCAATACACTGAGTACCTGGCAAGGGGCGGGTACTGGACTCTAAATTACAATATAAAGAAAAAATATAAAGTCTATCCTTGACTAACACTGATGAGCTATTGTTAAAAAAAAATTCTCTTACTAACACTATTTCTTTTTAATGGATGATTAATTTTTTCTATCTCCAAATTCAGGTCATACCCACCTCCCCAAACTCTCTCAAATCTACAAGTATGAAATCATTCTTCCTTCAGAAACACTTTCAAAACTCTGACTACTCCCTATTTTTCATAGTCCAATTCTTCTGCTTTAGGCATTATTGCTTAAATGATTTAATAGAAAATTCTTATAAAATGAATTTTGAATAAATAATGACTGTTTTGGTCATCAGTTAAGTTGTATAGAGATATTATTATCCTAGAAGGTAAAGTCACATGGGTACTTAAATGTTTCAAAGATAATTTGTAAGATGTAACATTCAAACTTATGATGGTTTTGCAAATTTATTAGCTTGGCAATAAAATGACAAGGAAAGTGACAAAAGAACAGAAAAGCAGATGGAGGAAAAGAATACTCTGAAATAAATACATTTGTTTGAAAGGAAGAGTAAGAAGCAAATAACTATTAACTGAGAAACTTTCCCTGCCTCTTCTAAATCTTCATTTGTCATTTAATTCCCACAGAAGTGGTACAGAGTAGACTTTTGAAGAACCAGAATTTTGACACATTCTATTTGCATTAAACATTATGAACATTCAGTCATTTGAATTTGTAGTATATTTTATTATGTGAACTATTTTTAAACACCTTATTTATTTTTGTTTTGTTTTGAAAGTATTTCGTGTAACCAAATATAATAGTCATTTTTTAACTATAGAGCACAGGAACATTGGTCTAACCTAGGGTTTTATCAGAAAAGACATTGAATTAACAAATTATCTTTCTGCTCTTCAGACACTGTGAATACCAAATATACATTGTGTAACACTGCATCTTTGAACCTCCAGGAAGATATTATAATATACAGAAGAAAGAGAAAAATACAATGAAGAGGTAGACAATCAATCAAGTGAAAATACAAAATAATTTTATATGAAAACCTATCATGTGCAAAGCACTAGGTCAGATTCAGACCTATGGAAAAATCAGAATCTTCTATCTAGAAAAAGGAAAGTTGATAAGGTTGTGAGGTTAGACTATAAATTCTGAATTATAAGAGAGAAAGAAGACATTAAAGTCTGAGATTAAGTTATTGAAAATAAAGTAATTGAGTCAGAAATGGGGGAGTTAATTTTTATAACAATATGTGTAAGACTTTGTACAAACTTAATACATTAAAAAAGTATCTTAAATGTCTAGAAACGTTCATGAGTTCAAAAAGTTCAAAAGTTCATAAGATATTAGAAAGGATTACTTGTATAACATGATCTTAGTCCCTGAAATTTAATACAATAAACAATGCATTTTTTTAATACACATTTTTATATTGTATCCCTCTGCTTCCTTCTAGAGATAGAACCATGGATGTATTTTCAATGATGTTATCCTGATGTATTACTCCTATGTTTTCATTCATTTATTGAATATCTACTTTATGCCATCCATTCAATGATGTTACAGATTGAGCATCTGTTTGATAATCACTTGTCAGGATAGATAGTATACTATTAGTTCTGGAGCTTATGTCCTATCAGGGGTTGTAGACATTTTTCTACTAATTGCAGGGTTAGCTAATTACTTAACAACTGTAAAAGGTGCTACAAAAAGAGAATTAGGCCCCAAGAAAGCATATAGCTGAGGACTTGATCTAGTCAAGGAAGTCAGGATTTCCTGAGAAAGAAGCCGAAGTCTGAATTAAGCAGTCAATGAATGTGAACTGGGGAGACATAAGAGAATTCCAGCTGGAAATGACGTTGTTGAAGTTGCCATATCAAAACCAGTGACACAAGCGCACACAGAGAGAAGCAAAGAAAGGTAGGAAGGGGCAGTGAAGAGATCAGTACATACCTCCTTGTTGACCACAAGCGAAAGATTATAATTTATACTATGAGCCAATAGAAGCTGATACAAAAAATGTAGAGATATGCAGGTGTTTAGTCTCCCTTGCATTTCTCAATAATTATGGTGGGAGGAAATAATTAAAAATTAATGTGGGAGAGGTATTTACAATGAATTAGGCACTCAATATATTGATCAATTCTCACAGTAAAATAATTATGATTCCCCTTATACACATGAGAAAACTGATTGAATTACTTGAGGGAAATCATACTTTCCACAAAGTGGGAAAGAAGTGATTTAACTCTGTTACACTTGATGCTAAGTAAGAGCTTTACTATTTTCCTTTGCATCTCTTTCTTATACTTATTTCTTTATATTAGGAATTTCTATTATCTCTCTCTTCACACTCTCTCCTATTACTAAATCATCTCCTTCACACCACTTTCACATCAGTCACATTTCTCATGGCCAAAAATGGATACAATCTACTTTGCTTACTGTTCTGTCCCTGGCATAAGTTAAGCTCTGAATACATGTCACATATTCAATAAATATTTGTTGGGAGAATTCCAACATTTTGTCCTCAACCATCTGTCCTTTTCTCTTTGCTTTAGTGCTATTTGACATTTCTGTGCTAATGATTTACAAGTACCCACAGTTAGCCAGCTTCTACCTGGAGTCCCTGATTGGGATTCCCGGATATCTTTTATTATCTGGACAGCACTTCAAGCTCAGTGTGGGCCTCTTTAGCTCCAAAAACTTTATCTTATCTATCCTACTTTATTAAAAATGAATCACCTTTCTCCCAGGAACTTACTCTCTAAACCTGAGTTATCTTCACAGTTTTTGTGTTCTTTTGTGTTCCTACCTCTTTTATATATCTCTAGCCCACAGTTCTGACTGTATACTGTTCTTTAAATAAGCAACATTCAAAATGTTAGTCATCTCAAACTCATGGCCATGTTTCCTAAAACCAACATATTCACCACCTGCTCATTCTTCTCTCTCTTCCAATCATTTCTTTATTCCTTTCATTTATATCCTAATACCAATATTATTTGCAATCTTTGATAATGCTATTATGCACTTTCCTAAAACCTACTTTAAACCTCAGTTACCATGTCCTTCCCATTTTACTCTCAGTACCTTATAACTTTTTCATTGCAATACTCTTCACAGCTACCTTAATTTCCACCATGCTTTAGAATTCACTTTGCATTTTTTCCACTGTATTTTAAGATCTGTGAAGTCAGGAAATTTATTATATTATTTTTATTCCTATAATTCTTAACACATACTAAGATTACTTCCCATTTTATCTGATTAAAACATACAAGAATACCTTGTCTGAATACTAATAGCTGTTAAAAGAATAGTTTCAGTTCGATTACTTACCTTTAAGGCAGAATTGTTTTCCATGAAATCCCCTTCAAAATTCCATTCAGTGTGACTGTGATTATGTTTCCCTTTCTTTCTACACATGTGAAGGGACTGAGCGAATGGGTGGGGTATGGTAGGGTAGAGGTTGTTATGACACAAGGACTTTGCAAAGTAGTTTCAACTAAAATGCCATATAAGCTTCCCAGGGGTTGGAAAACCCAATCTGTGAAGTCTTCTCTGTAACTCAGCCATTAAACTCAAAATGTGTAGATAACTGCTGGCACAATTACAACTCATTACACAGAAAATATAGATAGAAACACTCCAAGGACAAGTGAGCAGTGTGCAGTTGTTTTCAGTGGTGGACAACTGACAATTGTACCTCTACTTAACAAGCACATGTTCATTTTGCTCAATTTGCTCTGGATTCCCCATAGACAAGCATACTGTGTGTATCATATGTTCACTGCTCATTGAATCACATTTAAATTTCCAATTTCCTCTAAAAACTCATTTTACAGCCAGAGCTTATAACCAACTGAATATATTTTGCTCAGTTCTCCCTGACTCCCATGGCTTTCAAATTTTACATTCAGGATAGGTTGAGTGGATGATAAGTAGGTTCCAAAGCTTTGATACGAGCCTTTTAAATTTTTCTCTCTGAATCTTGATATCTCTACCAGGCAGGAGTGACTTGGTTGGACAAAACATATTAAATCTGCTTTTCATTTTGCCTATTTTAGAGTGTTTCCCCTTAAACTGAAGTTTTTAACATAGTCTGGACCATCTAGTTATTGCCACTTTCTGAGGTTACTGGGTCCTCTCACTTATAGATGTTGTATGATAAGGTGGTGGGAACATACATCAGTTGCCAAAATGAAATTGTGCTCATTCAAGTTACTATTAAATTCGCTTTCTTCTCACTTTTCCTACAGTAAAATGAGAGAATAGATGACATTAATTTATTATATATGACTATGACTATTTAAAACTTATGCATATATTTGCACTATTACATTTACTTCAGTAAATTCTTTCTTACTCCCAGAAGAGCAAATGGGTGATTGCAGAAGGGTGTGTGAGTATAAGACTTTTCTCTCTCTTCCACCATCTTCATTATAGGATGTGATGCCCATTCTGATATATTAAGGGAAAGCAACATTCCATAATAGCATATGAAGCAATTAATTAAGTAAATTTTATACTTTCTTCCACCAGTTGCTTGACATTTAAAGTAGAAGACAGCTTTAACAGATCATTTGTTTTGATAATATGTGCAGTATATTCTTCCTTTCAAATTCCCATGTTTGAAATATAAATATATTTCATATGGAGGTAAAAGATGCAACTGTCACAACTTAAACTTATATGTGGTATCTTTTCACAGAGTTTAATGTGTACTAAGAATCTGATTTGGGGTTCCCAATATCAAAAAAAGTTCTTTAACAGAGCATGATAGAATGTCTGAATGACTTAGAGGATGAAGAATTGCTTTTTCCCTCATCTTCCACAATGACCCATCATCATAGATACCTAAATGTGGGCATAGTATGGAAATGGGAGGCCAAATTCTTCATTCTCTCTGTCTCTGTCTCACTTTGTGTGTGTATGTGTAGGTATTTTTCTTGTAATTCTTAAAAGAAAGAAACCTATTCAGTCATTTTAATGTACAAATATACTATACACAGAGAGAGAGAGAGAGAGAGAGGGAGAGAGAGAGGGAGAGCGAGCGAGAGAGGGAGAGAAAGAGAGAAAATCACCAGATTTATTATCAAGGCTTATGACTACCTTAATCGGATTCACTGTAATTTTGTTAGGCACGCAGATTCTAGAATTCTGTACTATACACACTGTATTAAAATCTTCTGTTCTCTGAAATTGAAATGCTCTGATATAAAACTAATACAAATCTCTTCCAGTCCCTGGAATATATATGTATAGATAGATATATACACATATACATATGTCTGTATATAAACACATGCATGCACACATACTTCTCCCAGTTGATTAAAATATTGTTTCCATTTCTATAGCATGTATTCTGTTCTAGACTTTAAATGTCACCACGTTTTCTTTTCATTTTTCTTGCTCTTAAATTATTTTAATTTCAGTCTTCTTTTTTATCTTCAATAGCAATAAGAAAACTAATTGGTTTCTATCTTCAGCATAATAAATACCCTTTTATGTAGTACAAGATTCTTGGTCAGTTCTGTCTGAGTTATATCTGTTGTGAGGAAGAGCAAGTATAACCTGGGAAAAGTCTTGTATGATATCACTTCATTGCTTTTGAGATTTTCATGCATGTGTCAGGCAGATAGTCACTCTAGAAGTGAAGGTAATAGTTCACATCATCAACTATTGTTCACTTTATATATTTTGAGCATTCCTTTAAAAATATCCTCTCCAAGTCTTCAATATTTAAATTGAAAGGGAAACAAAAAAATTATATAAAATAAAACCAACAGAATTTTAGGGACCTGTATGTCTTACTGCTCAGTAGAAAGCATCTTTATATGTCCATAAAAGAGAAATATAAGTGGACTCATCTCACATATTTGTATCTATTTCTGCTACACTGAAAATCCAAATAATTTACTCTGAACAAGACATGGTCATCTCATCATATCTAAGAGTCTTTCAGAAAATTAATTAAATTAGCTGCCAGCAAATATAAAAAACATAATATATCCAAAAGATAACAAAGGTTTGCTGAGAGACTGTTTCAGTGTACAAAGACTAGAACAGTGTGAATACAGGCAGCAAGGATTTTAGACATTAGCTATTCAGTGTTTCACAAAAGACTCTCCTTGGGGAAGAAGCATCATACTCAGCCCAGAGGTTGGAAAGGGAAGGATAAGAAGTTGTGAGAGACTTTGAATACAGAGGGTGCTATCTAGAGGCAACCCTTTGAGCTGCGGTGAAGAAAAATATGGTCTAAGAACAAAGCGCTCTCTCAGCCATTTTACCAGTAAGTCATAAATCCTCTAAAAGCCTCAAGCAAAGGCAGAGGATAAGAACTGTTGAAAATCAAATCCTGAATATACTAAGGAACACAGGATTCTGTCACCTTTCTATCTTAAAAAAATAGAAAACTAGCAATTCTGGAGACATTCACTATGGAACCTATAACTAAAGCAGCAGCCATTTCCAGGCAGCTGAACTAGAACGGGCTATGAGGGAAGAGTTCAGAGTGAAAGTTAGTTTGGAGTATGGGTTATGATACAAACCAGAATGGATTAATTTGTCAAAACTTTGTGACCTATACACTTAAGATATGTGGTTTTTACAGAATATAATTATACAGGATTTAAAAATAATCCTGCTAAATATTTTTGGTATAATTTGATAGACTACTTTTAACATTATTTTATGGAAATACAATAGACCCAAAAAAGCCCAAATATCTAGAGGAAGAATTGACTTAGAGAAGTTAGCCTGCTAGATCGTCTTACTCTAAAAATATAATAATTAAAATGTCATGGCTTGGTGCAGAATAATACAGAAATGGAATGGGAAAGAATTCAGAGGGAGGACCATACATACATTCATATAAGAAATTGTGACTCTTCAGGAGAGTGAAGAGAAGACAAGCTTAAAGACCAACTGTTTTTGTTTATCTGTATAGCCATATTAAAAAATCTTAAATCCTACTTCAATCATAATAAACAATTTAGTCAGCTGACTGGTAGAATTAAATGTAAAAGTTAAAATGACAAAAAAAGTCTTATAACCCCAAGCTTGCAAATATTTCTTTGCTAGAAAAGAAGACATATGGAAATAATGAGCTAAAAATATCCAAATTGAGTGCAAGGGCAGCTCTGACCACTTGGCTTTGAGTGCTAGTCACTGATAAAGTAGGAGTTCTTACAACAGGGCAGATGTTGACAACAAATACAAATCTGCATTTGATCATTATTTGGATGATGTTGATGAAGTAGAAGAAGAAAATGTGAAGAAACAAAAATTAAAGTGTGTCCATTGACTGTTCGGCTGATTAAAAATCCTCCAATTCTTGCAGCCTTTCAAGAAACACATGATTGTCTAGCAGGAATACCATCAGGATATATTGAAAGCTTGCCTAGGGTAGTTAAAAGACAAAAACCTTCAAATACATGTACACAGATAGAATCCAAATTCTATGAAGAAGTTCATGATCTTGAAAGAAAACATGTTGTTCTTCTGATAAGCAATTTGAGATCACTAATGCAATATATGAACCTTTAGAAGAATAATGTGAATAAAAAACAGATGAGGAAGAAGAAATTTCAGAGCTGAAAGAAAAGGCAAAGATTAAGATGAGAAAAAAGACGATGAAAAAAGACTCCAAGGGAATTCCAGAATTTCGATTGGCTCTTTTTAAGAATATTGATTTGCTCAGTGATATGGTGCAGGAACATTTGTTTGAAGCACTACAAAGATATTAAAGTGACCTCAGATGCTGGCCAACCTATGAGTTTTACTATATAATTTTGCCTCGAACCCAATGAATATTTCATGAATGATGTATTGACAAAGACAAATACGATGAGCTCCGAACCAGATGATTCTGATCACTTTTCTTTTGGTGAATCAGAAATTATGTGCTGTACAGGGTGACAGATAGAGTGGAAAAAAGGAGAGAATGCTATTTTGAAAACCATTAAGAAGCAGAAACACAAGGAATGTGAACTATTTGCACTGTGACCAAAATTGTTTCCAGGGATTCTTTATTTAATATTTTTTGTCCCACCTAAAGTTCCTACGAGTGAATATCTGGATGCTGCTGCTGAAATGAACCATGTTGCAGATTTTGAAAGTAGTCACTTTTTATGTGACCATATAATCCCAAGATCAGTTTTATACTCTACTGGAGAAACTATTGAATATGATGAAGATTTTCATGAAGAAGATGAAGGAGAGGAGAAAGATGATCTAGACTATGACTCATAGAAGCATCAAAACATAGATGAAAGCAACAGTGAGGTAGGATGTATGGAACCTTGAGGATATATGCTCTGTCATAGCCTAAATATAACTATCACATACTTACAATGTGTATGTGTATTTATTAAATTGTCTTGGTAGACTCAGAAATTTTTTAAACAAAAGCAATTGATATATTAAAAACCAATTCTTTTAACTGACATTGATTTATAGTGTTTGTTGTTGTTGAAGACACTAATTCTCCCATACATGTTCATTCATTGCTACATAGTTTTTTTCTGGAGTATTTTTACCTTGTAAATTATATATTACACTCTGAAAGTGAATAGAATTGTGAAATGAAAGGAACAGAAAAAAGAAGCAAAGGCAAATTGAAAAATAAATCCAAAGTTAGCAAAAGGATTAAAATATCCAGGAGCCCAAATTAACAAACTTTTTAAAATATATCCAACAGAGAAAGAAAAATCTCAAAGTTGATTCTTCTCTAAGACAAATTAAATAAGCTTCTTGCAAGAATGAAGAAAGAAGCAAAGAGAGATATGCAGAAAAAAATCTCAACAAAATCCAACAAAACACCAACAACCTAAAACCCAGAAATGAAAGCTGGAAGTACAACCATGATGGAGATTAAAGAAATAAATGAGGATTAACTACAAGCAACATTTTTCCAACAAATGCAAAGACTTAGATGAAAAGAATAGATTCTCGGAAAAATTATAAATGACCAAATGATACAAGAACAAATAAATCTAGAGAATTTTCTAGATAAATTCTACCATACATTCAAGAATTGTACGAATTCTCTCTCATAATTCTGAAATAGGCAATAAAAATGGATGTTTCATTATAAAAATAGTAAGAGATAAAATAATCTTCAGTTGATTGCATGGATGTAGTTAATCTTTGGTAATAAAATCAAGCAAAGATATGAAGAAGAAATGAATATTATTGATCAAGTTAATTCCTGAGAGACATAAATTCTAGACAAAACATTAGCAAATAAAATACAGTGGTACATTCCTATTTTAAAAAATTAATACATTATGGCTAAGTGGATTTATTCCATAAATGTAAAACTGTTTGCAATAGTAGATAGTGCATTAAAGTAATTTTCAAATAAACATTCGAAAGAGGAAAGTCACATGATCATCTACTTAGAGGCCAAAAGCAAACTAAGGATAGAAGGTAACACCTTTAAATCTCCAGAATAGATCTGCAAGGGCTTTCTGGTACCCTTGGTCTCCTTTTATCCCATCACAGAACTGGATAACTCCGTAGCCTCCTTCACACTAGATGTGCTTATGTAACTGATTCCAGGAGCACTAGAACTCTGGAGATGAGTGTGGTATGAAATACTCACAAAGGACCTCATGCTTCCTTCCTTTACCCCACATTCCTACCACTCATAGACCTGTGAATTTTGTTGGGATATGTCCGTGTGTGTGTTTGTTGTTGTTGTCGTTGTTGTTGTTTTAATATTCCACTTCTGTGTGAAACCATTCTATACTTCTCTGTTTCTTTTTATCTTATTTCACTTGATGTGATCACCTACAAGTCCATCCAGGTTGTTGAAAAAGGCAAAATTTCATCCTTATAAACTACAAAATAAATAAAATTTCAATCAGATTTTAATAGAATTTGAAAAGTCAAACTCTAAAGTGCATTTGGAAAACAAAAGATACTACAATAGTTGATACATTTCAAAAAAAGAGTAAAGAGGCATGGGGTTGGCAAAGAAGAGTTTGTATCCAGGCTTTAACAAGTTTCTATGAATCAATAGATAAGAAATCTAAATAGAAGCTATAAACAAAGATTTTTACAGAGGAGAAAATCAAAATCATGAATAAAGAAAAAGTGTAATGATCTACTTCATTATTAATCAGGGAATCGGCTTAAAAACAATGACTAACACCTTCATGATTTATCAAAAAAATAACTATGCTAAAATACAGAGGAAGGGAATTCATCTATTTCCAGAGAAAATAAAATATTTGGAGCATATTATTTCAAAACTAATTCAATATTACCTAGTAAAGCCAAGCATACATATACAACAGCAAGACACTCTCAATACTCACACTAGAATAGCTTGCAATGAAACACACACAATTGGATACCACTTAATGTTTATTAAAAGAAACTGAATAAATTGTGATTATTCATATAATGGAAGACCCTACAGATATAAAAATGAAAAATCTTTACTTATGTTGCATAGCCAGTTTTTCAATATTATATTAAACAAAGGGTGAAAAGGATCTATTAAAAAATACAGAAATGTTCTGTTTATTTAATTGCCAAAATGGCAGAAGTATAAAATATATAGCTTATGAGTACACATACTGACAAAATATAAGGATAATGAAAGAAATTACTAAAACAAAGGTAAGGTTAGTAGTTACCTCTGGGAGGGCTGAAGGGGATGTGATTGGGGCAGGTAAACAGGATTCCTCAGTACTCTAGAGGGCATAGATAACAGAATTTATATTATTAATGTACCTTACAGTGTACCTATTCTTTAACTTTTTGCATGATGTATTTTCACACTAAAAAATCAATGCAAATGAAAATCCAAAGTATATTAACTAAAATTATCACTCTATTCACATCATCGAGATTTTTTTCTCTTTATATAAATGAAGCTCAAATTTTACTTATTAATAGTACTTAATTACACAAATTTAAACAAAAATATTAAAATAATTTTCTGGACTGAATTTAGTTTTATTTTAACTTCTATATGTTTGACGGTACGATGAAATGGTGAACAACTCATAAAAGTACGTTTTAGGCCCTCTTTGATATTCAATAAAGCAGATTTCTTGAATTCTACCAAACAAACCTTTTAAACCTGTTTTTGACAGGTATTATGTAGAATATTATTATTTTGACATCATTTTCATGTAGTCTGTAATAATTGTATGCTCATTTTTTTCCAGCCTGCTTAAAAAATTCTTACAAATATTCACCTTTTGGAGATACATTAAATAAAGCTTCTGAATGTTGTCTAGAAGGCAGGATTTCTCATAATTCATATGATTCTTTTTAGGTTCTTAACAACCTGAATGCTACAGAAACCACACCAACCCTGTATGCCAGAGAAAAAAATCCCACAGTTTATTGATTCACTTAATTTCTTGTATGCCCTAAAACGCCTGCCTTATCTCCCGATTGTGGCATTCTCAAGAAATACTGTTTACTCTGTGCTTTCCACTGTGTCTTTGTATTTGCTCTGTGCTTTTATAGAATTCTTCTCTTGGTGCTTCATTTATCATCTTATTTTTTGTAAACCTTTTTAAAAAACAATTGTTTATACAATATCATTGTATTGAAATTATATCTTTCAGGTGTGCTTCATCATAAAGCAGCATCTGTATATACCACAATAAGCCTACCACTAAAAGTACTATTCTATCTTCCACCATATAACTGACACTTTTTATCCAATTTTTCCAACCCCTTTCCCTCTTCCATTCTGGTAACCACTAGTTTGGTCTTATAGACTAAAAGTTTGTTTTTCTTTTATTTAGTTCAATTGTGTGATTAAGTTTTCTATATGCCATACATGAGTGAACACATACGTTATGGGTTTTTTTTTCATCTATTTGATTTTATTTTTGCTTTAGTTGTTCTCACTGGTTGTTTCTCCAGACATAGGATTTGAACCCAGGGATATGTGGCTTGCTGTTTTGAAGGTGATTTACCTAACCACAGCTCCACTAGGGTACACCAAAATCACATTTTTTAAATCTTTCTGACTTGACTAAGCATAATACATTCTAGGTCCATCCATGTTGTTGTAAATGGCAGAATTTCATCTCTTTTTATAGTTGAGTAGTATTCATTGTGTATATATACCACATCTTTACCCATTCACCTGTCTTTGGGACATAGGTTGTTTCCAGCCCTTGGCTATGGTTAATAATGCTGTAATAAACATTGGAGTGCATAAATCTCTTCAGATTGTTGTTTTATTTTATTTGGTCAAAAGTGGGATAGTGGAATCAAAGGGAATTTCCATTCTCATTTTTTGAAGAATCTCCATACTGCTTTGTATAATGTTTGAACCAATTTACACTCCCATAAGCAGTATATAAGGATGCCCTTTTCTCCACACCTTCCTCAGCACTGCTGGTTTATGTCTTTTGGATAATAGCTGTTCTTAAAAAGTGTGAGGTATTATTGTTTTGATTTGCACTTCCTTAACAATAAGAGATGATGAACATCTTTTTCATACACATATTAACTGTCTTCCTTGGAGAAGTATCTATTCAGATTCTCTACCCATTTTAATCAAGTTTTTTTTGAAATTTTTGTTTTTGCTGTTGTTGAGTCTTATGCATTTTTAAATATATTTTGGATGTTAACTCCTTGTCAGATGCATGATGCAGATATCCTCTCCCATTCAGTAGAATGTCTTTTCATTTTGATATTTTCTTTTCTTATTCAGAAACTTTTTAATTTGATAAAGACCTGTTTGTTTATTTTTGTTTTTGTTTATTTTGCCTTTCCATTGTAGAAAAGTCTCCAAAAACAAATCTAAAGCCAGTTGTCAGAGGTACAAAGAGAGACCTGCTTTTCAGGTTTGGGACTCAGCCATCCTACTACCAGAGCTCCATGCAAGACTTTCTCTCTGAGAAGTGATGAGTCATATTAGGGAAACTTTATAATTTGGAAAAAAAGTAGTAAGTCAATGTGTTGGTGAATGTGGTTCTAAAACTAAGATGCCTATTTTTCCCCAGCTACAAATGTAGCAGGAGATGATTCTGGATTCAAAGAGAATCCATCCTAACCAAAGGCCTTGTTGATGCTTCAGGGTGTGGCAACAAGCCCGATCCTATCTTTCTTTTCTCTCAGTTCTGAGGCCAAGAGCATCTGTTGATTGCAAATCTCTAGCAAGGATATCTCCACACTGAGACTTCAAAGAGGGAAAGAGCTTAGTTTTATACAGATCTGTGTGTTATATTGGAATCATGGCAGATAATGGTTAAAAGTGTCTGGGTAATTTAGGATTAGGAATATGCAAATGTATAAATTATGACAAAGTAATGTGTCAAAGGCCTACAGGAAAGGATAAATAAGAAACTACTGAGTCCAAAGAAGTCAACCAAATTGAGTAGAAGGTATTAAGGTCCCATCTTCTAGCCTACTTCTAAGTTCTTTATAAATTTTTTTGAGAGGGAAATTATCCACATTTAAAAGTTTCAAGGGCAGGAGTGAGAATTGATTCAAAAAATAAGTGCACCTGATGAAAGTTGGGTAAGGATTACAAAGAATCTCAGATCAAAAGGAGAAAAAGAATGATTAAAGAAAAAGATAAAAGTCTGAAGATTGCTATCAATACTTCTGAAGATTAATACTGGAGGTAAGCCTACTATGTGCTATGGTAGTAAAATATTCTCTCGAACAATTATGTTGCGATTGACAAACTCAAAATCAGATGGTAACTGTTATCTATTAAAGGTTACGTTCATTAAAGATAAGGATTAATTTTCATGTCTGATATTTTTATGTGTATGCTCTTTCCTTTGTTCAGTCAACAAATATTTAATAAACTAAAACCATGTACTAGGTGCAGTGGTGGTCACTGAGGTCCATAGTGATGTGGCTGATTGAGTCCGACCAGTGTGGTGTTTGTCCCAGAAAAAATTCAAGGAAAGATGCCTTATTCTAGCACCAGATGGCAAGTATATTGAAAAACAACTAAACCAAAATGCTTCATGCAGCTTGGGGGTTACAGGAAAAAGAGAGCTCACTGTTAAAATGGTGACTCTTATATACCAGGGAAAAGAACCTCCCCTTTGGTCCTACCCAAGTGTTGCTGCTTTCATGATCATTGAGAGATCTAGTAATGTTGCCTAGAGTTCTCACCAGAGCTGGAGTTCTCATGAGAGTTGGAGTTTTCAGGAGACTTGCCTGGAATTCTCTGCTGAGAAAAGTAAGGGATGTCTCTAGACACAGGTTGTTAGGGAGGGGTCCCTATTTTAGCAGTCCTAGGTTCTACTAGCCAGTCAACTTGCCCGCGCGTGCACCTACATAGATTTTAAGAAACGCTGTCCCAGCATCACATAGAACCAGGTTGACTGTCTCCACTGTCCTCAAAGAGATCATGGGCAAGATCATAGGGAATAGTCACCAGGCTTACATTCACCTTTATGCAAGAGAGTTGTTAAGATATCATTGTCTAAAATATCCTTCTCTAATGCCTAAACTATTGTTTCTCAAATTTTATTAGCTTGCAGTGATTCCAGGATTTATGATATTCTAGGCAAAACAGTGCATATTGTTATTTTATTTTAATTAATTAAAATTACAATCTTACAGTAAATAAAATAGCACCTTATATTAGCATTTAAATGTTTTTGTAATGTTTTCAGCTTGTTGAGATATACTGAGATTTTATTAAAAGGTCAAATACTTGCTCTATCATACGAAAAATGAGTAAGTCAGAAAAAGTTCAGAAAAAGGGTGATGGATAAGTTGTTTCCTGTCTTCAGTGTTAGTGGGTCACCAATCCAGCTTCCGGTTTTTGTCAGGAAGGTGCAAAGTCCTGACAAAGCTCTGTATTGCCACTCTTTCAAAGCCAGTTCCATAACTCTCAAAGAACATAGTGAAAAAAAAAGTACAATGCATCTGTACTCAAACAACAAAATACAGCACTATTTCCCAGCTTCTCATCTGGGAGAAAATTTTGGTAGCTTCTTCTATAAGAAAAAAAACAACATCTCTAATAAGAAGAGTCAGAGAGAGAAGTAATAAAAAGAGGGGAAGAATTTTCTCTTCAAAGTCAGAGAAATAAATCTTTGTTAGTTCAGCTAATCTTTTCTAGTAAATATAATATAGTGACTATTTGAAATAATAAATTAAGTTTCCTAAGTTTCAAATCTAAATTTCAAGTATTAATGAGAAGTTATTAAAAAATTCTCAAATTATTCAGCATAAAATCAGGAAGCAAGGCTTTCAAGAGATTATAAAGTAGTGCAGAAAATCAATGAATAATTAATAATGAACAAGGAAACAAAAAGGAAAAATAAAGATTAGTCCAACCCTTTGAATTTTTTTTCTTTTTCTTTTTAAAGGTAAAGTTCAGGCATCAATGAAGGTGAGTATGTAGGCAGGCAGGAAGAAAGAGGAGTAAAATCATTTTATTTTTATTTAATTGTTCACCTTGGTTGTTTACTCCAGACCTGAATCCTTAAGGAGGTATGTGGACTGCACTCAGCTGGAGGTGACAGACCAAACCACTACTCCACCAAGGCATGCCCGTTTTGGATTTTCACAAATTAACATCACTATTCAAATACAAGTCAGCATGATGGACCTACCAACATGGAGGAGCCAATTTCTTTCCCTGGAAAATAATTTCATCAGTTTCCATGCTTCTCCGCTGTCATTCCTTATCAGTTTTTTTCCCATTCATGTCTGCATTTGAAGTTCTTTTTAACTTTATTGCCCATTACAAATATGTTGAGAATGGAGGTCTTTTCCCCTAGTCAGACATTTCTCTATATCGAATTATTCCAACTGGCCTTTTTTGTAATACAGGAAATAAATATGCCCAGGATATCACTTGAGTTAACAACTGTCTGGATCACTGAAGAAAAAAGACATAAATATTACATTGATATCACTACTGCATATTTTACTAATGGCAAAGATTCTGTTTTCCTTATTTTTATATTGATGTCCCAACCCAATATTACTTAGGACAGCAAAGGGGTGGTGAGAGCCTTCTTGCAGAATCTAGTGATTCTGCCAGCAGCAGTTGTTGCTTGTTCACTCACTGTGGTTATACCGAAGTATACTGGGAATTATATCTATCTCTTTGATTTTGTTTTTCATGACCCATCAAAAAAATCACTTTTGTCCTCTTCTGTTCAGTGAATCTAAGAAAACACCATATCTCATTCTTCACACTTATCACCTTATATCCATACTTAGGGACCTGAATTGCCAAATATCAGTACTGTTTAGAAATGAAGAAAGTCATGCTTTGGGGACAATTATTCTGTAAATTTATTTATAATGCAAAAGACTAAGAACAATTTTATTATAAACATGGAGTCATTTAGTAATATGCAAGGTCATTTCCCAATGAATGGCGCTATAATTAAGTCAAGAATTAGTAATTACTTTCAGCAATATTCCAGAAAGAATAAATAATCCTTAGAATAAGGAAGATCTTATGATCTTGTATGCAAAATAACACTTAAGCATCTCAGTTCTACAGATTAAGAGGAACTAAGCAAATTAAATATTTTCATTTACAGAGTACTGAATATAGAGACAGTACTGAAAATAATTTACTGGTTCTGTTCTAGTCAAGTAAGACTAGATAATATATGGTTGTAATAATATATTACCTAGCACTATAATTTTTCAAGATGAGTTATATAACAATTATAGAACCTATGATTTTAAATATGTAGTAAAATTCCTAAGGTACAATCTGTTCTAACAGTGTATTAATGGTGAATATAAAAGAGCAAAGAATGTGAAATAATTGATTTTGAACACCCAAATAACCCTTTCAAACTTCTAAAATAGATCTGTATCTTGTATTTTTTGAAATAGGTAGTTCTCTTAATTCTGCTTTGAAGGTAAAATTAGATCAAATAAAACTTACTTCAAAGGCAACACATGCTTTGTTGAGGAATTCTGGGGGGATGTTTCCTATTCTGCTCAGCATGGTTTGGACAATGTGTCTATAACCTTCTTTCTCTTTTCCCTAAGGCCCTTGGCTGATATGAATTGTTTAAAACTACAGAATATTGCTAGTAGAAACAATATTAAAGGTAAAAATCAGATAATATAAACCTCTTAGTCCTTGTATTACTTTGCATGAGTTATTTGACCTCAATTGACAATAATTGCCTCTTAGAACTTTTATAAATTTTACATGACATAATAGTTGAAAGTGTTCTTAATCTCATTATTGCAAACATATTTTAATACTAGCATCATCATGATCAACAATAGATACTGAAAATTCAATCATAATAAAAAAAAAATAGTTCATTGGAGTGAGAGACCAGAAACAAGAAAGTTGATATTTTCCATAAGCTACTGAAAGCTGCCAAAAATGAAATAGCTACAAAAACAGATATGGAATATTAACAATGTTCCAGAACCTCATCTTTTTAATAGCACAATCAGTCAAAAATAACTTATTTGACAAGTATTAAATCTTTATAGAAATTATGGACTGTTCATTTAGCATTTGATGCAGAGTCCCAAAGATGAACTCCAAAGTTCCTTTGCAATGGAATAAATGCATGTGACTAATCTCAGTCATCCTAAGAGATTTACTATTGGGACTTGGAGTAGATGAAGAGTAGAGAGATGCCATAAAATTCAGAACCTCTGTCTATACAGACATAGTAGATTTATTTGCTGAATTTTGACTTCAGTAAGCACTGTCTAGATAGAATGCCTTGAAAGGATAGAGAAAATATAGGCAGGAAATGTAGTAAACATTTTTTGTTTACTTTTATTGTTGTTCGTATCTCTCAATGTAGATTTTGGGGAAGCCCTTCCCCCATACTTAGTTCATGAACCCTGAAGATACTGATTCAGCCCTCATTTCCTGGAGTGGAATATGTGATTTAGGTTTAAGAAAATTGGAGCATTTTTCCATTCCATGGTAATTGATTTAGAAATAGGCTTGTTTCCTGATAGAAATGAGATCCTGGAATTTTCAGATAAGTCCCATTTTGCATTTGTATTTCTTTGACTTACAATGAAGTATATATGATAGGTAAATAAAATTCATGTTATAGAAACCAGAAAGTTATGAAAAATCAAAATGCACTCAGATATAGTAGGGTCAAAAAACTGTGGAATTCTACTTAGTTATTATGAGATTATATTGTCTCTTTTGTATCAGCTTAGATTGATTTTCAGGTGATTGCGCTAAGTGAAAAAAAATGAAAAAACAAGAAAACAGAACAAAACACAAAAAAATTCTCAGGATTTTGATGCAATGCTATTGTTACCAGACTGGGCATGGGGGCAGAGAAGAAGTAAGAAACCTGGAAGGGAAAGAGTAAGAGTGATAGTGGTGATAGGCACTAGAACTCTGGTGATGGGTGTAGTGTGACATATACAGTGAATGAGGTGTGAAACTACTTTCATAAAATCATAGAATTTTGTAAACAAATGAAACAATAACATAAAAATAAATATAAAATTTAGAGTAAAATAACAATCTATTGATTAACACGAATCTAAAAGATAAAGATGAGATAAAAACGCAAAAATCACAGAAGTCCAGCAAGGAAAACAATTATAAAGACAACTGTTGATCGCTTTTCGCCATTGCTTTTCCAGATGGTGTTGGCCAGTGGATTTTGGGTGAGGTGACAGTGGGTCAATTCTGACTGAGGATGGATCACATGCCACTCTTCTCTCCCACTCCTGAAATCCACCTGAAGAACATGTACTAGGTAGTGAAGATAGAGACCTGAAGGCAGTTACAAGTACAGAGTCCAGTCTGACCCAACTAATTCCTACCTAGATCAACCAATCACAAGTATATCACGAGAATAAAACATATGCTTATTGCTGTAAACCAACAGAATTGGGGATTTTTTTCATCACTGGAAAAAAAAAATGTCTTGCTGACATAACTGATTATCCAGTCAGATTTGACTAAAAGGTGGGATCACCTGATACCCAGACTTTGACAGATTACAATGAAAAGCTATCTCATCAGGCTGCTATGAGGGTCTATTGATAGATATCTATCAAATTTCTGGAGCAATGCCTAGCCTCAAGCTAACACTTGCTCAGCAAGTGGTAGCTGTACCTGGGAGTAGTTGTATCTACCAATATATTTTGTGAGAGTATTCCCAATCAATTGTAGTGACCTATTTTTAACACCGATATTCTCCTGGTTAGTAAAGCATCTTTAAAGATCTGGAAAATACAGTTGGCAAATCTAAACTAATCCAAAGCTTTAGTTACTAGATGAAAAAAATGGGTGTTGGCCTTTTGTTTCTTGCTCCTTTTTTTAAGAAATATCTTTATATTACTCCCACTGCCAACCCTCATTACCATGGTTCCTTACAAAAAAGAGCATGATGATAAAAGCTAAGAGAAAGTTGAAGGTTTTTGATTATAGTTAATAGAACTTTAACTCTTTAACTACAGGTATATGAAAACTGAAAATTGTACATGTGTGTTTCCTTTGGAAAGAAAGTAATTAAATAAAAGAATTAGTTGTTCATGTGGCAATGACAGAAAATATCCTCATTCCAGAAGCACAAGTCTCTTCTTGAAGATGTCAGCCTTAAATAGATCTTAAAGATTTATTGTCTTTTAGTTTTATTGATTGCCTGATTTGATTTCAACAGCAAAAAAGTCAACAAGATCAGAAGACATAAATTTTCATTAATTTTAATCAATGGCTTAGTAAAATGAGCTATGCATCACAGAGATAAAATATTTGACAATAGCTTGAGATAACAAAATACTACTTTATGGGACTAGAGGAGCAGGCATTTAGCCCTGGAAGACATCTTAGGAAAAAGGAAAGAAGCTTGGTAGTAGCATGCCTATTATACTCTGAGGGGAAGACAGTGTTTGTTCAGTCATTCTTGAAGATGCAAATTCAAGGGACAACAGAAGAAGTAGCAAAGCTCTATGTGAGGACTTACTGTTGTTAAGCACAGTCATTGATGAATACATCATACTATAAATCACTTGATTCATATGGAATCCTTATTAATGTACTCTTTTGTAGAAGAGTGTTTTTCCTGTGATCATACAGTCATTTGACCCTAATACTTTGTAGATCAAAGACTGTTTCTAAACATCTTTCCTTTTAAATAGTTTAATTTTGAATAAATATTTATTAAACCCCTTCTCTGTGCTAAGTAAAAAGCCTTAATGTTATGCAATGTACATTCTGGGAAGGAAGGATGAAGGAAATAGACAGCAAATGAATAAACAAATATATTCAAGTAATAAATACATTTTGGATGAGGGACTAAATGAAGCTGAATAATAGTAGTGCAGTTGTAGGAGGGCCAGTGCTACTTTAAGGAGGTGGTCACCGTGGTTAAGGCTTTATTAATTAAGGTGGCAATTTAGCAGTTCCTAAGAAAATTATCCTTTTCAGCTAGGTAAATTTTTGGAATAAAATCATCAGGAAGAGAAAACAGCAGATTAAAAGGACTGAAGGCATGTTTAAGAAGCAGCATGGAATCCAGGGGTAGGAGATAAGATTAGAGAAATAGTGGAGAAATCTATGACATAGACACCCACCCATAAGTGGTTGTAAGCACTTTGCTCTGAGTAGTGTGGGAGGTACAGACTTTTCTGGAGAAAAGTCATGGCATGATCTGACTTACAAACCAAAATGTTCTCTCTGGCCTTTGTTCTAACAACAGGGGGTAAGGATAGAAGCATGGGAAATATCCAGGAGGCTACTGCAATAATGATAGCTTGCATCACTATGATTAAAGTGGAAGGACCTGAAGAGAGAACTCAGAATTTACTGATGGATATAGAATATAAGAAAATAGGAGGATTCAAGGATTTCTCCTGGTTATACAGTTTAAACAACTGAGTTGACTAAGTTAAATCTGTAACCCCATATCTGTACTTGGAGTTCTATAAATCACTACAAAAAGCAATACGAGGGAAAGAAAGAAACAGAATGACATTATTCAACTTTACAGATGGATAAAATAAAGGATAAGTAAAGATTTTCCTCTACTGATGCCAGTCTCAGGAGTGCATGTTGCTGACAGTGGGTCTGCTGTGCTGCTTTCTGAGGACATGGCCCCACAGGTCTGTGCCACAGCATGTGCACAGGTTAATAGGTGTTTTTAATGCTTTCAATCATTTCATTACAGACCATCACTGACTGAAAACCTTTGTTTGCCTCTATGCATATATATTTGACTTTTATAAACATTCTAATGTGAACAGGAGGACACCCTTATGATTAGACTAGTTAGATCATGATGGAGGCTAAGAGACGGAAAATTGGTATGCCTTGGCGGCTCAGGTGCTAAGCTGGGAGCTGGAGTATAGATCATCAAATAAAGTTCAAGAACCTGGCTTCATTACCTGAGGCCAGTGAGAACAACCAAAAATAAATATACAAATAAAAAAAAGAGCTTCCTCCTCCTCTTCTTCCTTTCTTAAAAATGCCTTCTTCCTCCCTCCCTCCCTCCCTACCTCCTTTCCTTCTTTCCTCCCTTCTGTCTTTCCTTCCTTTTTTATTAAAAAAATGCAATGTATGTCATCAGAAAACATAGAACCACTTTACTTGAGACTGAAAAATAACTTTCAAAAATTGAACAAAAAAGGAAGACAGTCAGGCTCCCAATAAAATTTCTTTAAAGGATAACTACTTTATTAATACATTAATTGGTATGTTATTTAATAATCTCTACAGTTTAGTCACTTTAAATAGGTATAGGTACTGTAAGGGGGTTAATTAATTTTATAAGATCTTTATTTCTTGATTCATTTTGACTAGTTTCTTGAGTGGTACTTTTTAAGTGACTACAAAGAGTATTGACGAACTCTTTAGTAAATGAAAAATGTCTGAGATTTAGGGTATAATCTGGGAATTAAGACATTACTCTTCACTTATCTTAAAAAGATTTACACAAATATAAAAAGACAAGGAAAAAGAAAACAGTGCCAGCCAAACAGAAAGACTGACTTTCACTCTTTACAAAAGGATGCCCCTGCTCCCCATCTTGTATTTCCTCTTTATTTCCCTGGGAGAAGAGAGTATGAGAAAAACACATTACTCAAAATGAATTTAAGACTGAAGGAAAATAATAAAATCAAGTGATAGGTTACAAATGAGAAAAGAACCCAGCAAATGAAATATCTAATGACAATGAAGATGAGGAGAATGTGTAGGAGCAGACAAAGAGACAAGGTAGGGGAAGAAAAGACATACAGATTCAGTCACAGACAGGGCTTGAAAATTAAATGCCCCTAGCAAAAATCGACTTGCAAACAGATAAAAAGAAAATGGGAATTTCAACAGGAAGGGATAAGTAACGCAATCTATTCCTTCACAGAGTAAAACCTATGTTTAGCGAGAAGAGGACATTAATATAATTTATCCACTCACACCTCATCAAGAGGGATCAAGTCAGTATGGTCCTTCAGTGAAAGTAAAAACTTCATATTTACATAGTTGGTTATGATCTCACAATAATGTTAACTTGTGAAAAGAGTGCTGGATTGAGAAACAAGACACAGTCTCTAATTCCAGATGTTGCAGCTCATCAACGATCTTTCAGAAGTCTCTAACCTCGGCTTCATCATCTATAAAAGATATATATAAGGACCCCTTCTGATATAATGCTTCTCCCCCATCTCTTCCTACCTACCCATCTCTGAGCATCTTCATTCCTTTCTACACCTTTCCTTATTAACATGTCCATATTTCAAGTCTTATGATTTATTAAATCCCATTGGTCTTATGATATTCATAATGAAAATGCAAGGATTCTCCTTGTGGCTTTCTAGGATAGCATCACAATAGGCACAGGATTGTTGCTTACTAGTGAATTGTCAGTGAAATTCCAGGACTTCTTTACTTTGAAGAATTTGGTACTGCAAGAGATCTGAGAAAAAAAACCAAAAAACTAATGATTACTTCACAAAGGAATTATCAGATAATTTCTTATAAAAAGCCATTTTCTTTAATACCTTTAAAATATGTTTATTTTACAAACAGAAAACTGTCACTTTTAAAACTCAGTTAAAATGCTGACTTTACATCTATTTTTTTTATTTCATCAGTTATTTTTAATCAATTTTATTGAAGGAACATTGTATTATAACATTTTATAGATTTAAGGTGTGCATCATTGCAAATCAGTTTCTATATTTGAAATGTTAATTTCACACCAACAACCCAGGTTCATCAGTTATTTTTTTTAATCTACACTTTCCACCCATATATTACCAAAACTACTTATATCTGTCACTTGAAGTCATTTAATTTTAAAAGATGATGATTTATTTATGGTACTAAAACTAATGAATATAAGAGAATCCAGCAGTAGGGTGAAGGGGATCAGGAATCACTAATTAATTAGACTTGTTATCATTTGAAGGAATTATTTCAGTACAAACCCAATCATTCAAAGATAAATTCACCTCTTGCCACTCACACTAATCATCACTCTACAATTTGCTGAGGTATTCAGATGTCATATTATGAATATACAATGTGCTAAATACAGAATTATTGGAAAAGTTGAAAGAAACTTAATGTTTATATGGATGATTCTAAACTGGTGAGTGTGTTAGAAAATGTCAGAATATGTAAGATAGTTTCTGTTAGCTGGGAGATTCACTTATACTATATTTCATTCCAACCTCATCCTCCTCCGTTTCCCCCAACTAAGTAAATCATTAAAATGTGTGTTTGTTTTTGCATTATATTCCTTAAACTTCAAGGAAAGTTTCCTAGTTTTAATTATTGTAGTTTGGTGATTGGTCTTGAAGAAACTACTGACTCAATATCTAATCAGGGAAGACTGTGTTAAGGCTGTGATTGTGGCTATGAAGTCCAGGTAAGGACCTGGATTCACACCCCAGGAATGGCAGGAACAACCAAGATGAATAAATAAATAAATAGAAATAAATAGATTTTCTTCCTCCTTTCCCTTCATCCCTTCCTATAAACCTGCCTCCATTCCTGCCTGTTGATTTCCTTTAAAAGCAAGAGGCTGGGGGTGGGGTGGTCTAATCAGAAATTAAACCTGCAGGAAATTGTTTTAAGGAATCAATCACAGATGATTGCAAATACTAGCACATAATAGTGTATACATCCTAGCATTATGTATAATTAAAAGTTGTAAGTATCCCACATATCAAAAATAGACATAAATACAGATACAGATATAATTATATTCATAACCAAGTAACAATCCAAAAAAAATCTTTTGTCTCAAATTTTTAAAGATGTTCATAAACCAAAAATGACAATAAAATAATGCTTAAGGAGAAAAATTCAAATTATGACTCTTAATGGTATTAATTTATAGTTGGTATTATTGTTTTACTGTGTGAAAAATGCTCAGCAAAATGTTAACAAAAGTTTCCTATTCTGCTACCCTAATATGTATTATCTGCTTGAATACTTCTCTTCTGTGGATCGTATCATTATTCAGCTGGACTTTCTTTACTTCAAGAAAGATCAAGAGCTCAAATACATTATCTGGCTACAACAAAAGTATATCTTTTGCTTTAGTTTTGATATATTTTTAATCTTCCTGTAGGAAAACAAAGTCAACTTGGAATAGATTGAAGAAATCGAGGTCATTACTTCTCACTTGATCAGAACTTTTTTCCCCCCAAACTGTTCATTGATTTTAAATATTTAAGCCCTCAGGAACGAAATTCATGAGATCAGACTAAAATAAGGGCAGCCATTTCAAGTTCAGTGCCAACCTGTTTGAGAGAGATCATAACATAGGTCGGAAAAAGATAGAACAGACGAACACTCCACTTCATCAATAGTCTCAAGATTTTTAACATTTAGAACCAATTGTGCAGCTTATCTTCTTGCCAACAGTTTTATGAACAGGGGAAATAAAAATATAAGTAACGTCTAGAAAAGAGAAGATAATTTTAAAGAGTAACATCATTTTTTTAAAGAAAAGATTCAGGCAGAAATGAAGATGAGTAGAGGCAGGCAGGCAGGTAGGCAGGAAGAGAGGAGGAACAAGTACTTTATTTCATTTAGCTGCTCACCTTTGTTGCTTCTGCCAGACCCAGGTTGGGAATCCAGGACCTTGAGATGTATGTGGACCGTGCCCTATCCATAATCCCCCAGGGTGTGCTGAATCACCTTTTAAATGTGACATTACATGGAAAGGGGAATGCTAGTTTTACTGGTGTCTATGACACTTAGACAACAGTGGTCTTTAATTTTTCTAAGAACAGTTTCCTCAACTCTTCAAGGACGAAAGACTTCAAGCTTCACAGAATAGTGGTAAAGCACAAATAAACTAATGATTCTACTGTACTTAGCTCAGAACAGGCCAGAGCAAACACTCAGAAATGATAACACTAGACGTACAGCTATCCCCTGCTGTTCCAAAGCTCGTGTTATCCCACATTAATTTTATGAAAGACCTGCATTAGTACCTGTTTTCTAATCAAAAGAAATTCAGAGTTTTATAGCTTTAATGATACAAGTCACAAAGTGAAAATAGTGTACAGTGTTGGCTTTGCACAATGTAGTAAAGACAAGGCACACCCAGCAGGAGAGCAATTCTGCATGCTCCTTCTCCAAGACTACATTCAGCTGGGAGCAACTGTGCTTTATGGCCACTTATTTTGTGTACCCACTAGCAAGATGTGTCCAAAGTACTGGAAAAGCATAAGAGAACTTAAAAATCTGTTTACTCAGAGTAAAACTGGACCCAATAGAAACCAAGTGCAATAGTGAAAGGCCCAGAAGTGAAGTCATCATGGAACTGAATCTGAAACAATTACATGAGATTTTTCACCGCAGTTGATAGTGTTTGCAGTGATTGCAGAACGGTATTATGTTCACTTTTGAAGGGCACATAGATTTAAGGAGAATTTGTAGGATGCTCTGAGTACTTACAAAGTATTATAATTGATTATAAAATTAATAAAAACAATGCATGAAGCTCAGCAAACAGTCATGTCAAGTCTTCCATATCAGCCACCTCAGTCATAGGAAACAACAAACCTCTACCTTTGACATGTAGGCAAGCAGATATAGAGGGTATCTATGTTAGAGTCCTGCCTGCTCTGGCGAATTCAAGGAACATGAGGTGTTAATAGATGACTGTCTTTCTCTCTCTCCTACTCCCAACACCCAACCACAAAGGACTCAGCCCTCCACACTATCATCTCTGCCTTCTGGTGTGCTCACTGCCAGCCTTATTCTGTAAGTAAAACTACTATACATGTATTATTTCTACTTGCTATAGGCTGTGTACTTATCATATCACTCCTGCTCTTACTATATGTTAGCATCATGCTGGGTTTTATGTGTTATTTGGTGTGATTTAACAGGTTATTTTGGGAGCATGAGAATGCTTAAAATGTTTTCCATATAAATGAATGGTAATTATGCCTTATCAGCGTAGGAAAAGTTTCGTAGGAAAAATTTCATAGGAAAAGTCTTTTTGTGAATAGTAGGAAAAACCTGTACTTGGAATGATGACATTAAAGCAATGATAGCAATCTTATGATTGTTTATTGTAGTGATGGCAGTGATAGTTAATGGAAGCAGGAGTAGACATTATAGGTGCAGCAGCAGAAAGAATTACCATGGGAGTATATTTAGCAGTAATTATATTCTGATTATGCTGATATTTCTGAGAACCAAGGGAGAACCTAATTCCCTAATACTCTGGATCAGATATTTGTAAACTATCCTCCACTTCCTAGTTGTTCTGAGACCTAAGAATGCTTTTTACATATTTTAATCATTACATTATGTATAATTAATAAGCACCAACATAATATACTTAACTGAGTACAGTAAAGGCCATTTCCTTGCCACCTGTGTCTTTCCATGGTTTTCTCAGACTATCTACTAGGCAGGCCATTCCCTTGCCCAGACTTGGACACCTGCATGATACTTGCCTTCTGAAAACAGATTTCTTTTTTTATTTCCTACACAGCTGTTAACTTTAAGCCTAGAATGGGAAATATTATCTTTCCTGCTCTTCTAACACTTCCAGGCAATTTTTCTCTCTAAAAAATTCTGTTTTTCAAGTTCATGTCATCATATTAAGTATATTAATTGATGCTGTAAATTATGATTCACTAACAATCAACTGCCAAACAATAAAAGCTTACTTCTCACTCACCCAGTGTGTCTCTCTGAACAGTGGAAACCTTTATGTCACTGTTTTTTAGAGGCCAGGTGAATAGAATCTGCATCTGTAATTCATCATGGAAGTGATAAGGAGGCATAGAGCTTCATACACTGGCTATTGATGATGATCTTCCAGAGATGACATATCATGTTCACATTAATTGACCAAAATGATTTATATAAACAGGCGTACATTCTTGGAGGCATTTGCACTGCAAAACTTGAAAGAAGGGAATGGGAAACATTTCAGAACTTTACTACAATGCTTATCTCCACCATCCATGTCTTGCGATGCAAATCAACGTGGTTCTCGGAACCACTGTCCCTAATTCCTCAAAATTTTAGCACATGGTTCATCTCTCTCTCTTCCACATTTTTGTTCCAGTAATCAGTTGCATTCATCGCCACATAAGTTATTTCCAATATCTACCACTCAGTTGATATTTTTATTATTCCACCTTAGTTATCCACTTCTATGTTCATAAATTAAACCTTGAAATTACTATAGCTGAAGTCCCTCCATAATCTCAAGTATGTCATTCTACTAATACTTGCATTCTTTTGATTTCAGCCTCTCTCATCTCCCAATCCTAGCATTCATCCATCCCACTAGGAATTCCAATCCATTGACCCTACTAAATATTCCCTGTCAATTTCCTACTCCCTATGTCTATATTACTTTTTCTATTGCTCTTGTATTTCATAGTTCATCATTATAATAACCTCTTTGCATATTCTGTCAACTCTTTGTCCTGCTCTCCCTTTTTCCTACTCATTTAAGAAAATACAACCCAGGCTACACCTTGATCTTCATTTACTCCACACCTGGACTCAAATAGCTAAGTAAACTTGGAAAAACATACAACCTTCCAAACTAATCAGTCTCACTTTAAATTCATAATCACAGAATTTAAGTGGATATTTAGAACTCAGAGATACAAAAATATTCCCCTAGGCAATTTACTCTGACATTCTCTCCTACTATTTGTGTGATCCAAGAGCCACCAGAATAGGCATAGCCTGGGAGTTATTATTATAAACAGAGAATCACAAATTTCACCCAGAATCAGGGTCAGAATTTGTCTTTTAACAAGATATTCAGATGATTCATATATAAATGTAAGAAACTTCCCTCTAGATACTAGTTTCACAAGGGCAGCAAATGTTAAGCCCCTTGAGCTTCCCATTTATCTTTATACTTAAATGTTTGCATACAGTTTCTTACCATGTATGACCACTAGGATGTCTAATAAGTATGATAAATTAGGCATATCAACAACAAAATTTTTGATCCTCTGTCCATCCCTCTGTCAACCGCCAGTCCACAGTATTTTCTAATTCAGTAAATGGAACTCCATCCTATAAGTTGGTCAGAGCAAAATGTCATGATCTTGACTCATTTTTAGCGCCTTAATTCAGTCATCAAAAAATTCAATTGGCTATAATTTCAAGTACATCCAGAATCTATGCCTCGCTTCCTGCATTGTTACTACCCTAGTTTAAATTGACATTATCCTTCACATGAATTAAATTGAAAACCTCCCAACTGCTCTCTCTTCTATCATGGTCCCGCTATTCCTGTTGATTCGCATTGTATTCAGAATAATCTTTTTGAAAACGGTCATATCGTGTCATTTTTCTGCTCAGGAATTTCCAATGGTTTCCCAATTTTGCTCAGTGAACAATACAACTTTTTTGTGCCCTTTCAAGGTCCTATTTATTCTGGTCTCAGTCTCATATTCTGACATTTTTCTAATTTTTCCCTTGCTAAATTTTTTTCCACTCACATTATCTTATTGTATTCTGTGAATATGCTGAATCCACTATCAACTTACAAAACTTTGTACTGGCTTTTCTCTCTGCTTAGACTGTATGGCCAGTTTCCTCATTTTCCTCAGGTCTCTGAAAAAGACCTTCCTTCCTCAATACACAAAATGGTATCATCACTCTAACACTCTTATTTGTTTCTTTCATATACCCCACATTTGCTTTAATGATAGTTACCAGTACCTAAGATAATTCGTGCATGCATATGTTTGTGTGTGTATTATTATGCTTAGCACATTGGAGACAATATTAATTTTGTAAAGTAATGAATAAATTATTGGATCTCACCATGATATTTCTGAGAAAATGTCAATACAACTTTTGAATAAAATAGTGTGATTTTATTTCTGATTTTAATACAACAAATTATTATCTTATGCATAGAAAATACAGAGGGAATATATATTTTAAAAGTGTATAACTTAGAGAAAATGATTATCAGAAATTTTGTTTTATAATCTTCCATTTTATTATATTAAGCAAGTCTGTAAATAAAATTTGGATATATATATGCCTACCTCACATTATTTCATAAGAATTTTATATAAAAATTATTTAACAACCATATAATTATTCTGCCTTATAAACACCACAATTTATTGAATAATTCTCTTTACTGTTCAAGATAATACAGATAAATTTTCACTATTTTAAAATTTCCATATTTCTGATAATTTTAAATAACAACTTAGAATGTTTTTATTACTGGATCAATAGGAATATTTGAAAATCTTTTTATTATATAATCAAGTTAACCATAGTAAAATTTATGGTAATTGACATTTCTGTAAGAGGAATCTAAGAATGCAGACCTCATCACATCACAGATAGTCTATAATAAATTAATTTGAGAAAATTGTCAATAATATCTATAGTAAATGCTATCTCATTGTTTTAATGAAAACGTAAAAATCAGTTGTCCATGTATTTTAAGAACAACTCTTAAACCCATGTTTTACTCAGTCTTCCTGATCCCAGGCAAAGTGTCTGTCCTATAAGAAGGAATCCTTCCTCTAAAATACAAAAGAAATCACTTCAGTTTTAATCATTACAACTGGCCTCATGTCAAAACATCATTCTTTTTCTCATGGTGACTTGAAACAATGCTGATCCAGGCAACACCTAGTTAAGGGGGTATGTATTGATGGTAAATAAGCCACACTATAATTTATAATGACTTTATCTGAAGAATTATTTACCTGTGGGAAAATGAATTATCTGCTTTGTAAATTCAGCATCTCTATAAGGATCTCCAGATGAACTCAAGTGGATTTACCACAAGCATTTTATATCTCCTATTTCTCCAAGGCAGCAGACCAAAAGCAATTTATGGGTAGATATAATACACTGTTACTTGTTTTAATGTGATTTTCAGGCTGCTGTTAAATCTCTCCTAACCAAAAAAATTTATTTTAATTTGCCATCCACATTGTCTTAAATTTTACCATTACAGAACTCTTTGACTAATGAATTTTGTGCTTTCAGGTGCGCATTTATGATACCAGGAACCAGCAATAACACA
Organism: Solenodon paradoxus; assembly: GCA_004363575.1. Classification (NCBI taxonomy): domain Eukaryota; kingdom Metazoa; phylum Chordata; class Mammalia; order Eulipotyphla; family Solenodontidae; genus Solenodon; species Solenodon paradoxus. The sequence goes on along the minus strand of RJWH01000520.1, from coordinate 253,417 downwards.
TGAGAATCTTTTAACTTAGTATCAGCCTACATTTTTTTTAATTGAGGAAACTTCCATTTACAACACAATGTAAGGCTTAGTTGTGTAGGTTCAGTCTTCATCAAATATGTGATAACACAACACACTCACCACCAAATTTCTAATGCCCTCTACCACAATCCATTGGACCCCCAGTACCCTTTGATCCCACCTCTCACCCTCTTTTCCCTCCAGACTTCTGTTCTGTTGTCAGTGTTCAAGGGTTACTTTTCATTTTGTCCCTTCATTTGCTTTGCTTCTTTCTATTTCACATGAATGAGATCATCTGGTATTTGTTTTTCTCTTTTAACTTATTTCAATTAGCATAATTCCCTCTATCTCCAAACGTGTTGTTGAAAATGATAAAATTTCATCTCTTTTACAGCAGAGTAGTATTCTTTTGTGTAGAATAATAACTATCCAATATCTGTTGATAGGCACTTAGGTTGTTTCCTTTTCTTTGCTACTGTAGCTAGTGCTGCAATGAACACAGGCATGTATATATCTTTTCGATTTTCTATTTTCATATTCTCCAGATTAATGCTTAGCAGTGGAATTGCTGACTTACAGATAGTTCTAGTTTCAACTTTTTGAGGAAACTCCATCCGGTTTTCCAAAGTAGTTGTACCAATTTACATTCCCACCAACAGTGTATGGGGGTTCTCTTTTCTCCTCACCCTCATTACTAGTCTTTTCAATACAGACCATGCTCACAGGTATGAGGGGGTATCTTACTGTGGTTTTGATGTGCAGGTCCCAATGATGTTGAGCAGTTTTTCATGTACCTGTTAGCCATCAGTATGTCTTCTTTAGAGAGGTGTGTGTTCAGATCTTAAGTCACTTTTTGAATGCATTGTTTTCGTTGTTGTTGTTATTTATATAGCAATCTGCCCTGATGGAACAGCATTTAGGTCACTTGCCTCTTAAAGAGCAAGCTACATACCCCTGGGTTCTAGTCCTGAGTCCAGGGGAAAACAACCAGTATAAACAGCTAGATAAAAAATGAAATCAAGACTCTTCTTTCTTTTTCTCTTCCTGCCTGTTTGCCTATTTACCTTCATTGCTGTCTGCACCTTCCTTAAAAAAAATAAAAAATTCTTTATAATGCATGGATATTAACCCCACATCCATCCTAGGCCTTTTTTGATTAATCTCTGATGGAAACTTGCAGGTAAAGAAATTTCAGGTTGTAAGAAAGAATATTTCAGAATATAGACACTCATTCTAGAAAAAGGTTTTGGTTAATCTCTATTTGGGGATGAGACGGTGGAAGCCTACACTGGGATATACGGAAACAAATTAGCAGTGCCTTTCTGAAGAGCTATGTTAAGAAGTATTCTGAGACTATACATCCATATAGTGAGAAATAATAAAGTAAAGAAATAAAAACTTCCATGGAGAGGAAAATAAGAAACAAATTACAGGTGCTCTATATTTAATTACATTAGGTCGCTGACTCTCAAATTCCCATTTGTCTTCGAAATTCCTAGAGGGTTTGTCAAAACACAGATTGCTGGACTCCAACTCCAGAGTTTCTGACCCTTTAGATTTAAATGGGACTTCAGTAACTGTGTTTCCAAGTAATTCTCAGGTGATGCCCTTGCTGCTAACAACTGAAGGAAACTAGAAAAGAAACATGGGCTGGAGAAGTCTGTTACCTCTAACAGAGATAACAGAAGTTTAAATATTTTAAATATGCTTAAACTGTTGCAAGATCTGGAAAGTAAACAGCCTCATGTAACTGTCTTAACAGGAGAATCTTAGAGAAACTCTTTAATGAACTTCTCAAACTGGCATTACCAGATTTAGCAAAAAAAAATAAAGTTATACAGATAAAGATACATATATAAGAGTGTTAGTATTTACAATATAAACTAAATTTGAATCGTATATAAATAATAGGAATTTTGAATTATGCATTATGCAATAATTACCTGAAATTCAATTTTAACTAGATATTCTGTTCTTTATATCACAACACTATCTCTGATAAAAGTGTGGAAAATTTTCTGGAAAAGTGGAGTGCAACAATTCTGTGTCCTAACTCAAGGATAGAGAATTAAAAAGATGATTTCGGAAATACTGTGAAACTAAGTGCCAGACATTTAATTAATGGGCCACCTGCTATATAAAGAGCACTTTGTTCTGTTTAGACTATGGAAGCAATAAGACAATAAAGAATTCAGTTCCAGAACTGAGTCTTGAAGGAACCAAAGGTTGAAGTGTGTTGGACTAAAAATATCCCACACCTTTCCAAATCTATCACCCTGACCTTGTTCTTTAAAATTCTTAAGCAATCCAAGAGCAGAATAAGAAAATTGTGGAAAATTGAAAGCATTCCCTCTGTGACACTGTATTCATTCACACCCAATATGGAAAATTCCAAGTATTTAAAAAAATTTAATTCAAGGATTTGGTGAAAAAAATGAAAGATCTGAATAAAGGAGAAAAGTAAATGTACACCAAAATTCAAAACTGTGGGTGACTGTTACCTCCTACAGGACTATAGAAACTAAGGTTTGCTATAACCATGAGCCAACACTCCTGGTCCATTAAAAATGCTGGGTTGGAAATGAGATATCTTATCTAGAGCCAAGTCACAAAACTATCAGTCATCATTGCTACCATATCCACTTTCTGCCAAGTGTACTGCTGCCACTTTAGGAAGAACTGGCAGAAACTAGGAAAGTATGCTTCTCCCTTTCTCTTGCCTTCTAATCTCACTCCAGTATCACCCATTGACTGAATATGACAGGAAGCCAGCCAGTAAGGGAACTTGGAAAGACATAGTTTTATAGTTTTCCAGTCCTGGAATGCAAGAAAAGAGTATAAAACGGGTGAATGTGAATATGAGAGAATATGCATAAAAATTGGCCCAATTCACTAGCAATTCACTTTATATCCTTCATTTTTTTCCATATTTAAATCTCCAAATAAAAGACTTAGTCCCATCAGTTTTCCAAATAACAAAAAACAGTTGACTTTCATAAAAATGAATACTGCCCTGGTGGAGTAGGGGCTGGGAAAAGAAGAGACTGAAAATGAATAATATATGAAATATTCATATAGAAAACAAAAAGGCAAATGTGAATATTTGCTACAGTTTCCTTTGCTGTAATCGTCATGAGAACATAGCTGATATTTATAACTGCCTTAGTCTATGACCTATATCACATTCGCTTTACCTCAGCTGGTTGGTTTCTTTCCTATATGTTTGACTTAAATATTTATTTATGAAGCTTTTGATTATTATTATCTCTACTTTTACTGGATTTCTTTAATGTACTAAGAGGCAATCCAGAGAACATTCTGGATTTCTTAGTTCCCTCGGCCTCTGTTAGAAACATTCTATTTCCCCTTAAACCCAAGACAGTATAGCAGTCCCACTATTCACCTCATGGTTCCATGACATGAGAAGCTCAAAATAACCAACTATCAACGTCAGCTCTGAGTTTATTGAAAGCAATATTGTGAATCTTATAAATTTTTCTTTATAATTGGGAATTAAAACTATACCAGGAAAGTCCAAAATTGTGGGACTGGGAAGCCAAGATTTTTGAGTATGTTGTTAGGTGTTTTAGTAAAATCTGAAATTCTTGCTTCCATTCTTGACTCCTAAACTTCTGTATTCTTGCTGTGAAGGTAACAGCATGATATAGCCATTATAAGTTCAAAGCCTATATCACACTCTATGGGAAAACCATCTAACCCCACAAGATGCTGTCTTCAAACTGGCATCAAAAATGGTCTCTCGTTCTATAAGGCCAGTTGCTTCATAATGATATGGTAAAATGTTATAACTCGTAACTTTCACACAGCAGGATTGCTGGGGAATCTGATTCACCTTCATATGCTACTTATTTTGTGTTGAAAATCTGACTGAGCCCAATTTCATATATAGCACTGTTGCTTGATGCTAAAATACTGATGCTACGACCATTTCTATTGTTATCACTAACTGGAGACAATTTCTTTTCTCCTTATCCTATCTTTGAGTCTCCTGTCAGTACTTCCCACTGGCAGAATCTAGCAGAATCTGTCAGGAAAAGAGACTGAAATAAAATAAGCAGACTTTTACTTCCACCGATAGAGAAGAGTTTATGTATGAACAAAAATGAGCTAAAGAACAAGTTATCACCTGAAGTAGGAATAGTTATCAAAGAATATTAGCATGGGAAAGTCACAGAGTCATAAAAATCTCACTCCTCCCAATTTCAAAATCATCATTAACAATTCCTGTTATTTCTTATCTAAATCCCAGGTATCACCAAGAAGGAAATATCTATACCTATTTTCAAAGACAAATACTCTTTGAAAACATAAAATATGTTTTATAGTCATAAAACACAATAAGAAACCACTATAATTAGTAATCTAAAACTCACTGAGCCCTTAATATAGATCAAGCTCTTTTCTAGTTATTTTTTTTTACTTGTATTATTTCATTGATTCCAAACAATCTGTTAGATAAATATTGTGATGGTCCCACTTTAAATAAATGAGGAAACTGAAGTATAAAGAGGTTAAATAATTTGGTTACAATCATCCAGATAGCAAATGGTGCAGCAGGAATATGAACTCTGCCCACTTATTTCCAATCGCAACTACCCTACTTCTCTGACCTAATCTCAGTTTCACATCCAATGCCTCTTATAACCAACTGGCATTTTTTACATAGATTGCCCTTACTAAATTTAGTTTAATTGTATTAGTGAACTTTGTTATCAACATATCCAAGTGAACTAATTAACTTAATTAACATATACTAAACACATGAAATCTACAACCATAGGCTTGCTTTATTCTTATGTGAATATGGGTTTAAATAACAGGTGAAAACCGGTTTTATAAAAGGAATAACAATCTCTGGCATATAGAAAACAAAAAAGAAATACATATTACATGAATAGATCAATAATTTCTGCAAGAGAGCAAAATGTATCTGATATAGAATAATGCCACTCTTTCCTCATGTTTAAATCTGAGGTATAAAGCAACTGTAAACTAGTTTAACTTCCTTAGGTCTGTACCAAATGAAGAACTACCTGAGTTCAACATCTATATTTTAGAAAAGAGAAAGACTAAACACAAAACTTTTTAAAGGAAACTAGACAAGGTTGTTGGGCTGCAAATCCCAAAAGAGATCACGCTGACATTTTTGGAGGTCAGACACCAGGGAAGCAATATATCAGGGAGCCCTAAGTAAGGGTTTGACTTTTGGTGCCCTCTCTAAAGTCTTGAACACACTTTAATTATCTTTAAGTTATGAATAATATTGAAGCCAATTAGAATAAGGTTACAGTTTCAAGGGTGGACCCATAAAAGGAAGTCTCTAGTTCTCAGAGCAAACACCAAGAGAGCTTTAGACATGAAATTTCCTGGTCCTGGGCCTATATATAATCACAAGTCCTGCTTCTCCTTGTCCTTATCTAATAGAAATTGAAATTGTAATGTGGATATTATTATCCTTTCATGAAAAAAATAATTCATTATGAAAGTCCTGATGATTGCCCTTCAACCCAGTAATGTGAATGGACCAAAAATAAAAGACAAAAGGAGTCCTCTGATATGAATGATATGATGAAAACAATATTCCACAGGGTCCTCTTTCTAAGTTATGTTTCTACTATGTGACACACTCCTTGTCCATAGCTATGTTCTTTATGCTTTTACTCCCATGCTCTGCAAGACCAAATTACTTTTGCCATCAGAATGCTTTTCTTATCTACTATGCTATATCATGTCCTCATGAACTCCTCTGCTTCTGCTCATCCCTACTCTACCCTAGACAGCATCCTTCTTATGGAATTCCATTGGAAGATGACTTTTAATGTGTCATCAAATTTATTATTCTTTTTCTGGTCCTTAATATGCAAAAATATCAGCCTAAGAGAACGTCTAGTAATTCATCAGGAGAAAACTTTAATTTATTAACCAGTTACTCAAATGCTGATCTTACTCTGTTCTGTTCACCAAAGCATTAATGTTTTGCTTTTTTTCAGTGAAATTTTAAGGCACACCCTTCATACCTAACTACCAGCTGCATCCTCGCAGCAGGCATCTCCTTAATGTGACAGGCAAGCACATTATGCTAAGTAGATAATCACAACAATTAACTGAAAAGGTTATAATTTCATCCTGTTTGGTACAGTTGGCCTGTCAAAAATAATTAGGTTAAAATAGATCTCAAGCCTCCCTGTGCAAAACTGAGATGAAAAAAAAAAAAAAAAGAAAAGAAAAGAAGAGAAAGAAATAAAGGGAAAGATGACAGCTAAGAACTTTTAACTTGGCCAAATTAAATGTTCTGAAGTTTCGCTGTCGGCTGAAAATTAGAGAGATATTTAGTGTAAGAGTCCTTTCAACTCAATTGGAGGTGTTTATCTTCTGTTTCAGTGACTCTCATAAATATTGAAGAAAAGAAAACATTGATGGCAGAATTTCAAGATACAATAGTTGACCAAAAAGAAAATTTCTCAAATTTATAAGAAAATGACTATACATAGAGAAATGTTTTCATTAACTGTTCTGAATCCTGCCCTCTGCTTTACTTGTCCTGGTGTTTGGCATTTTCATTGCTCCAAAGCTAGGTTCTAGTATCTTGGCTTCTTGTCACCTTTCATAATCTAATTATCTGTGGGTGGTACCCAACTCTACTGCTAGTTGCCATTCATTATTAATAAAATTCAAAACTCAAACTAGTGTGGTGCAGTGTTGTCTTTAGATTCAACATTTTAAGACCCACTAAAATACTCTATTCCAAAACTGAACTAACCTCAGCAACAAAAATTAGATTAAATCACGGTATGATCACTGCCACGAGAAGAGGTATTTTTCCATATGATACCATTATCTCTTTCGATTCCTACTCTATCTTCTGCCTTTATGGGGCTAGAATACCCATCAACATTTTCTTCAAACGATTCCCCTCAAAAAATTTTCAGTCTAAATGATAAAGTAAAATCTACGCATATGATATGACTAGAAAAACAAAATAGATTATAGTGAACAAAATATGCAGAATAAACACTGGCACCACAAAAGCTTCACACGCAGGCATATGCTTCAAGACAGATGAACGTAAACTCAATTCCAGTGAGGGAGAAGTTCCATTCCTTACGCGAGTGATTGTGGTCAGGTGAGACTTGGAAAGTACTTCACACAATAAAAATTCCTGTGGTAGGGCATTTCTAAGATTAGTTAACTAAGCAATGCAATGATGTCAGCAAGGACTTAATCTTTCCATCTTTTTTCTTCATTATCTTCAACAGGCTGGCTTCATTCTCATACTGGATCTGCGATTTATAAAAGGCAGTTCTCAGTTCTCAGAGGGCACTTACAAACAAGAAAATGTAGAACTGAATTTCTAGCTAACAAGTTGTTCTTTTGCAGTTATCTTAAAAGATTTTTCTTGCCAACAAAAGCAGCACAGAAAGGTAAACATACTCTCCTCTGCTGCAGTTTCTTCTTCCTAGGTGACCTTGGCTGTCATTTTCCACCTTAAGCAGAATTAGTTTGGAGTTGAAGCCAACATATTGAAGAGAACAGAGAAGAGCAGAGAAAGATTTTGAAAGTCGTTGCTGATTTAACCAACATTGACATAAATTTTCCTTTTGCTTCATCGTCTAGGGGTTTTATCTTACTTACTGTCAATGTCACAAGATACATTTTCTTAATGAGCATGTAATTTCCATCTTATAAAAATCATTGGAGCTTAGACAGGAATCAAGGCATTTTGTCAGGATTTCTCAACTTCAACAATACTATCATTTTTTAGTCAAAAAAGTCTTGTTGTAGGATGATATTGTGCACTGTAGGATATTAAGTAACATCTTTGGCCTCTACTCACTAGATACCAGTTCATCATAATGCACCATTGTGACAATCAGAAATGTCTCCAGAAATTGCTAATGGTCATCTGGAAGGAAAAGCTGCCCCAGTTAAGAACCACTAGTACAAACCTATCATTTTATAAATAAGAACACTTAGATTCAGAAAATTAAATGACTTTTTCAAGATCACACCGGTATAAAGTAGTAGAAGGAAAGAGAAATCTGCACAAACTACCTTTCAACAGACAATAATTATGTGGCCCCTCCTCTTTTCATCTGTGAGCCAGTGTTTGATGAACTACTAAATTAAGCAACAATATGCGAGTGAAATAATGGAAACGTGTTAGTGCCAGTTCTTCTGTTAGTGATCAAAACTCCAAATAAGGGTGTTTCAAACAAGATGTTTCGTTCTCACATGTATCCAGAACTGGTAAGGTGGGTCTATTATCAGAATTCTTTTTCTCTCTCCTTGTCTTCTTAACCTAAAAATTCATTAATGTCTGCTTCAAAGTCCAAATAATCACTCTGATTCTGTCCATCATACTCCCATTTGAATCAGTAAGAATGGGGGCAGCAAGTGTTCATGGCATTGCAACTCTACAATTGCACCACATCCTCACACCCTTCTCCCTTCCTGGGTCAGAGCCTAGCTACAAGGAACACCAGGGACAGTAATCTTTATCTGGATCAATGTTCATCCAGTTAAACATGAATTGTTCTATTGCTGATGAACAAAGAGAGAGAATATATGGGAAGATTATAAACATAAGTAGCCTGGAGCCTAGTAGATCCTCAATAAATATGAGTTTTCCTTTGTCTTCCAATTCTCCTTCGGAATTGATAGTCTCCTCAGTGACAGTTTTATCTATAACAAGAAGAAATCAATTATTCAAAAAAAAATCTAAATCTAAATACAACTAAACAAAATGCAACTTAAAATTAAATGCAACTTCCTTGATTTTTTTTATTTCAAAAAAAGGACTAAGGGCTTCATCGCTATGTGAAACTTTATTATTATTATTATTTTTATTCTGGATTTATATCCTGCTGCTTTCTGACATCAATTCATCATGTCTGCTATGCTTACAGCCTTTATTTCTAAGCTGGTTACCTAGCAAAGCTGTAGGAACACAATATTTTTTTTAATCTCATGCTCATTTCACAGCAGATGGAGTAGGAAATATGTTGCATGACAGATGGTTATTAAAGAAGTTTGGTGGTCACTCACTCACAACTCATGTGAGCTTTTTGTTTACAAGTCTGATCATGCACTGGAAGTTACATTCCGGGAATTGCCTGAACACTTGACATTGTTTTCAACAACTACACTTGAATCTGAATTAAATTTTAGTTTCAGATTTATAGTGATTAATTCCATGTAAGTTCCTGGTGCTTAGGAAACGTGTATCAAGAACACAATACTTCATTAATTTATCCATTTATTTAAAAGTTTTCACTAAGTGACAGATGTTCTAAATGCTCCAGAATATTGCATCCTATTGGAACCAAATGAGAAAAGGTAAGATTCTCAGACCTGTATCATCGGCAGAAACTTCTTCCTGACTCTTCAGTCTAGTGTTGGCATCTTCCGTCCGCAACTCATAGGGCCAGCTACGCATAATGCGCTCACAGCACTTTCCCCAAAGTCACAATGCTGCTTCCTTCACTTGCTGTCCTCTTAGTCTGGAAACTCTGAATAGAAGGATCATCTTAGTCACCTCTCATATCTATACCTACAACACACCAAAGATTTTTTTGATAAATAAATTAAAAATCTCACAAAATTTAAATTTTGTATTTTGTTTAATTCAGCAAAACATACACAATGGGAATCTACCCTAAATGCTATTAAAGAAAAAACATAATAAAAAATAAGAATGTAGATAGATTAAAAAAGACAGGAAAGCAAAGAAAAAAGCAAAGAGACCCTTTATCTGAATGAAGGTATTGGCCTTGTCTCACCAGGAGCCATTCTTAGCAACCAAATTAGCTTCAACATGTCTGCTATGCACTGTTATCAGAAGAAGAGGTGACTGAGAAAGTTCATTCCATTTCCAGGTAATCCAATTATAGTATATTTCAAGTCCTAAAAGTTGACTCCTGAAAAGTTGCCATTTTCTAAAGTAATACTTATGTAAGATATGTCTTCTTGAGTGGCTAATGCTTTCTCTCTACTCTTTTGCATGCGCTGCTCTGGGATGGATGAATTCACCCTGCTGACAGGTTAGCAGCTCCGAAACTGCAAATGTCACCATGAGATAGATCTGATCAGCTGAGACTTCACAGGAATAGTAGAAGATGAATTGGGAATGATGAAACAATAAGTTTTTTGTTCCGTAACAAAAGATTTAAACCAGGTGAATTATTTATGCAAATTCAACATATTTTGCAGAATTAAATTTTGATACTAGAAACTTACTTAAAATTACTTCAAAAGTCAGTGGTTCTATTTTTTCCTCTAGAATAATATTTATTCTACTCTATAAGTATTTCTAACACACTATTATAAAAAATCCCAAATTTGGGTCACTGTCTTGTGCAATATGATTGCACTAATAGATTTTGGAGTGTTTAATAGGAGAGCAAGAAAACACTAGAGCAACTCAATACAAAAATATGCCTGCCTTTTTTCTCTCCATCATGTGCTCTTTCACTTACATTTGACTCTACCTTGTAGAGTACTTTTACCTGTTTAACTTTAAGTTACACTTCTAAGAATTCTTCAGAATTTCATTGGTTTACAATAATATGTGAGTTTAGTAGCATAGCTTCACATCTCAATGAATATATATCCCACACAACACCCCACCACCACTGTTTTAGCACCCTTCACCAGGATCAAATTGACTCTCTCTACACAGTCCTCCTTCACCCCTTATAGCCACAGATTTGTAGTCAAATAATTGTTTTGTGTTTTTTGCTTTGTTTTGGTTTTGGGGTTTGCTTTGTTTTTTACTTTTCTTTTATATTCCACATATGAACAAAACCATCTGATATTTGTCTTTCTCTTTCTGACTTATTTAACTTAGCATAATCATCTCCAGTTCCATCCATGCTATCACAAATGGCAAGATTCTATATTTTTTTAAAAAGTGAGTAAATATTCCACCATGTGTGTATACCACATCAGTTAGTTCCAGCCATTAGTCAATAGGCCTTAGGTTGTTTCCATATCATATCTATTGTGAATAATGCTACAATAAACATATGGGTGACTATATCTTTCAGTGAACTGCCTTGATATTCTTCAGTAGATACCTACAAGTAAAATTGCTGGATCATACAGTTTCTATTTTTAACTTTTTGAGGAAACTCCATAATGTGTTTCATAAAGATCACACTAATTTGCATTCCTACTAACATTGTATAAGGGGTCCCTTTCCTCCAGAGTTTTACCCACATTTGTTGGTCTAATATTTTTAAAAGAGGCCATTCTGCAGGTGAGAGTGTGTATCTCATTGTAATTTAGATTTACATATTCATAATAATAAGTGGTGATGAGCATTTTTCATATGCTTTTTGGTGAGCTATATATTTTTTGTAGAATATCTATTCAGATCAGAAGACATTTTATTACATTATTCTATAAAAATGATTTCCCTTCCTCAAAGTAAGCCTGCTATTTAATTCATTTATTTACTTTTCTTTCTTTATTTTCTTATTATCTTATTCAGTGGATATTCATGACACCTACTCTGTGCACAGCACCCTGCTTTGTCATGGGAAAGGCGAGTAAGCACGTGCATTCTTATACTTGGTTCAATCTTACCTGGGATGCTAACTGACATATTTCCAGAATTAGTGATGAAAAACCATTCATGAAGACAAAAGGGCACATGGTGTTTAATATTCCTAAAGAGAAATCCAAATTACCAGTGGAAATTGCCATATTTAAGATATTCTGAAGTTCATTAAAGAACTTCGCTGCTCCATCTCAGATACATTGTATCCCATTAGTTGTTTGAAGAGTAGGAGAGCTAGAATGGGGATAGGAGCATTATAGTTTTGAGTTATTGACTACTGATAGATGTTAGAGCTTTTCCCAACTAAGAAGAGGATAGGGGGTGTTTTTGTATCACGGGTGGCAGGCGGGGGAAGCTCCAAGAAATTCGATCACAAAGAATGTGCTCTCTTCGTTGAGGGTGACTGGCATATTACTCCCTGATTTCATGTTTGCTTATGCAGCAGATTTTCTGATCTATCTTCAGCCTATATGAGCAACAAAAATTTAAAGCTAGATTAAAAACTGGCAGGACAGAGGTGAGTTATGATTGGTCTAGTGAAGATGTGTTTCCAATAAGTCAGAGACAAGGTGTGGGATGATACAGCTTAAGTCGCACAGCAAAAGCCCTATCCAAGAGAAAAAGCAAAAGGTGGAAATATCCTGAAGAAGTACTGAAAGGTTAGAAATGTCCAGTCAGAATATCCTATATCATAGAATTGTGAAGGAGAAAAGGTTCTTAGTGAGTTCCCTAAAAAATATCTGTGACTATCAAAGAAAAAAGTCTCTATCTACACTTAGGAGACAGCCAGAGAAAAATCTTGTATTTGGATAAATATTATATAAATAGGTCAGAGAAACATATTTTTAAGTTTTCAAGTTTTTTTTGTACTTTTCCAGCATTGTTTTCAGATACAGACATTCTTAAAATATATATACATAGTTTCAGGGGAAGGGCTGCAGCAATTAGAATAAACGCCCAAGTCATTCTAACACATATTAGGGTAGATCATACATTCTTAACTGGACTGTATTGCCTGATGTACGTGAAAATTGTTCCTTGTGAGAGAACAAAACCTAGGTAGTACAATGCATAGCCCAAATTCCTACCTTTTCTAACAAAATCTTATTTCTTACTATTTAATTTTTCAGGAAAGATCATATGTCCCCAAAATCTCTTTGTAAGAGCTTAAAAAAGAAATTTAAGATACACTGGAGTAAATCAACAAGGATAAAGGAATCAAGAATATTTCAGCATCAGAAAAATCTGTTCCTGTGCGTGTATACAGGCATACCTCATTTAATAGCATTTTACTGCATGGTGCTTCACAGATGCTGTGATTTTTACAAATAGAAGATTGGTGGCAACCCCACGTGGAGCAAGTCTATTGCACCATTTCCCAACAGCATGTGCCAGCTTTTTATCTCTGTGTCACTTTTTTTGATCTTTGATGTTACTATTTTAATTGTTTTAGAGTGCCACAAACCATACCTATGTAAAACAGTCAATTTAATTGATAAATGGGTGTGTTCTGACTGCTTTACTGATCAGTCTTTTAGATAGTTATCCCTCTCCCTGGGCTTCCTTATTTTCTCAGACACAGCAATATTGAAATTAGGTGAATTAATAACCCAATAGTGGCCTCTATGTGTTTAAGAGAAAGAAAGAATAACACATCTCCCACTTTAAATCAAAAGCTAGAAATGATTAAGCAGTGAGGAGGGCATGTCAAAAGCCCAGATAGGCTGAAAGATAGTCTTCTAGCACCAGTTATCCAGTTACGATTGCAAAGGAAAGTTCTTGTGCTACCCCAATCAACACACAAACGATAATAAAGGCATACTTGTTTACTGCACATATGAAGGAAGTTTAGTGACTTTTGAAGACCAAACCAGCCACAACATTCCCTCTAAGTAAAGTCATATTCAAAGCAAAGTCCTAATTCTCTTCAATTCTATGAAGATTGAAACAAGTAAAGAAGCTTCAGAAAGAAACATTTGAAATTAGCAGATGAGGTCAGTTCATAAAGTTTAAGGAAAGTCATCTCCATAACATCAAAGTCAAGGTTAAGCAGCAAGTGCTGATGCAGAATCTTCTCCAGAAGATCTAAGATCATTGATAAGAGTAGCTACACTGAATGAAAGGTTTTCAGTGTGACACAAATAGCCTTCCATTGGAAAAATATGCTATATAGACTGTCCATAGTTAAAGAGGTCAATGCCTGACTTTATAGCTTCAAAGGACACACTGACTCTCTTGCTAGGGGTCAAAGCCATTGGTGACTTTACATTAAAGCCAATGCTCATTTATCATTCTGAAAGTCCTAGAATTTTCAAGAATTATGCTATGTCTACACTTCTGTGCTCTATAAATAGAACAGCCTACATATACCCCCAAAGACTGGGTGCATGTCCCAGTCCAGGAAGAACAACTAAGATGTACAACTAAATAAAAGTAAATAAAATGCTTCTTCCTCCTCTCTCTACCTTCCTGTCTACCTACTCTCACCTTCATTTCTACCTGCACCTTTCCATTGAAAAAATTCTTTTCAAGGAGTGCTATTCATTAGAAATACACCTGGTCATCCAAGTGTTCTAAGGGACCTGTACAAAAAGATTAATATTTTGTGTTTTCTAACACAACATACATTCTGTAGCCCGTGAATCATGGATTCATTCTGACTTTTAACTTATTATTCAAGAAATACATTTTGTAATCCTTTAAGCTAGAAGTGAGTCCCCTGAGAGTACGAAAATAGCAAATTAAAAATTTCTGTAAGGGATTTGCCATTCTAGATGCCTTTAAGGATATTTGTAATTCAAGGGAGGAGGTCAAAATGTCAATATGTATAGGAATTTGAAATAAGTTGATTCTAAGTTTTGAAGGTTTTTCAACATTAGTAGAGGAAGTAACTACAGATGTGGTGGAAATAGCAAAAGAGCTAGAATTACAAGTGAAGCCTGAAGATGTGACAGATTTTTCTGGAATCTCATAATGAAATTTTAATGGATGAGGAGTTGCTTTTTATGGATGAGCAAGGAAAGCGATTTCTTGAGGTGGAAACTTCTCTTGGTGAAGATGCTATGAACATTATTTAAATGACAAATATACAGTATATTACATAAATTCAGTTAATAAAGCAGTGGCAGCATTTGCGAAGATTAACTACTTTTGAAAGAAATTCTTCTGTGGGCAAAATGTTATAAAATAATATCACACGTCACAAAGAAATCTTTAATTAAAGGAAGAGTCAATTGATGAAACCAAATGTCATTGTTGTCATATTGACAACAAAAAGAATTTGATGTAGCCACCCAAATCTTCAGCAACAGTGAAAATGAACAATCAGCAGTCATCAACATTGAGGTAAGACTCCCTCCATCGGTAAAAAAAATACTTTCTGAAGGTTTAGATGATGGTTAGTTTTTTTTAATAATAAAGTATTATTTAATTAAGGTGCATACACTATGTTTTTAGACATACTGCTATTGCACAAAACAGTTTTCATCTGCTTTCAGAAACCAAAAAAATTATGCAACTAACTTTATTGTGATACTCACTTTATTATGCTGGTCTGGAACCAAACCCACAGTTTCAAGGTGTTCCTGTAGTTATTTAAGCACAATTTATGGGATCCCCTGCTGCCTAAAACCCTTCAACCAAAAATTATTGTTGCAAATATAAGGAGGCTTCGGCAGTTTCTGATTAATGTTTTCCATTTGGTTTACCAAATATAAATTACTAAATGGAATGCTTTCTACCAAATGGAAAAATCACATAAAATGATTCTAACTTTTCAATGGTATTTAAATCTGACATCTCATCACACCCATTTCTTTGCCTTTCCCTTGGATAGTAGTTGGTGTACTACAAAGAAACTAACACCCAGAATTTCTCGCTATGAACTCAAAAGGATAGAGAGGTTTTTGCCAGTGACCACCCATAAAATCTTATGAGTGAAATTATGACCAATGTCAAGATTATATCTCCTCTCAAAATAATTGAAGACATGGGATTCCCATCTGTGATTTTTCCCTCTGAGCTTTTAAACTATTTTCTTTTAATTGAAATAACAACAGTTAAAGCAAAATAAATATCTCACAAAACCACATAACCTTCATTCTTTGTAGAAATCACAGTCAAGACTTATCTAAGCACACACCAGTTCAATAATTCCAACAAGCTAATTGAATTTAGAAACATTTCTAATTGGTTAGCATGTCAAAAATGATTAATTCCAAACTCACCCATCTTTTCATATAACTCCTGAATGAGCCACAGACAGAAAATGAAAATACGTGACACAGTGCTTTCCTTCTTCATTTTCTTCTCTCTTTAAGTTGCTTCTTACACTGACTAAATCTTTTAGGAAAGTAATTTAAGAACTTGTAGCTGAGGAGATAGGAAGCCAACTGCACTTTATTTAAAGAGAAAGTGAGTCTAAGAGCTGCACTCCACATTCCCGGGCACTAGTTCAGGGCGGCATTCATAAATCTCAAACTGGTCTAAGGCTGCGAGACTGTAGCGCATGATGGATGTGTAACAAGCCTCTCATGAACCTCTTTCTGGAGCCATGTAGCTACTTAGAAGAGAAGGAGACACAGAATTGTGTGATATAGCACCTCATCACACATTCAGCAAGCTTATTTAGCACCATCTGTATGCAAGTCACTTTGTGGAAACTAGATAATATAGAACATGGGCGTCCTAAAAGTTGCTGCCTAGATTGATCCTATATGTAGACAGAGCAATGGCTGTTGACATATCATGATTTAAAGGATACTACAAGGTCTGTTTTCCTAAAGCTATGGCTTCCTGGAGCTTTGGAGGCTCATTCCACTTCTATTATTGGTCTCATATTGACATACTAACAATTGTCACTTTGGTTAAGCAACTGAAAGCAGGGAAATGTCAGTCAATCAAGCAACAACTACCACCACAATTACAATAATAGAAGTTTCATTAATTCTATTCCTGTCAGCTCTGTATCTCCACACATGGATCCTGTGAATGACTCAGTAATTTTTCATTTTTATAAAAATTAGCAGAGCAATCAGAAGACTCTAACAGATAGCAAACATAGATTAGCTTAGCAGAGTAGTTGTTTTTTCCAAATCCGTTAGCCCACACAAAGATCCCAGAAGTATTAGATACAAGACAGCTCATTTTACACAATGGCTAGCATAAGATCATTTGTCTGGTTAGAAGAGAGTTTAGCAAGGATTAACTGTCCGAAATGATATCTAGATGCCAGTAAAGAGGGTCAGGAATTGGCAAAATGTGAGAATTTACTCATTCAACAAATACATATTTAGTACTAGTCTATGCCAGGTCCATGATAAGTGTTATGGATATATCATTGAAGATGTAAGACATAATCCCTGATCTCATGAGTGAGAGAGATCTGGTGAGAGAGAACAACAAAATATGCCAATAATAAAATCAATATTGTTGTTACCTCTCTGAAATAAATAAATCATATGCAATGATACAAGGATACACTGGCAGTTATACACTGAAAGTGACACTGAACTTAGGTGTTCTTTATTACTTAATACAAAATGAGACAATACAATGAAAGTCAGAGCCTAGAAGAAAGGGGAGATAAAGAGGAAAGAATTTAAAAAATGAGAAATGAAGGAAATAATTCTATCTAAACACATTTGGTGACATTAAAAATAATCTTGGATTTCTAACCTTGAACTTGAATGGCTTAGCTCCCAGGCCATATGAATGGGGGCCCCAAAGACTAATGATGACCAAGATCCATAAAACTGTAACTGTGAGTGTTATAGTCCAATACCCCAACGATAGTTGTCAATGAAAATTATTATAATTATATGATAAGGCAGACCAGGAAATAGAAACTCAGTAAAGGACAGTAAATTTAATTAAATTCCTATGAGTATCAATATGATCTGAGGACTCAAAGGCTATAAGATAAATGAAGTTACACCAGCCATTACTTCAAAGCCCTGTCCATGCCGGTTTGTGCTTATATGGGTATATATACCATAAAATGACCTAGGATTAGTTAGTTATTTAGGCTGAAAAAAGAAAATGTTTTGTAATTTTAAATGCACTAGATTACAAAAGTATCATTTTCACATAACTTGAATCTGCTATAAACTGTAGAGAATAAGGGTCATCACATATGTCCTTCTCCTTCCCTCCATTCTCTGTTAAAGAGGGATTATGGTAGAATAGAGTTAGACCAATTTTTCTACAAGAAAACATCGCAGTAGTAACCAAGTCATATTAACTGGTGGGCCAAAATTATGCCCTAAATATAAATATTAAGTCTAAGTCAATTAGGCTGATTCTATGCTATCTTCAAATCTAAAAATATGAAATAAAATATAGCAAACATTGATTATGATACCTCAGATTAGGCTAATTCCTAATTCTGCAGAATGCAGAGTCCCCAGTGCTTTAGAAGTACCTCCATGAGTTACCAGGAGGAGTTAAGGAGACCACCATACTGATTGTGTTTGTTTTCTCTTACACAGCCGTTGTGGATTGAATTATTGAACAAATGAAAATAATTTTAGTTAAGGTTGCGTCAACATTATCTTCAGGCATCAAAACTGGACAGATAATAGTAGTATAGCCTAGCTCAGTATGGGAAATGTGAAATTCCATCTACCTTTGAAGCCTGCTCCTCTAATCAAAATTAATACCTGGACTTTTTCCAGTGAAACATGGAGTATAACAATCCCCCAAGGTGTCTGTAAATGGTATGTTGTCTCCATGCAGAGTCATTATGGAGAAATCCAAATCACTAAAACACAGATGATATTGTGACTAAGAGAGAAACTATAAGATCCACTAGGGGATGAAAGAAGCTGGCCAAGATATTTAATATTTGATTTTATGGAAATTAAAGAAAGAAATTAACTGTAATCCAAAACTTCAAGCAGATATTTTCATGGTTTTGTTGCATAGAATATCATTTCCCAAGGCTTAAATAACCTCATCTTGGCAGAACACCGTAGTAGAGAGAACATGAACTGTGTGATCTGGTAGCTCCCAGTGTGACTGTTAGTAATATGAGTTGTTCATGTATTTTTTCACTCATTCCATAGATATTTATTAGAGTCTATATGAATTCCTTTGAAATACAGATTTAAACATGACAAACATAGTCCCTAGCACAATACAACTCATTTTCCATCAGATGGGAGGAAACAGATCTGACATAAATAATGGAAATGCAAAGTGTTCTAGATGTGTAATGGGGTCATCTACTTTAGCCTGGGAGTCAAAGAAGCTTTATATAAACAATCTCCATGGGAGACTGATAAAATAAGGAAGTAACTAAAAGAATTCCATATGTGTGTGTATTTATGTGCATTTGTGTGTGTGTGTGTAAGAGAGAGAGAGAGTTAGAGAGAGAGAGAGTTAGAAAGAGAGAGAGTCATTCCCAAAGAGAACTCTCTTTGCAGACATTTTTCATCTTATTGGCAAATATCACAACATTTGATGATACTCTCTAGGGAATATATGCAGAAAAATAATTGACAATACACCTATTAAGGATAATTTGGAAAAAAATCAATGAAAATCTGTCAATCCACAAAACCTTTGATTTATTAATTTAGTGTCTATTACTGTAGCTTATTCATATACAAATATGGGCAGTATGACAAATATATTTATAACAACACAATAATGTAATAATTCAAAAAGATTTGAAGCCATTTAATATTCATCAACAGAAGACTAAATCAATTAAAAGTTAGGTACAAGTAAAGGGTTACCTAATACGAAACATCATGCAGTTATAAAATGGAATGATGGAGTGTTGGTAGATATATGGATTGATGGATGAAAGGAGGTAGACAGAAGATATAGAGAACTAGATACAGATGTGCTGATTTTAATCAGCTTACTTTTCTTAGTAGACAGAGTAAAAGCTCCTGTCCAGAGCCTATTCAATGGACTGGTGAACATATTTTTCAGCTGTGATGAGTGCTGACTGCTAATGGATCATACCAGCATGCTTACCAGATAATTCTCAGTGAACAAAAGCTTCCACCTCATGAGGGGTCTGGGAGACTACACATCCTCCAGAGGTCTATGGGATGCTGGACGCTGGGCTATAACCAATATCTGGGTGAAACCAAGTTATGAAATCCAGTCGTCTTTCCTCAAGTTAAAAGGACATTAATGTTTTAAGGCTAGTTGAAGGGGAGGCTGGAACACAAAGGAAATGCCTCACCAGACCAGGCCTTAAAAATGGCATATAAAATTCTGAAATAGAAAAAGTCCCAGAATGGTCAGAAGACATATAAAATTCTGATACAGATCAGGCTCTGAAATAGATAAAATTCTAACCAATAGAGAAACAACACAAGCACAGTAGCTCACAGAGCTGCCAACAAGTGTTCTCTACTTCGTTATAATAAACTTAACAAAACTTTGTATATGAATCAATACATTAAGCTTATTACAATGACTGAATTATGGGTAGTGATCATGCACACTTGAGGGAACACCTGTTCCTGGAAAAGGGAGAGTTTTTCCTGAAAATATTCACTTAAAAGTGCCCCTGGAACAGAAGAAAGGAGGGCCCATGGAAAAGGATCTCACAAATGTGTGCACCTCAAGTGAAATAGAGGTTAGTGTTCATTTGAACCTGACCTGATTTATCCTCATCTCTTGTCTGTTTCAATAAACTTCCTGCTTAACCTGTTGTCTGCTGTGTCTTTTGTGTTAATTTCACGTTGGATGCAAGAACCTGGAGAGAAGCTTCAGTCTCTTCTGGAGCTCTCACACCAACGGTGTAATTTCTATTCAGACTTTCTTGTGGAAACAGGCTGAAGTTTGATGTCAAGGGGAACTACATTGGTACCTATCTTCTCCTGCGCTATCCTTTTCCTCACTTAGAATTTTCTACCTGAGAGCACTTGCTCAATAATTCACTAGAACAAAAATATCCATCTCAGGATCTCTTCAAGGGATCCTGAGCTAAGAGAGACTTTTTTCTTTCACGATCTCCCAAACCATAAAATATATGAAACGACATTTCATGACAAAATCAGAAGTAATTGAGAAAGAAGAAAAGAAAAAGCAGTTTGAACTGTGGATAGCTTGGCTATTAAGATTTATCTGCTTTCCCCCAAAAAAGTTTAAAAAACAACTCAGTTTATTCTGAAAGCTGAAAAAAAAGTCTTAATTCTTAAATGTTCATATCAACCCAAAATTGGTCAAAACTATATCCAAATTTTCTTCAGCAATTCCTAGCAAACTGAAACCTTCCTTGAGGGGAAGTAGGTTCCTAGAACCTCTTGGAGTGGAGAATTAGTAACACAAGAATCCTAAAAGAGCACACAACTGGGAAACAATTCCAAAAAAAGCAAAGTTAAAATCTCACCCCTGAAGCTATGTTCACTGAATATAATCCGAAACAGAGATGCAATGTAAATGTGTTTCCATCAGTTCTATTCTGATTCCCATTCTAGGATGAAGCTGCATTTTAACTATTGTTATTGGCCTGCAAATTACATTTCTGAAATGTCTCTATCAGTCTTTACATGGACATTCATTACATGTTTTTATTTATTGGTAACATAATTAAAGTGCTTATTGCAATAATATCTAGCTGCCTTTAGTTTGCATTAATCTAGTGGAGTTAAGCCACTATATATTTCTGGTACAAATTTAAATATTACAAGCCACGTCTTAGGATATTCATTGATCCACTCTTTCATTTGTCTTTGAAAAACCTACTTAGTGAAAGTTCAGAATATCCTCTCATAGGCATTTAATGGTGTGAGTTTCTAAACAATGGTGATTGATTTCATTTGCTCTGACAAACACAAATTATTCCATAATAATTTTAGTCTGCCAGCCATGCTTACATTGACTTGTTGTGATTCAGAGAAGAAAATACAGTGACTGTCATGAAAAATGGAATGGGTTAGAGGCAAATAAAAGATTTCTCTGTGCTGAGGAAAAATGCAGTTACTTTAATTTTCTACACCAAATGGGTTTCATTTGATATCAAAGTAAAGTGAATTTGAAAATAGAAAAGGGCACTTCACTTTTTTGAGTAAACTCATCCTTTAGATGTCCATTATGAGATTTTTATTCACAGGCTTGCTCCATGCAAAAAAATATTTTTAAAAAGACAGACACCAAGTTAGATGACATCTGCTACCTTTCAAATAATAAGAACACTGTTATTTAAAATAATACAAAAAATGGAAATATATTTAGAACACTATATATGTGCATATATATATATTTGTGTGTATATATATATATTCCTTGAAAATTAATGAATGATACAGACATGAATAAATATTATTGGAGAGAATGAAAAATGCATAAGAAATAAACAGGGAAGAAAGAAAGGAAAGATGAAAAGAAAAACGGAAGAAGGTAATGTTTGTGTTTGCATAGCTGATCACATGCCATTCTGTATCAGATTAGACTGATGTAATACAGTGGAACACTAGATACTCATTGTGCTATTAACTGAAAAAATTTTCAGTAAGTTTTTTAGTTATTCATTTTCTTAAATGAAAATGAGCAAACAGGATGACTTCTTATCTATCATTGACCTCCCATATTTTAGAACAATTTCAGCAACAGCAGGTATTTGATAAATGTCCTCACAGTACCTGCTGGAAGACTGATAAAAGTCAATAGCGTGCAAAGTTTCCAGAGAATTGTTCATAGTTTGAGAAGTAAGAGTCATTGAAATGTTCCAACAAAGAAGAGAAAAGGTGTCAAGTCAGCAACTTGGAAATACCCTTTTGGGTAAAATAAGAAACAATTATACTCCATCAGACATTTCTGAGCAGTTCACTTTGACAGTCTTTGCCATTTCAGCTTTGTGTCTCAAGCATATACCTCCCACGTTAGATCTAATTGCTCTTCCCTTCGGACAACTCTAAGTTCCTCTGACTTGACTGGAAAACTTTAATTGCAAAGTATCATCACACACACTTCAGTCGACAATGCAAGAGAAAAAGGAAACTTTATTTCCAGCTAGCTGGGGTCTGAGCCTCCTCCAGCACAGTGGAGTCAGACAAAGACCCCGGGCTTTGTTTCAGCAGGGTTTTTATATCAAAGGTTACAGAGCAAGGGATTAGTTACAATTCCAGAACTTGGAACATTCCCATATTTAGTATCTTTTGGCCCCAGGTTTCGGGTATGTCATCTCTAAGGAAAGTTACACAAATTTGTAGGATGATCAGCATTAAAACATAAGATTTGGTATTAAAAACAAAACCCCATAAGCTACTAAATTTGAGTTCAAGGAAATAAGTATGAAAAGATACTAAAAAGGAGACTATAATGCATGCATGCAGCAGATAAAACATCCAATTTAATGATTCAGCAAATATTTATTGGGAACATTGTATGTGTCAAGTTCCATGCTAGATATTAGGAACAAAGTAATGGATAACATGTAATCTCTAACCTCAAGAATTTTACTGGCTGTTTCCATTATAAAACTCAGGATAAACCATAAATCAGAAACCAAGATAGGAACTTTATAGTAATATGTCAACAATGGACACTTATTTTTAATCTTAATAATGTAACCAGTACTAGATTTGTGCTCTTTAAAAATAGTATAAAACTGTACAGAATTTACGAAACATCTGTTTTCTAAATATCAGACCACAGGAAACACAGGACTGTGGTCCCTGAAAGAAACAAAACAAATGAAGTGAAACTCATAATGCTCCAGCTCTCTGCCTAGGAGCACTTTCTGAATCACAGTGCAGGGATGAGAATCTAAACAGACACAAGCAGTCATACTAACTAGGAAAACCAGATGTCAGAGTTCAGGGAGGTTGAATCAGCTGAAAATTGTGAGGAAGAATACTGGAAATAGATATAATTGAGAAAAAGTTTCAAAGGGTTAGGAATCTCCATAGCGTTTATCTTGAATCTTTGGCTAAAGGCCAAAAACCACACACACTTAAAGTAAAACTGCTTAAGTTTGAGAATAGGGCAATTGCTAGAGAGCAGTAGGCTAAACAATTTGCAGAGATATGTAGATTCAGTGCAATCTCTATCAAAATTCCAGGGGCCTATTTTGCAGAAATAGAAAAGCCAATCCTAAAATTCATATGGAATTGCAAAGGGCTCTAAATACCCAAAACAAACTTAAAAGCTGAATAAAGCTGGAGGACTCAAAGTTTCTGATTTCAAAATACACTTCAATGTTACAATAATCAAAATAGTATGGTAATGGCATGCAAGTAGACATGTAGACAAATAGACTGTAATTGAGAATCCAGAAAAAAATGCATAAATATATGGGCAATTGATTTTTGACCAGTGTGCCAAGTCCATTCAATGGGCAAAGAACAGTCTCTGACAGTCTCTGAGACAGATAGATTTCCATATTCAACAGAATGAGATTTGACCCCTACTTCACATTATATAGACTTAAGTTCACATCATGAACTTAAATAATCATCTAAATACAAATAAAATTGTATAACTTAGTGAAAAGTATAGGAGTAAATTTTCATGACCTAGGATTTGGCAGTAGATTATTAGATATGACATCAAAAATAAGAGCAACAACAAAAAAATAGATAAATTTGGTTTCGTCAACATCAAAAACTTTTGTGTATCAGAGATATCAAAAGTGTGGAAAGACAACTCATGTAACCAGAGAACATGTTTATTATGTTCCAATTTTTCTGCAAGTTTCATACATCTTTATAGTATGGTTTTAAAGTCCTTATTGGCAAATTTCATCAACTTTGTCATTTCTGAATTTTCCGTTGATCAATATTTTTAATAGTTATGGGTCACATTTTCCTACTTTTTACCCATCTAAATTTTTATTGGCTACTAAATATTATAAATGTCACAGCTTGCATTTTTGGATTCCTTTATACATTTTCAAATTTTGTTTTAGCAAACACATTACTTGTGTATTACCTTAAATATTTCACTTTTTTTAAAGAAATAAGCAGGCAGGAGACAACAAGGATGGAAAATAGTGAAGGAAGAAGAATTTTTACTCATTTAGTCATTAATTTATTTACTCACCCTGATCCTGGTTTGTGAACCTGGATCCTTAGGCTTTATCTGGACTACACGGCAATAAAAAACTCAAATCAGAAATTCAAAAACTAGAAAAAATTAATACCCATAAAGTTGGAATAAATTTACTGCTATTTGTTAATCTTAGAAGAGAACTTGAGGAAATAATAAAAAAAAAAAATCATCTGAGAAATGAAGAAAATATTGCAGTTACAGGGAATAATAAATCCTAATTTTAAAATTAATATTATAAAATAAATGCATTAAAGAAAATACACAAAAATGAAAATAAGATTCAAATACATGGGAGATCACAAAGAAAACTGTTAAATGAAAGATAAGCAAAAATGTCCAACATAAATATAGTGTCCCTAAAAGGTGTGTAGAAGCAAAACAATGGGGAAAAGTATAACTCAAGCTGTTGCATAAATAATGAAAGTACAAAATGTATATTGAAAGGTCATATTATATACCTGGGTAGCTGTCAAGATTGACTTCAAGTGACTAATTCTTAGATATTTAAATCAAATAAAATAATTTTCAGGGCCAAAAGACAAAATGATCAGATTTTTTAAAAGAGAAATAAATCAACATCTTACTTCACAAAAGAAATAATGAATCATTTTAAAAAATCAATTTTCAGAGATCAACTTCCAGATAGTGACTTGATAGAATGCACTTTTGTGTCACTCCCCACAGAAACTGGAAAAAAAGTCACTTATTTTCCTGAGACAAACACCAAGAAATGACTGGCACTTCAGCTGGAGACAGAACAACTGATGACTAAGGGTGGATGAGGGCACCTGGCATGGTTCTCAGCTAAACCGAGGATTTGGATTTGGAACAGAGGCCGGGAATCTCTGAACAAGTGATGGGTGGAGGCTAGGGATTTCAGACCAGTTAGGGAGATGCAAGAGGTGGCCCCAGTGGGGCTCAGCCTCGGAGCCATGGAGGGCCAACTTGGGAGGGGGTGAAAGGAGAGCCAGCACACTGGAAGGTGAGGTGAGCCCCCACAGTGAAATTGTGCTGGGCATGGCGATAACTGGAAATCAGTCAAATCAAACCCCTCCCATAACAATTTTAGCCAGAGCCTGGGAATCCAATGAGGGGAAATCCTGCCCACTGCATATCCAACCACTGGAAATCCCACCCATCATATGCTCCACCCACTGGATTACAGTGAAAAGGCAGTCCCAAACCTCAATACTACCTGCCAGTGCCACCTGTGGGTAGAAGTGAGACTGCAGCCTGGTTGCCAATCCTGAGCAAGTCAAATCTAGGCAACATCAGGGAAACTGAAACCTCAAAAATACAAAGAAAATGCCAAATAGAGCAAAAGCATAGAGAAATATAAATGAGATGATGGATCCAATCAAAAACTCAGGGAAAAAGCTGAATGTAGCAGATGTATATAAATTACTTAAAGAGAAATTTAGGGTAACAGTGGTTAACATACACGTGGGAATCCAGAAATCAGTAGAGGTGGTAAACAAGAATGTCAGGACAAAAACGGAAGAATTAAAACAAGACATCAAACAGGTAAGAGGATGGTTGAATTAAAGAACTCAATAGAGGGACTCAGCAACATTATGGATGAACTGCCAATATAATCAGTGATCTGGAAGATAGGACAGAGGAACACAATCAAGCAAACCAGCAAAGAGATTAAAAAAAAATTCAAAGAATTGAAAACAGCATTTGGGACCTCTGGGATAGCATCAAAATAAACAGCATTCGCATCATAGGGGTCCCAGAGGAAGAGAAAGAAAAGGTGACAGAAACCATAATTGAAGAAACAATAGATGAGACCCTCCCCAATTTGAAGAATGTAGCAAGCCTCCAGATCCAGGAAGCTCAAAGAGTTCCTAATAAAAGTAACCCAAGCAGAAATACACCTAGCCACATCATAATAAAATTGTCAAAAATACAAGATAAAGAAAGACTTAAAAGCAACCAGAGAAAAACATGTTACATACAGAGGAGGCCTCATAAGATTGCCACATACTTCTCAAATCAAACTCTACAGGTCAGAAGGGAATGGCATAATATATTCAAAGTGCTGACAAAAAAAAGGTGTTGCAACCTTGGATATTGTATCTGACAAGAATATCGTAAGGAATGAGAAAAACCTTTTCTGACAAGCGAAAGTTAAACAAGTTCATAAAACAGACTTCCATCTAAAAGACATAACAAAAGATAGAGTTGGATGGTTAAGGGATCAATCCATCAGGAAGACATAAGGCTTATTAACATATATGCACCAATGAAGGAGCATATATCAAGCAAGTATTATTTGACCTGAAGAGAGACATTGATTGAAACACAATAATAGTGGGGAACTTCAACACCCCACTTACAGCAAGGGACACATCATCCAGGCAGATTATTAATAGGGAAATAGCAGCTTTAAATGACCAACTGGAACAGGTAAGTCTAATATACATATACCAATCACTTCACCCAACGACTACAGATTTCACTTTCTACTCAAGTGCTCGTGGAACATTCTCAAGAATAGATCATATGCTGAGACACAAAAATCTCTCAACAAATTTACAAAGATTGAAGTCATACCCAGCAACTTCTCTGACCACAACGGCCTAAATCTGGAAATCACCACAAAAAGAAAGCTGGAAGACCCCAGACCAATTGAAAACTCAACAATATGTTCTGAAAGATTCTTGAGTAAAAGAGAAAGTCAAAGTGGAGCTTAAAAAATACTGAGACAAATGAGAACGAGGACACAAGCTACCAGAATCTACGGAATTCAGAAAAACAGTACTAAGGGGAAAGTTCATTGCAATCCAGGCCTATTTCAAGAAACAAGAAAAATCGCAAATATAACAACTCTAAATTTAGAACACCTACAGAAAGAAGAGCAATTAAAGCCAAAAAATCAGAAGAAAGGAAATAATAAAAATTCGAGCAGAAATAAATGAAATGGAAAACAAAAAGACAGTTAAGAAGATTGATGAAACCAAAAGTTGGTTCTTCAAAAAAAATAAACTAAATTGACAAGTCATTGGCTAGACTCACAAAGAAAAATAGAGAGAAAACTCTCACAACTAGAATCATAAATAAAAGGGGAGAAGTTACAACAGATAGCACAGAAATTCAAAACATCATAAGGGACTACTATGAACAACTCCACATCACCAAAATGGATGACCTTGAGGACACGGGCAGATTTCTAGAAAAGTATAGTAAATGAATGAAATACCTAGGTATATACCTAACAAAGGAAGTAAAAGATCTACACAATAAAAACTACAAGTCCTTCTTAAAACAAATAGAGGACACAAGGAAATGGAAAGACATCCCCTGCATGTGACTGTGACGAATCAATACGATTAAAATGACCATCCTACTCAAAGCAATATACAGGTTTAATACAATCCCCATTAAAATCCCACGGCTTACTTCTAGGAAATAGAACAAAAAAATCTTAAAATTTGTATAGAACTGCAAAACACCCCAAATATCCAAAGCAATGATTAGAAAAAAAGACCAAATCTGGAGGGATTACACTTCCAGACTTTGAATTATATTACAAAGCAATAGTGATCTAAATGATAAGGTAGTAGAATTGTTAGGGTCAGCGTTAGTCCTCCCAAGAAAACACACACACACTTCAGTCGACAATGCAAGAGCAAAAGGAAACTTTACTTCCAGCTAGCTGGGGTCTGAGCCTTATCCAGCACAGTGGAGTCAGACAAAGACCCCGGGCTTTGTTTCAGCAGGGTTTTTATATCAAAGGTTACAGAGCAAGGGATAAGCTACAATTCCGGACCTTGAAGCATTCCCATATTTAGTATCTTTTGGCCCCAGGTTTCGGGTATGTCTTCTCTAAGGAATTTCTAGTTTCGGGGCCAGAAATGAAACTTAATCCGGGGTTCTTATTTCAGGAAGCGAAATTCAGGCTTATAGCTATTTCTGTCCAGAGCCTGTCATGGCAGTGATCCGGCTCCTACAGAATAATAACAGAGGCACAGATCAGTGGAATGAAACTGAATCACCAGAAACAGACCCACTCATATACAGTCATTTAATCTGTGACAAAGGAGTCAAAAGCATTCGATGGAAAAAGGAAAGTCTCTTCAATAAATGGTGTTGGGAAAACTGGACATCCGCATGCAAAAGAATGAGGCTAGCCCACTCTCTAATACCATTCACAAAAATTAACTCAAAATGGCTTAGAGACTTGAATGTGAGACCAGAAACCATTCAGCTCTTGGAAGATGACATAGGAAAGACTTTCCATGATATCAGTCTGAAGAAGTCTTTGGGGACTCAATTCCACTGTCAAGGGAAGAAAAATAAACAACAGGGACTACATCAAACTAAGGAGCTTCTTCACAACGAAAGAAAACATCACCAAAACCAAAAGGAAACCTACTAACTGGGAGAAGATATTTGCATTCGATATTTCTGACAAAGGCTTAATATCTAAAAAAAAAAAAAAAAACCCATAAATCTCAATACCAGAAGAACAGACAATCCAATCAAAAAATGGGAGGAGGAATTAGCAAGACACTTTTCTGTAGAGGATATATAGATGGCCAAAAAGCACATGAGATTATGTTCCTATTCTGTGATATCAGGGAAACGCAAATTAAAACAACAATGAGATATCACCTTACACCCGAAAAAACTGGCTATTATCCGAAAGTCTGGAAACAACAGATGCTGGTGAGGATGTGAAGGAAAGGGAACACTTTTGCACTGTTGTTGGGAGTGCAAATTGGTGCAACCACTATGGAAAAAGTTTGGAGATTGCTCAAAAAACTCAAGATGGAAATCCCATATGATTCCGTCATTCCACTTCTGGGCCTCTACCCAACAGATATAAAAGCACCCATCTGCAGAGATGTATGTAGCCCCATGTTTAATGCGGCCCTATTCACAATAGCTAAGAAATGGAAATTATCTAAGTGCCCAATATCAGATGAATGGATAAAGAAAATGTGGTACATATATACAATGAAATACTACACAGCCCTTAGAAGAGATGAAACGCTGTCATTTGAATCTACTTCGATGGAACCAGAGGGGATTATGCTAAGTGAAACAAGTCAGAAGAAAGCTAGATACCAGATGACCTCACGCATAGGTGGAATGTGAATAGACAAAACGAAGGTACAGATGAAACATAACCAACCCTGAAACATTTGCAACATAACTGAGGTTACAAAAAAGGAATGGAGTGAGTGGGGGCAAATGATGGTGGAGTCCACTGGACAATGGGAAAGAACAGTTGGTGATTTGGTGGAGGACATGATGTTTTAAAATATATCTAAGAAATGGAGAACCTATAAGCGGGAAATTATTTTAATATTTAGAATAATTACTATAATAAAAATTAAATTAAAAAGCCAATATTCATTACTTCTGTATTTCACAATTCTATATTCATTTTAGGATATCAAATTTCATCTCGGTCTTTATTTCACTCCACATCCACTACCAGAATTTTAGTGTCCTTTACTACCACCTGTTTCCCTCTACCTTCTCCTTTGATCTCCCCACAACCAAGTCCAAGTCCTGTGTCCAGCTATATTAGCATATTAGTATTTGTGTGTTCATTTGTTTCATTTCATTATATTCATTATATTATATTTCATTATATTCTACATATGAGTGAAAATATCATTTATAGCTTGTATTTCTATTTTTCATTATGGTTTATTTTCTTAACACGAGCTCCTCCAGTACCATTCAGATTGTTGCAAAGGACACAACTGCATCTTTTTTAACAGTGGCAGAGAATCCCATTGAATATATAAACCAGAGTTTCTTTATTCAGTCATCTACTGATGGGCATTTAGGTTGTCTTTATGTCTTAGATATTCTGAACAGTGCTGCTATGAAGATAAGTGTGTAGATGTTTTTTCGGATTAGGGATTTTGTATCCTCTGGGTATATGCCCAAAAGTGGGATTTCTGCATCAAATAGTGGCTACATCTTCATTTGTTTGAGGAATCTCCATACATACTATTTTCAAAAAAGGTTGCACCAATTTACATTTCCACCAATACCCACTCCAACACCTGCCATAGGCAAATTTTTTTTATAAAGGTCATTCTCACTGGTAGTATCTCACTGTAGTTTTAATTTGAATTTCTCTGATTATGAGTGATGTAGAGAATTTTTCTGGGTGTCTCCAGGCCCATATGTGTGTCTTCTTTAGCTATGTGTCTATCTAGTTCTTTTGCACATCTTTGGGTGGGTCCTTTTACTTTTTTATTGTTGAACTACTTGAGCTCTTTGTATATTTTGGAGAGTAAACTCTTATCTGATACATGATGTATTAATATAATCTCCAATTCCATGGGTTTTCTTTTTGTTTTAGTGGTGGTTTCTTTTGCTGTGCAGAAGCTCTTCAGTTTGATATAGTATCAATTCTTTAGTTTTGCTCTCGTTGTTACTTCCACAAGTCATCTTTGAGGATAAGGTCATGGAGTATTTTTCCCACACATTCTTCTAAGTATTTTATGATTTCAGATATAATAATCAGGTCTTTGATCCATTTCGAGCTAATTTTTAATAATGCTAATGTGTAATCTAATTTTTTTCAGAGGTCTTTCCAATTTTCCCAAAACTATCTGTGGAATGGACTTTCCTTTCTTCATATTATGCTCTGCACTTTTGTCATAGATTAACTGTCCATAGAGGTGTGGTTTTATTTCTGGGCTGTCAGTTTGATACTTTTGATCAGTGTATCTATTTTAGTTCACGTACTATATTGTTTTGATGATGGTTGCTCTGTAGCATAGTTTAAAGTCGGAGAATGTGATTCCCCATTTTCATTTTTTGCTCTTAGGGTAACTTTGGTTATTCATGTCTTTTTGTGGTCCCACATAAACTTCAGTATTGATGGGAATTGCACTGAACCTATATATTGCTTTGGGTAGAATGGGCAGTTTTAGTATGCTGATACTTCTGATCCATGAACATGAAATATGTTTCCATTTCTTTGTGTCTTCTGCCAATTCTTTTGTTGAGATTTTATAGTTTTCATTGTAAAGATCTTTACCCTCTTTTGTTACATTTATTCCCCCATATTTAATCTTTCTTGGTGCTATTGTGAATGGCACTTCTTTCTTAATTTCTTTTGCCTCTGCTTCATTGTTTATACATAGCAATGTTAGTGATTTTTGTGTGTTGATTGTATGTCCTGTCACTTTGCTATATTAATTTATTGCATTTAACGGTTTTTACATGGAATCTTTATGATTTTCTAGGTATAATATCATATCATCTGCAAATAATGACAGTTTTATTTCTGATTTCTAATTTGAATTCCTTTAATGGCTTTTTCTTGCTTTAATGCTCTGACCCAGACTTCCAGAACTATGTTTAATAGTAGTGGTCAGAGTGGGCAGCCTTGTCTTGTTCCAGATATTAAAAAAAAGGTTCTCAGTTTTCACCATTGATTATTAAGTTTGTTTGGGATTTGTCATATACTGCTTTTGTTATATTATATTGAGGTATGTGCCTTCTATTCCTATTTTGGCAAAGGATTTTGTCATGAATGAGTGTTAGCTATTGCCAAATGCCTTTTACGCATCTTGTCAGATGATCTTTTTTTTAATATTCTCTGTTGATATGGTGTATTACATTGATTGATTTGCATATGGTTAACCAAACATGCATCATTGGAATAAATCCTACTTGATCATGGTGTATAATTTTCAATGTTCTGTTGACTTGTATTTGCCAGTGTTTTGTTGAGGATTTTTTGCATCTGTATTCATTAGTGATATTGTTCTATAGTTTTCTTTTTTGTTGTTGCCTTTTTCTAATTTTGGAATCAGGATAATATTGGCCTCCTAGAATTTATTTGGGAGTTTTCCACCTCTTCAACTTTGTGGAAGATTTTGAAGAGGATGGGTATTAGCTGTCCTTTGAATGGTTGGTAGAATTCACTAGTAAAGCATCTGGATCAGCACTCTTACTTGTGGGGAGATTTTTATTACTGCTTCAATTTCTGTACTTGTGATTGATCGGCTTGAATTTTCTGTGGCCTCCTGGTTTAGTTTTGGGTGGTTGTAGGATTATAGAAACCTGTCCATTTCTTCATGATTGACAAATTTGTTAGCATTTAAGTGTTCATCACTTTCTAGTTTCCTCAGGTAGATGATTATGTATTTAATTTAGTCTCCAAATTTTATTAGTTTCCCAATAAATTTTAATTGCCTCTTTAATTTCCTCAATGATTCAGAAACATGTTGCTCAATTGCCACATCTCTGTGGTTCCTTCAGTCTTATTCTTTTGGTTCTTTTCTAATTTCACCCCCTTGTGGTTAGAGAAGATGCTTTCTATAATTTCAGTTCTGCAAAATTTGCTGAGACTTTTTTTATATGGTCTATCCTTGAGAATTTCCCACGGACACTTTAGAATATACATTCTTTTTTATTGGGGTAGAAACATCTATATATGTCTATCAGGTTCAGCTGATCTATTGTTTCAATTAGGATCCTTATGTCTTGATTTTTTTGCCTGCATGATCTATTTTTGATGAAAGTGGAGTGTTGAAGTCCCCTGCTATTATTGTGTCGATGTCTGCCTTTAGCTCTGTCAGCATTTGTTTTATATTTAGATGGTTCTTTGTTGGGTACATGTATGTTGATGATGGTTATTTCTTCTTGCCGGATTATAACCTTGACCACTCTGTAGTATTTATCTTCACCTTGTGAGGCCATTTTCAGTTAGAAGTTTGTTTATCTGATACTCGTATTAGAGTTTTGATTTCTTTGCATCACTGTTGCTTTGATATATTTTTTCATAGCCCTTGATGTTCACCCTTTAAACAAAGGGTCTGATATGTGTTTCTTGTAGGCATAGTATTGATAGATAGTATTTTTTAATCCATCCTGCCACTGTGTATCTCTTGGTTAGTGAATTTAGTTCATTCATATTTAGGGTGATGACTGAAATGTAGGGTTTTATTACTGTTATTTGAATCTTTGTTTCCTTTTGCTTTTCTCTAACTGCCGCTGCATTTCCTGTGTAACTAAAATTGCTTTAGATAGTTGTCAGCTCAGTCTTCACGGCCACTATCCCACTGCCTTGTCTATTTCAGGCTCCCTGGCAGGCAGAGGCTTCCTGGAGCTGCCTCCTCTCTAATGGAATCTTTTTCTTATAAGTCAGTTGTGTAGGAGTATATAGGTTTTATTCAATGGGAATTTCATATATAGTTGTAGATTCAACTTGTTTCTGAGGAAAGGTGAGTTAAGGATCCTCTTAAGCCGCCATCTTGAACTGAAAGCAACAGAGATTTTTTTTTTAATATATTGAAAAAAATTCAAGACAAAGATTTTATATACTGCCAAGGTATTTTTTCAAATAGCAGCACTTTAATTTTTTTTTCAATTACTGTAAGGCCTCACCTTTCTGAGTAATCTTGTGGAAGATAGACTTTAGCTACCTTAAAGATAATTGGGGAAATTTAAGAAACTAAAATGATGTTTAATATTCAATTTACTTAATTTTATCTGAGAGTAATACAAAGATGTAGCCATAAGAGGGATATTTAAAAACTATATTCTGAAAAAATAGAAAGAGTGCAAATAAGTGTATAAGGCATGGAGAGGAGAGGAAAATGAGAAAAGAAAAACAGAGTAAGTTAGCTGATTGACTAGAAGAAACAGATAGGGTCAAAGAAAACCATTTAAAATTTACATACCAGATAATAAATTAAGTAAGAAAAAAATGAAATTGAGGATATGTTGAGGTATAAAAGCATACATTAAACACAAATGCAAAATACCATATTAAAATTTTAGGTAATAAAATAAGGTCCACCAAATAAGGTGCCACCTTAAGAATCTAAAGAATGGATGAGTAAGAATTTACAATATGTCTCCATTTATTCTACAAGTCTGGCTCCTGCAGAAACCAAACATTTTCTAGAAGATGATAGCAGATGATCACACACTCAAGAAAATAATGTCCCTTGTTATCAGAATCACCATGCCAGATGTAATACATTTGTTCATCAGATGCATATATCTGATATATGTATATATATAGAGAGAGAGAATATACATGAGAATATATATGAGACATAGAATATATACACATTAACTAGATAATAACTGTAGACTATAAATCTTAGATGTGTTAATCTGATGAACAAATGTATTACATCTGACATGGTGATTCTGATTCTGACCACTTCACAGAAAAGGCCATGTAAGAAGATGACCACATCATGGAGTCCCCTGATCATACTGCATACACCCCACCCAGATGCTTCTGATCTGGGAGAGCACTGGGCAGCTTGTCGAAGGCATAAGTTAAGTGGAGGCAGTGTGTGCAGAAACAGTTCCCTCCTCCAATATGTAATTTATTTGCTTGTTCAAATATTTCAGTGTGGCACTGTGTCCTCAATAAAAGAATATCTTGGATTCAAAAATCCAAAATGTGGGAGCAGGTGTGAATCTGATTACCATTATTCTCAATAATATGCTGAGAATCCATGTAATTCTTGTTCCCACATTTTAGGCGCCTCGGAGTGAGAAGTTCTGGTTCTCAAAATAGGCATATTTATGGATAATGCGAGAGTAACATTGGGCTGTAGCTGCCAGCCAAACACTTAGATCACTTGTATCTAGGGATTAAATTCAAGAAAAGGAATAACTCTCTTACTCATAATAAGTCATTTTGAATTATTAGGGGACTGCTAATATAAAGGCAGCAAAGAAAATAAATAGAACCCAAGTGATCTACTTGGGCAGCTCTAGTTGCTGCTTTGCTATAAGCTTGGTCATATGTAGGGACCCAGAACTCCCTTTCTACTGAAGGTGGGGTTTCATAGCCATCTTATATGAGACAACAGGTCACATTTTCAGTAAACCATAGAAGCAGAAGTCAGAAGAGTTGGTCACTGGGGTTGAGCAGAATCTATAATTGATTGTGGATAATGGAGAAAGTGACTGCAAATTACATCCCTGCTATCTTACTTGTTTTTTTTTTTCCCCATGAAGGATAGACATTCACTGATTTCCAAAACAAGATGATCCCTAAAATACATATGGAAAAGTAGATCTAAGTTGTGTGTGGGATGGAATGCAGTGATCAAATGCTGTGCCTCCCAGATCCTCCTGTAAGAATAAATGGGCTGCCCAGTTGCCGGGGTGCAGTCAGGAACCTACAACACTTATTCCTGTTAGGGTCTGCTTCACATGCAAAGGGCTATCTCACGAAAGGTCATGGACTTTCCAGGAAGGCCCACCTGGGGTAACAGAGCAAGATATGAATATATAGACCTGATTATAAAGACCTTGTCACAGGACAATCCTAACAGGCAGAAAAAGCTTTTAGTTTCTTCTAAGATAAAACCTGTAACACATGTTGCAGGGGTGAAGAAAGCAATGTCTTCCTTCTTTAACACCTATCTCATGGAATCAGCCTCAAAACGATCTCACACGTTGGTCATACCTCACTGTGATTTTACGAAGTGTGGTACTTTTGTATGAGGAAACATATTGTGAATTCAATTGATGACATTCTGTGGCACATGCAAGTCTTTCTTTTAATGAATTGAATTGCAATGGAGTTTATTTTCAGTCTTACACTCCAGGGTGATTATATATTTGTTACAACTTTCTCCTATAATCTGCTCTCCTAACTACTAAATTCCACAGTTTTATTTTTCCTTTTTATTTTCTCTAATGTATCTATATATCTCTATCTCTATAACACCACTATCTCTATCTCTATATCTATATGACTGAGAAATAGTGTCCTTCTCATACAAAAGGAGAGGAAATCTTAAGCAGAATTTTCTGCTGCTGATGGGTTAGAGGGTTCTTCTTCTGTTAAATGTG
Organism: Solenodon paradoxus; assembly: GCA_004363575.1. Taxonomy (NCBI): domain Eukaryota; kingdom Metazoa; phylum Chordata; class Mammalia; order Eulipotyphla; family Solenodontidae; genus Solenodon; species Solenodon paradoxus. The sequence continues at coordinate 216,993 of RJWH01000520.1, read as the reverse complement.
CCTGGGGACATCAGTTCATGACAATGATTTCAGGCACAGCTCTGATCTAGACTCAACAAAACCAAAGGTTTTTTGTTTTTTTGACTAGGTGTGACCTCAAATTAATCTCCCTGATCCTCAATTTCCATATATTTCTCATGTAGATAATATTATCTGCCTTCACCATATTATTGTAGGATCTGAAAAGTTCTCATGAGAAAGTGCATTGAAAAATTAATTATAATCATTATAGAGCAAGTTTATTACCTCAGACTTAAAAAATTCTGTGATATTAAATCCATTCTTTAAATTTAAGTAAAAAAATTTTTGAGTTAAAATTATTCTAAACAACAGAAGTGTTTACGTAACTAAAGATCGGAAAGAATTCAAGACAAATAATAAGATTTGAAGCAGTAAAGATAATGTGCGAATTAGTTCATGTTCATACTAAAATGTTTGGGAGTATTTACTTAAAGAAAAACAAAATAATAATAAAATAATCAAAGATTTGTCCAAAATAAAACATTATTCAAGAAATTGCTAGTCAATAATCCAAAGGTAGCTCAAATGTTCTATTATATTATAATTTTTTAAAAAAGGAAATGAATCAACAAACCCTGAAAAGGCAGAGGAATAATTAGATATCAATTACACAGGATTACTTCAAATTATGTTCAACAAACTTTACAGTGATGCAACTATCATTTCTAAAATAATGAAGAAAATGCATTATGAACTGTATATTGGGATCTTACTAAAGTATTTCATTGCCATGGATCATAAAATTTTACTGGAAAAATTAGTAAAATTAGTTTTATATGAGCAGAGGAATGGGCCTGAATCTTGAGAGAAAATAAAGGAAGTTAGAGAGAAGGAAAAATTTGAATGTGCCTAGTGGCTCTCAGTTGCTGACCTATAGACTGGCTGCTTAAGCTCTCCTGGGCTTTTGTTAATTGACAGGAATTACATACACACATATGCCCAGCACCTGTGTCAGATCCATTAATGGAAAAAATTATAGTGGAATTGGAGATCTTTATTTAACAAGCTGTCTCAGGTAATGCTAATATTCAGCCATGTTTGTGGGTCACTAGAATGACCAAGTTTGTTGGAAAGAAGATCATCTAAATCTAACCAATATCAAATATAAAGTTGCATTTAAAATATTTACGTAAATGTGCTATCTGGAAGATGAGGTAGTATAATTGTTAGGGCTACTAAAGCAAAAGTGCGCAGCCAAATCAAATCCTTGAGCACTGGACCCAACCCCATTCTCCATCTGCCAGTAGATACAATGCTGTCAGATGCACACTGGCATGTGAGCTTCTGCTTGTTCCTGTTCTGCCACAAAAATACATCCTCCTAATTTCTATTAAATGAGAACTATCATTCTAGTCTAGTCCTTCTCAAAATTTGTGCTAGAAGAGATAATAAGTGTTACATTTAAAACTTTCAATGAGTAAATAAATATGAATAAATCATTTACTCAGAGCTAGGAGTCACATATATCTTTACTACTGGCCTTCTCATAACCTGACATCTATAAAAACGTACCTTGGAGTTCTAAGCATAAGCTACAGGAGGCAATGTTTTCAAAACATGCATGGCCATTGCATTTCAATTTCTTAAAGTATATCTTGATTTTACTCTTCTCTGGGGCACATATTTGTAATCACTGTTTAATGTGCACTCAAAACATCTGTTCCGATTATGAAAACATCAGGCTATGAAATTAGGAGATTTGACATTGTGTACTAGTCATATTTCATTTCTTCTGGCTTCACATAATTTAAACCTTCTTTGAGAAAAAGGGCCTTCATTTTGTCAATGTTAGCGGGAAGCAAAGCCTTAATTCATGAAAGTCCTACAATTGCCTGATTTACTGTCTAGTTAATATTATCTTCCACTTTTGGCAATGAAATGATGATAACGTATATTAGACTCAGCCAATCGGATTCTTCCATCAGGGCTTTTGAACCATGAATCATTAGTTCATACTAAGGTAAAAATTGATTCAGAACAATGATTTAGAACAATTGATTCAGAAATCCAGTGTCTAACAGCAGCAGTGTTTGTAGCAGCCATGGAAATGGTGTCCAGCAGACAGCAGGCCTCCACTGATACCTGTTGTATAGTGCTGCCTTTGCTACAGGTGCAGTTGTTTACTCTCCTTTTCTTCCTATGTATCTTCTAGGTCTGCTTCTTCAAGTCACTGGTAACTTTATTAATTAATTACTCAGTGAAATCCTGGAAATAACTGTCCTTACTGCATAAGTTATTACAGTATATATTGTGTATAATTATGAAATTGATTTATACACTTGAACAAGCATTCAAAGAGTTTGGTACTCAGTTTCCTCTCATAAAGAAATGGAATTGGATCTTATATCTCTTTGAAATAATAAGAGATTTAAAAATAAAATCTCCACCTAAAACCTACATCAAGTTATAAGCTAATGTTACTTCAATTAAAAAAAACTCTTCAAATTGATGCATAATTGTTAAGACAACTTAAGTCAGCAGACATTTAGGACATTTGCTTCAATTTTAGATGGAGTATTAGGGACCATACTTATATTTCACAAGAAAGAAATAAAAATATGTACAAAATGCATGAAATAATGACACTAAAGACATTGAAAAATCATGTAGCAAAAATAAATTACTTCTAAGAGAGAGAAAACAAATAAAATGAGCACTACAATTGACCAACTTACTATCTAAAGATGTTTCCAGGTCCAAGCACGGGAAACTCAAGAAGAGTGCAAAATACTCATAATTTTAATGTCTCGAATTTGGGAGATGAAGTTGGTAGTCTGGGGGGACAAAAATGGATAGAGATGGGAGGACAGAAAAATGGAGAGGAGCCAACAGCACAGGGAGATATATGTAAGCATGCAGTGGGATTCCTTTGATTTTTCAGGTGAGAACCAATAGGAGTGTGTATGTGTATGTGTGTGTGTGTGTGTGTGTGTGTGTGTGTGTGTGTGTGTGTGTAAGTGGAATCTACTTAAGGTCAAGGAAAGAATGGCTCAAAAGAAAATAGTGCCCAAACTCTCACACAAGGTCAGTATAGTGCTAGTTCTCACTTCCGGAATAGAGAACATTTTATTTTCTAGAACATCATTTAGGATACTAAAGACAGCCTTGCCTCAGCAGTGGGCAAAAGTTAATGCTAAACTAAATGCACTTTGCTCTTGCCTTGAATGATTAAAAGTAAAGTTCAGAAAGAGAAAAATTTCTGAAGTAACATAACAGCATCCTAGATGAGAATTCAAGAATATTTTTAAATATATAAAAAATATCTAACACTCAAAAAGGTAAAAATAGAAAATACAACATTCAATCAAAACTACCAGCAGTGCCTCAAGATAATATAATCTAAAATAAGAGAATAAGCAAGAAGTCTCAGCTGACCAGCAAATGACATGCACAACAGTATTAGTGAAAACCCATTAAAAACATTTTTTATGACAGCAGTCTACTGATTAAAAAAGTGCAAGCCCAGGATGAAATCCATCAAATAGTGGCAAATTGACAGATCAATTTACAGAAATGAAAATTATACATCGGTACTGAAAATTCACTGACTGGAATTTACAAGAGTCTAGACATTGAAGAACAAAAACTTTGTGAAGGTAAAGACAGAAATTAACCAAAAATAAAACACAAAGAGAAAAAAGACTGAAAAATGACAGAGCATCAAACAATCAAATTTCTCTTTACTTTTGACGCCTGAAGAAGCAAAAAAAAAAAAAAAAAAGATAATAATAGTTAAATAATGGTAGAAAATGTTCATATCTGTTCAAAATTTCATTTGTTTTGTCTTATTGTTTCTTTTATTTCTATTGCTATATGACTTTTAGGATACTGAATTGCACCTCAGTCTGTGCGTATTTCACACCACACCCACCATCAGAGTTTTTGTGCCCATCACCGCCACCTGATTCCTTCCTTCCTTCCTTTGTTCCCTCACCCCTATAATCTGTTGAGAATTATAAAAATGCAGATCAAAAATATCAAGTAATTCCCAGTATTGAAAGATAAAGAAAAATACATCAAGGCATAATCAAATGTCAATTCAGTGATAAAGAACAAAATTTTTAAATGGTCAGAAAAGACATTCTATACAGAAAAAACAAAGACAAGAACAGATTTCTCCTTGGAAACAATGTCATCTTGAGTAAAGGAGAGTAGCAAAACTGTCACTTTTGAATTTTTTACACAGAGAAAATATCTTTCAAAAATGAAAATAAAATAAATATCTTTTTCAGATTTACAAAAGACATAACAATTTATTACCTAAAAATATACACTACAAGAAATATTAAAGGAAGCCATTTGAGGAGGAGGAAAGTGATACTATATGGAAACCTAGATCTATACCAAGGAAATAAAAGCACTGGAAACAATAAATGCATAGATAAATATAAAATATTGTTCTTACCATTGAAACAAAAATTGATTACTTGAAGCAAAAATAGAAATAGTGCTAACAGGATCTATACCACATGTGGAAGTAAAATGCATGACAACAACAGCACAAGAGAGAAAAAATACATTATTGCAAGTTTCTTATACCACCCATGAAGGAATATGTAGTTATTCTTGAATATAGCTGGAGGAAATGTAAGAGTATATATCATAAACTTTAAAGAACAAAAACAATATTCAAAGAGTTGTACATAACAAGCCAAATGAAAGAAATAAAATGAAAATCCTCAATTAAGCCAGAGGACAGAAAATGAAGGATAGGGGAAATAACAAAGAACAAATAGGACAAAGAGAAAACCAATAGCAAGACTTGAGCTCAAGCACACCACAGTTAGGTTAAATTTAACTGTTCTTACAGCAATAAAAAGGTAGATCATATTTATTAGATTAAAAAGCAATACTCAAATATACATTATTTACAAAAAAACACAATATGCATGTGAAAGATTTTATGAAAGACTAAAAATAAATAAATATATATATATATATATATATATATATATATATATATACCATAAAAGCTGGAGTGTCTATATTAATACCAGAAAAATTCAATTCAGGAACAAAAACTACCAAAGATAAAGAAAGTTATTTCATGATAATAAAAGGGTTAATTCATCAAAAGGACATAAAATAATATATATACATACATACAAACATATATATATATGTATATGTATATACACACACACAGAGAAAGAGTGAGAGAAAGCATCAAATTACACAAAAGATAAACTGAAAGTATTGAATGGAAAAGTGGACAAGTTCACAACTTTTGTAACGTAATTCAATAAATCTCTCAAAAAGTGATAAAACCTATAGCAGAAATCAGTGAAATTAGAGAATGATTGAATAATGCAATTAGTCAAATGCAACAAACTGATCTAATTAGCACTTACACAATATTTTACTTAACAATATATACTCTTCAAGGTAGAACGGAACAATTATGCAGGTATACAATAATCTAGGTCATAAAACAAATCTCAATACATCTAAAAGAATTCAAGTCAAGCAAGTCATGTTCATTGACAATATGAAATAAAATGAAATATCAACAACAGAAAGAGCTTTGGAAATCTCCAAATATTTGGAAACAAAAGAACTCATTAATAAAGATCCTATGGATCTCCAAAATAAAAAAGGGAAAGCATATATATAAAAAGGAGTTACAAAAAACTAATTAAAAACGAAGACCCAACATAACATAAATGTGTGAGATACTTCATTTTACCTCAGCTTCTACCTTACAGAACATGTAAAATTCTGTTTTGAAAGTATATCTGCAGAAGTTACAAGAAAAACATCATGAATTTTAAAAGGAAATAGATTAAGAGATTTGGATGATATGATAAATTTCAATATGCTTTTCTAATCAGTAGCAATCATTTCTAATCTGCTTTAAGTCAGGGAAACTTGATACTGTGGGAAACAATTCAAGAATTAATGGCTGAAATTTTTCTGTAATTGGTAAGAAGCATGAAATTTGGATTCAGAATTGCAGAATCCAACAGGTGTAATTTGAATCAGGTAGTAACAAAGTATTGAATAACATTAATAATAATATTCAATATTTCATATTTAAATTGCTTCATAGAATATTCAGTTTTCTCTATATAGTAATACACTGAATATCTGTGAGTACAGATATTGTCAATCATTTAAGAATATTCAAGAATTCATTTTTAGGAATATTCAAAAATGATGTGGTTTAGCAAAAAGAAAATTGAAGTCATTCTCAGAAGACCTAGGTTAAAAGCTCCCTGTACCACTTACCAACTGTACAGTGTTACTCTTTATATAAGCATAAAAGAATCATTGTCTGAAAGCAATAGAAATTTTTGTCCCAATTTTGCCTGTAATTTATAATTTCATCAATAGTAAATCAACTTGTTATTCTCTACCTAATTTCTGGAAATGCATTCAAATCATGTTGCTCATTGCTTTGAGATATTAAAAGGTAAAATAATACTAGGAGATAAATAATTAAGGACCTTCAAAAGATAGAACACAAGAGGTTACCTACCACTGGTATCTGAGAATTGTTTTGAGGTGTTTTGTTGTAGCTATCTCCCCAAACCTTATACTTTTTCCGTTGTTTTCATTACTATAATGCCCATTGTACTAGGTAAGGATCCAGGAGATACTTCCAGGTATACTTTACTACTTACTAGAAAAATGCTTTTAGTAATGTAAGAGAGTCACAGGATTAGAATGGATGATAAAGGTCATATTTGGAACTCAAATATGTATTATCAAACATCTAATCTTCTCTACCATGTGTCCAATTGTGGTTAAATTTTGATTGCATATAATAATAATATATAATAATATATTATATTGCATATAATAATAAACTCAATGCTTCCTAAGAAAGCTGATTCTAAGAGCTGAAAGTTATTCCTTTATTAAGGCACATTCCTTATTCAACTTATGTGAAACATTTTCCCCCAAAGGAATAATGGAATGATAATAATATGACCACTTATTAATTGGCTACTGTATGTCAAGCATGGAATTAAGTACTTTATATAGTTAAATTAAAAAAAAACCTGCACAAGAAACATAACTATTCTTTTTTGACATGTAAGGAAACTGAGATTCAAATTTAACTGGCTTGCCTAAGGCCACACGCTTAATCATTAACAAAGTCTAGCTCTTGTTTCTAGTCAGCCAAGATTGCTACTAAAAACCTAAAAGAAATCATACAGGGAAAAGAAATCTGTTAACTGAAAAAAGTTTTAAAATATAAGCTGCTTTTTAATTATTGGAAATGCCTGTGTATGAGAACCAGTGTTCAATTTTATAAAAGCCCGTACAATTCTCAGCATGGAACAGATATTCAATTGCAGTTCATTTCAGTCTTTTGAATATAGAAAAGTGCACTGTTAAAAGTATTCAGTAATGTTGACCTCTAATAAGCCTTCATTTCAGCAAAGATATTTATCAACAAGCAAGAGAGTATTTCCATAAGAAACAGCCAGTTTAATGACATCCAAAAATGAAAAATAAAAAAGAAGTATTATTTTAGAATCAGTCTAATAGTGATTTTGATTGCAAATGTTTTGAGGTTCTAAAGTATATTTTCTAACTAATTGCAAAGTATCAAAAATTTATGAAAAAATAGGAAAATTTCCAACTTAACTATAATGACATGCAACTATGGAAAGCCATTTGCTTTCTGAAGTCTCAGGTTTTAAAGACAGGAGAAACTATCAAAAAGATAGTTTTAAGAATTTCTACTCCAAAATGATTTTATAATAATATTTTCTTTAACAATATTTTCATTTAGTAGGACTGATTGAATGACTACTCCAATGAAATTATGAATTGCAACTGAGATACCATTTCGATCTCTTAAAATGAATATAACAATGTAAACAAAAGAAATCATAAAAAAAGAAAAAGAATTATGAAATTGTAAGCACAAAGAAAGGTGTGAAACTTAAAATTCCTCAAAAGAAATAACAGGAGTGAAATAAAAGAAACTGCTCACTGAGGCTTCACTCTTTCCAGGGACACCATATGCCTCTCCAAATGTAAAGGTGGATTGAGGGTTTTTTTAATCCAGTAAATAAAAGCACTGACATGGTTTTCATAGTTTCTTAACCACCTCCTATCCATTCCTACACAGACACTGACCTTGGAACCACGATCTGGTATAGTCTTCTTAGAATTTTTTTTATCCATAACTGCCTGTTTGTCATACACCTGATTCTACCTTCCTTGGCTAAACATACTACCTGGGTCTGTCTGGATTCAATAGTTCATTTTAACACATATTTGTTGAAAGTCTATTATTGACCCAGGTCCTTACTAGACGCTGGAGACAGAGTCATGAACAACACACAGAAGGTCTTGACCACACATGGAGTCCAACGTCTATTGAGAAATAATCACATCAATAAAAGTAAAGTTAGAACTTGAAGAAGTGCTTTAAGCTAGAGAGTCACGATGCCAGAAGTACCTACACAGGGAGAATTAACCACTCAAGGTCATGAAAAATTATCCAGGAGACACAAGAAATGTGCTAAGATCAAAGAAAAGCTAGGAATTCAGTGAAAATAGAAAGCCTACATCTATAATGACTGAAAAAGAAAAAAAAATCACACACTTTTGTGCATAGTTCTTTATTTATGTGCTTTATTAATATATTAGTTTTCTACTGCTGTTATAAGAACTTAGGAGTTTATGAAAATACATATTTATTACCCTAGAATTCTGAAAGCCAGGAAACTTCACAGGAGCTCCCAGTTCCCATAGGTAGAGCAAGTTCTTTTTCTATTTTAAAGGCGCTGGGAAGAAACTAAGCTCTTTGCAGTTTGGTTAGATCCAGTACTCCACCCTGACTTCACTTTATTATCACTGTTGGGGAGAGGAGGGGGTGCATGATAGAGGTGCGTGTCAAAATTGAATTATTTATCAGTCACACACTATGAATTAAATCAAAATAAGTGGAGATGGGCTCAAGAATTTAGAGTTTGTAAAATTCTCCAGGTGATTGTAACATGCAACCACTTTGGGGAATTACTGAGTTAAATTACAGGTAATAAAGTCACTCAACAGATAAAAAAGAGTAGAAAGTGGAGTCCGTTAGTCTGGGAAAAAGTAAAGAAACTAAGGTTGATTATCTAAAATTAGAAAGAATCAGGATTCAAAGCCAAGTTATGGATCTTGTCCATGAGCTTGATTGGGTACACCACTATTTAGAATAGAAAAGTTTATATCATTAGGCACTCAGTGGTGGACTAAATATGACCCCCGAAAGTTTCTATGCCTTAATTCCCAGGCCCTATGAATGTATTACCTTGCATGGCAAAATGAATTTGGCATATGTGATTAAGCAAGAGGTAAAAATAATTCTCATATCAGTTTCATCTTCTTACCATTTCTGCCCTATTCTTATTCTTCCTGCTGCAAAGGGCACTGGGAAGCCAAAAGGATAATCAAGCATCAATAATACAAATTTGTCTCTTAACTAATAAATGAGAATCAATCAGGTTGGGATGTAAAGGGAATAATTACGGTAAGAATGATGAGAAACTCAGATTAGATAAGTGGAGATAAAAAGAGAAAAAAAGAGAAATGAAAATATGGCTCTATAAACAGGGAAAAGACCTAATGTTATGTAGGAGTTCACATTCTGGCAGATAAAACCCTGCCTATTAGTCCAAGTAAATCATGAGAAGACATAGGTAGCAAGGACATGGACTCTATTATACTCACAACAGGGGTGTCTCCATGATGGTGAATTGGAAAAGACTCCACCTCCTCTGATGACTGGCCAGGCATACTTTCATCTTCCGATGGCAGGAGTTGGAGTAAGTTACCGGAAAAGTAACTGAGTCATCAGTAAGGAGTGGGCTATTAGCAGAGGGATGGTAGTGAGCAGGCAAGAACAGCCAAGTAGGCAGGGACAGCACCATTCCAGGCGGAACATGTTGGTCACGGTCAGTGCAGGTGGAGGAAGGTATCATCCTAGAAAGTCCATCTGTTACCTTCAGGTCCATGCTTATCACAGGCCTATCACCATACTCACTTCCATGTTTGGACATGGGTTATGTTCTCATGCTGCTGTACACCTAGTAAAGCAGTAAAAAAGGGTAAAATGAGTATAACTGTGAAATTGTCAGAATTAATAACTTTAAACTGAGTTATAACCTTGCTTTTAGATAAACTAGACCTATATTGCTTATAATTTGCTTGATGTGGAACAATGGACCATAACTATTCAAAACTGGTTTAAACAGAAACTAACATTTGTTTTATAAGCCATGTGCTGATGATAGGATATTTCCCCTTAAGTGACCTTGGAATAAAAGTCTTTAACTTACCCAAAAGAATGTGGAAAGCAAGAAGTTGGAACCAGCTCAGAATCAAGGGTCTGTGTGCTAACTGAAAGGTCCTCATTAAAGCCCACTCAGAAGAGAGGAGTCATCAATAAGGAAGAATTGAGATGCATACCTTACCATATATGAAGCAGGTTAAAGCCAACAATTAACTTCTGCCAAGCAGGTATTTCTTTTTTCCACATCTCCGTCTCCATCCTTTAAAATATTACCCTGATTCTTGATCAGAGAGACTGATTTGAGAGCTTTATCTCCTATGTTATTGCCGGTTGACTTCATAATAAACTCTTTTCTCAAAACCTTAGTATTAGTTGTATTGGTATCAGGCAGTGAGCTAATTGCTTGGTAACAAGTTTTTAAAAGAAAAGGAATGATAAGGTCTAGGCCGGAAAGAAACTGAAACGACCTTGATTGAAAGGTTTAATGAACTTGTATTTGTGCTAAGATTATTGTTTCAATCAGATATTTCAGATCATTGAGAAAGGGAAATAATACATCTTCAAAAATTCAATTCTAAAATTGTCCCCTGTCTAATATAACCCAACTCTCCCATATAGACACAAATGCACTTATTCTTTCTCAAAAAAAAAACAACTTGAATTTATGCCTATGTATGCTTCCCCGTAGGAAATAAATTGCATGAATCAGCTTCAAACTTATGTTCTCCATATAATATCCAAATTTCTTCTTTAGTCTGACTCTGGTCCGGATATAATTTTTGATAATCTTAAAACTAAATTTAATTCTCCAGAACTGGAGAAGCAGAAACATAGTCTTGGTAAATACTTTGCTTTCAATGAGTCTGTGGGGAAATCACTGTGTAGACAACCGCAGCGCAATCTGAAAATTTCTGAAATGGAAGTGTTAACCTTATTCTCTGTAACTAAATTGTGCTTTGCTTGAAGACATAACTTACTCTTTTACAGTATCCAGAAACAGGCTAATAATCGTCCATTCAACAGTTTTTGAATGCACAGATAGAAAAAAATGTTTCAATATAATTTTTAAAATTAGTGCAACATATGCTAAAGAGAGCCAATTGTTCATTCTCTAAATAAAATGACTACAATGAAGTGTGAGTTTTTCACTTTCATTTTAAATAATGAATAGATTCTACTCACTAATACAGAAAAGGGAATTCAAATACATCATTAAATGGGGAGAGGGGTTTTCTGCTTCTGCCTTTTATTCACAAAATTTGCCAGGCTATCTTCTCATTGTTTCAAAGCAAGCTCTGTTGACTTTCATAAATAGAATCTCCTGAGATACTTGTGAAAAGTGCAGATTCCTGGATCTCATAGTTAAAGTACTGAATCAGATTCCTGGGGATACTGAAGGGACTTTTGTTTTCTGCCAATACATCAGGTGATTGTGTTGCACATTAAACTGTGATCACTTTGCCATGCATGCTGTGTAACTAGAGCTGTCCAACCAGAAGTCAACTTTGCCTCTATTGTCCAGAGTACTGGTAATTTTGTAGTAAATATAAAATTAAAGTCCCATTTTATTGAATTTTATTGTTTTTCATTGAAGATTTAGTGTTTATCTCTGATGTTTATTCCTAGCCAGGAATGACTATTAGTAGTGACTATTTGGTCAGGTAATGAAAGCTAAATTAATAAATTTAGTCATGCGTAAGTGTTAGGACTATGCTAAAAATTTTATTATGCATGATTTCTCACAGGAACATGGCATACATAATGTTAATTTTACTTTCACACAGGAGAAAATTGGTGTTCATATAATTTAAGTGTATATCTAATAATATCATCCATTTAATATTTGTAACAGTTATTCAAACTTACTTCTATCTCATTCATTCACTGCTTATACTTTTTTCTTATTTGGGGGGATTTTAATGGGAAGCAGAAAGAAGAGATAGCAGAGGTATGTAATCTACAGACTTCCCAGAAGAAGCAAGTATTTTTACTAAGCAGGACGGTAAATTGCCCTTTTTTTTTTTTTTTTTAGAAAAAAGTGCCCACTTTTTCCTAAGTAGTTGAGCATGAGCCTACTACAGAGAGATTGCCTCCAGTTGGCAAAATCCCCAATCTGGCTAGACTTCGAAATATTGACAAGGGCCACCACCTAACTATCATACATTCTTCCTGTTTCTTAAATCTTTGAGGTACGATGTAATCTCTTTCAAATATAAGCAAAAGCCCTATATTCAGAGCCCATGCTGTTACTTCTTGGCTCAGCTACCAACCAGCAAATGAATGTTAATGTATAATCACCCAGACTCATTTCGGTACCTCATGTATTTTATGATCAGCATATTCATTAAGCACTCTCATACAACTTCATTAACTCATTCTCACCTTTCAGAAAACTCTCACACCTTCTTTTACCAAATTAATTTTCCTATCTGTGTCCTGGACTCCACAATTGTACCCAAATGTGTTTCAAATGTTTTCAACTTGAAGGCACACATTTCCCTGTGACTTCTGCCACCTTTAATGCCAATTATTTCTTTCTTCATCACCTTCCTTTTCCTATATGCACCTTCCTCCACTTTAATTTCTTTCCCATGGCACTCGCTGATTAGCTGATGAGGCTTCAGGTTTTGTTGGCTGTGTATTACTTGTTCATTCCACAGCTGCCTGGCATAAAATTATTCTCGATCAGAGCAGTTGTGCACTCAACGAGCCACAGATACAAGACTTCAGCACTCAACAGCTCATGCACGCTGTCAAATTAATGCAGCTTGAACAAGTGCTCTGAGAGCCAAGTATTTCCTCTCCTGGTGTCGTGGTAATATGCTGCATCCTTACCTTTTTATTAGTCTTGTAGGATACTTGAGGAACTTATGCTTGAATTTCTTAGCACTGCTTAAAGCTGTTCTCACCCAATCTTCTGTCTTTCTAAATTATGTCCTTGTAAAACTCAATGTCCTTTAAAGATAATAGTCACAAACCAGTGCCTAGAGTCAGAGGACAGAGGTGTTGAAAGGCACCTGGGGAGTCATCTAGCCCAAACACCTGGCTTGTCAGAAGGACAAAGCCCACAAAGGCATGCTTGCTTAGTCAAGGGCACTCCCTGAACCAATACATTAATTATTCCCAATGGGAGTACAGAGAATTAAGCCAAATAAATGTTTAATAGTTGATTTAGCTCATAAACTGTTGACAAAATAAAGGCTCAAATTTATACAAAGCTGGAGGAGTTGCAGGAAACTAACTCACCAGTTAGTGTGAGCAGTTCAGTATGGGGAAATGGTACTGGAAGGGACATCTGCTATGAGCTAGGGAGGAGGTTTTCTCTAAGAGTTTGGAGTGCAATTGTGGAGTCCAGGGCACAAATAGAAACACGAAAATGGTAAAAAAAAAAAGAAGGTGATAAGAGGTTTCTGGAAGGTGAGAGACAACTAATGATGTTGTTTGAAGAGTGTTTAATGAATATGCCAGCTATAAAACATATATGAGACACCAGAGAACGGTCTGGGTGGATTATACATTTAACATTTGCTGATTGCTGGTTGAGTCAAGAAGCAACACCATGGACTCTGAAAATAGAGATTTGGTTTACATTTAAAAGAATTTATATCTTACAACTATTTCAAATATACCATCTCAAATAGATCTAGGCTGGATCCAGGTTAGAACTACTCTGATGGAAGTTGTTAAGTTAATGCGGATTGCTGAAATATTTGAGAATCATTTGGCTCAAAGTTCTCACTATTGGACTTCATTCTTATCTTAGTCAATATATTTTTATTATAAATAAGTACACACAAATATGCCTATGTCTATATGCCTATGCCATTTCAGTGTTCCGATAACCATAAATAATATATTTACTTTCTTAAACTCATCTTTTTCTAATAGTTAAAAAAACCATGACCTTAATAACAAAAATAATTTGAATATAGTAATAAAATAAACCATCTTCCATTCTCTCAATCTTTTCTTCACTCCCTTGAGATAATTTTTCCAAGAAGTGTCTTTTGTTTCTTTTTACTTTAATTAGGGTATAATTGAATACAGAAATATTAGTTTCAAGTGTACAATATAATGATCAGCATTTGTATACTTCGAGAAATGACCGACATACAAGTCTTATTAAAATTTATCACCATATACAATTACAACCATTTTATTCTTTTGATAAGAATTTTCAAGATTTAATCTTTCAGCAACTTTCTGTTATGCGGTGATTATTATTAATCATAGTCACCACACTGTATATTACAGCTACGTGATTTATCATTTTGCAATTTGATGTTTCTATTTTTTGAAGTCCTTCATCATTTTTGCCTGTCTCTTACCCCTTCTACATATGATAAAAAGATTTTTGCTTTTGTCTCTGACTTATTTCACTTAGTATAATGCTTTCAAGTTTTATCCATGTCATCAAATGGCAAGATTGCTTTTCTTAATTACAATAATATTTAATTGGTGGTACGTGTGAATATATGTGCATATATAACATATAAAACATGTATAAAATACTATATAATATATGCTTTATATTATATACATGCATATATGTACATACCTGAATTTATATGTATGTACATATATACCTATTGGCATATAATTTTCATTTATACACATATATATGTGTGTGTGTGTGTGTATATATAATTTCCTTTATTTTGTTTTTTCCAACTTGTAACACCTGAAGCCTCAGTGGTAAAAAAATCAGGAACTTGGCCCACTTAATCTTTTGTACCTTTCTCATGGTCTGTGATGCCTCATTTTAATGTTACTATGTTAACATTTTCAGTTTTTAAAATATGTCTTTAATATGACTATAACAATAAGCTATATTTCATATTTAAAATGTTACTGAAACTCAAATAAAGCAACATTTTCATGATTATTACTTTGTATTTCTATGCCATTGATAGTTTATTGAAGGAAAATATTCTATCTTATCAAAAAAATACCTTTTAGGCTGCACCCTAGTGGAGCAGAGCTTGGGCACAGTCCATTTATACCCCAAGGTCCTGGATTCATGTCCCGGACCAGCAGGGAGTAACAAGATGAGCAGCTAAATAAAATAAATAAAAACTGCTTGTTTCTTCTCTCTCTTCCTCACTGCCTGACTCTGCTTGCTTTCAATCCTGCCTTCACTTAAAAAAATATCTTTTTGAATCTTTTTATTCACTTCTTTTGGGATATAGTTTACTGCCACTGCTGTATCTAATGTGATTTTTTTCTAAGGGTTAATTTGATATTTTACTTTTTTCCCAGAATGTCTTAAAGTATACCTTTTCATATTTGATGTCTAAAATAAAATTTTTCTGCCATCTTATATGTTCAAAATTTTTTTTTATTTGATCTTAAGCTTGTATGAGAACTTTCCTAAAAGCAGAATTTTAGGCTAAAAATTTCATCACTTGTTAAAGGTATTGAACTACTGTACTCTAGTATTTAATTTGTTATTGATCTGAATCTTAATCCTTTGTGAATAGCATATTCTATCTCCCACTTTCTGAAATTATAAACCCTCCAAATTTATATGATTACTTTCTCATAATTAAATTTAGGTTAAATTCATTTTTCAGAAGAATTATGAAGAGTAAGCTTTACATCATGGCCATATTCTGTTCTCCAGAAGTCTTTTGTCTTTCATGGTCTTTACCTGAAGCAACCTGTCCAATTCTTTCTATGCTTCACCATAGAATTGACCCCTTTTATCCAACATGTACATTTTTTCTTGTTCCCTGCTGGTAACCAATAATTTGATTCCTTAGACAGAGTCTATTTTCATTTAAATTTGATTGTCTATTTGGTTGGTTTCTATATACACTACACACAAGTGTAGTGAAATCTTACAATGTCTTTTTCCTAGATAAATAAAAGACTCATCTACTGAAGCAAGTTTGAAAATTGATTTATAATGCTATATCAGTTTTAATGTTATAACTTCACACCTCAAAAATGTATGTACTGTACTTCACTACCAGATTTCTAGCACTATTCGCACTATCAAACTAATCCCTTCTACTGACTCCTCACACTCCCTTCTCCTTTTCTTCCGGTAACCACCATTTTGTTGTCAGAGACTGAGTCATTTTTCATGTGTTTTTTTCCTTTGCTTGTTCCACATGAGTCAAACCCTCTAGATTTGTCTTTCTCTAACTTATTTCACACAAGCAATTCCCTAAACTGCTCATCCTTCAGTAATAATAAAAATAATAACAGTGTACTCTTTTTTTCTCTTTCTTTCTCATCTCTACATCTCTATCTCTGTTTCTATCTCTCATATAAACACATACATATACACACATGCATAATATATATCACATATAGTATGTGATATATATGTTATATATCTTGACTGTCACTAGGGGGTAACTCATAAATTGTTATTATTATATATGTTAAATAATAATTTCTGATTCTTATAATAAAAAAATTGTTTGATATCCAACTTTTCAGAGACAATAACTATAAACTATGGAGAGAAAGATAATTATCTGAAATTCATAAAGGCCTAAGTTAGGGATCTAACCCTTTGAAGAAAAAGAATTATAGAGCGAGATCCAAATGTATCCAGATTTTCCCCCAGTAGTACCCTAAGCCCACATAGCAAGGGGCAGTTAGCATTAAGAGAGCCACACTGTTGTTGGTCTGAGAATTCAGAGGAGGAATTTGGGACTACCAGAGTGACACAAAATTGAGGGATGAATTCTAGAAAAAGGGAAACCTCAAGGAGATCCAAAACTGCCTATAAAATATCTGCAAATCCTTGGCTAACTACTAACCTGCACAAGTTTGGGAGAGAACAAAAAGGAAACAGCAGTTAAAAAGTGGAGACAGCAGAGAAATGTTTCAGCAAACACACATGCAACTGGGAGCTATTGTCCTGCCACATTTGAGAGCTTGGTAAACACCTGAAGTTTTCCACTGAAACCTCATAAAGCCCACACCTTAGATTTAAAGATTATGATCATTAATTGCTTTAGGACAAAGGGAACATACAAAAAGCACAGTTAGAAATATACAGTTAAGGATAAAGAAAAAAAAATTAACACTGAAAAATAGGGCATATTATTTACAAAAATAAAAAAATGACAGATGATTTCTCATCAGAAACAACAAAGCTAAATGTCTTGATGTCATTAATTTAGTAAAGGAAAAAAAAAAAACCTAGAGATATATCCAAATAAAGAAAACTATTTGATTATTGCTAGTAGACCATTATGAAAATATTAAAGGTGTGGATTCAGATAGTAGTAAAATGACACCCATTGGGAAATCAAATCCAGGGGAAGCAAGGAAGAACATTGAGAAACACATGAATAAATATAAAAAACAATTATTTTAAAATGTTTTAAAGTGAATTGGTTGATTAAAACAAAAATAGTAATATTATATTGTGAAATTATAATATAGGTAAATATAAGCTATATGAAAACCATAACATGAAATACAACATAAAATGCACATGATGTTTCAATTTCTAACTTTTCTATGATTTTACTTTACCTAGTTTAATATATGAAACTAATGTTTCTATTTTCCACTGCAATTCAAAAATAAGATTGATTTTTGATATGAAATTTTCTTTTTTCTGCTATTTTACCAGGTTTTGGTTTCAATATTTTACTTCCTTCATATAAATTTCTTTCTATACTCTGGAAATATCAGTGTAGCATTGCAATTATCTGTCTTTGAAATGCTGCTACAACTTCTTGTGAAACTCTCTAGGTCTATTGCACTTTGGGAGGGCAAACTTTGTTGTTGGTGTTATTTGTTTGATAACATGCTTATTTTTTATGGAAATAAGTATAGTTAAACTTAAATCTGTAGTGGACTCAATTTTGGTACATATATATGTAGTAGAATATTCTTTTCATTTAGGTTTTCAAATTTATTTATATAGTGTCTTCATAATATATTTAGTATTTTTAATTTCTGCCATCTAAGAGTCAGTCTCTTCTCTTCTGATGCTTTTAGTTTAATTATTTCCTCTTTTTCTCAATGACAATATTTACTACCTACCCTTCTATTCATATATTCACTTTTGAATTACTTTTATATCTATAATTACATGCATTCCATGCTCAACACCATTCCTTTTGCTAAAGTTTCCCTAGTTATCTGTTGTTTTGATGGTTTGTTCTATAGGATGAAGTCTTTTTTGGGAACTCTGGTGTACTGTATTTTCTGTGCTCTTATAGGTTTAAAACTCTTTTCCTATATCTTTAATGCTTAAAATTTCCTCAGGAAAAGAGTGCTGACTTGTGTATCCTCAGAGCCTTGCATGGTGTCTGGAATAAAATAGGCAATCAGCAAATATAAGTTGAATTAAAACAAATTATGTCTTAAACAGCTTAATTAAGGGTAAGATCAAAACTGGAATGCCTGCTTTTATCAGTATTGATGATCATATCCTGGAAAATAAAAGTTGAACAATGTACATTTTGAGTTATTTTGTCATATTAAGATTAGAGACTGTATCCTCAGTCAGCCAAGCTGTTAAATCTCTCTTCGTCATTTGAATTGATAACAGTAGTGCTTTGTCTTTGCAAAGGTTTTAAATAAGTATTTGTTCTTTATCAATTCATAGTTAATCTTCCTCTTAATAGGAGATTGATTTTTTTCTGCTTCATGGTCTCTCTCTTAAGGAAAAGCAGTAAAATGACACAGGAAATATCCACAAGGGAGAGATATCTCACTCCATGACACTTAAACCTTTATTTCTTACTAAAGAGTAAGACATGTGCCTAGTTCTAAGCCACTGTACTTTGGAGGCTATTCTTAAAGGAACCTTGTATTGTTCAAAAGGAATGAGAAATTTGAGAGCAAGTGTTGAGAAATAAAGATAGTGTATCAAAAGGAAATCTGGGGAAAAGATCATAGCACACAAGAATCTGATTTTTCTATCAAGTCCAAACTGAAGAGAAATCTAAAGAAATATGACAATAAAGGAAATAACTAGCTTAGAAGATTGGCAGAATAGCCTCAAAATTTAGAAGACAGCTTAGCAATATTTAGTCAGTCACAGACTACAACATGGCTTTTTGAGGAGATAAAGGTCCTGGCACACAGTCCCCTCCATAAGAGGCAAAAGGAGAGGAAAATACTTTCATTTTTCAAATTTTTATTTTATTTATTTTTTGGTCTTTTTAAGAAGAAGGAAGCAGACTGAGGGAAAGAAGAGAGAGGGAGAAAAATGTTTTATTTATTTCGTTGTTCATTTTCAGCCGTTCTCCCAGCCCTGGACCACGAACCTGGGTCCTTTGCCTGCATGTGGGCTACATCTCAGGCACAGGCTTAACACCTTAGTCACCAGGGTGTACTAAAACATAATATTTATTGATTATCAATGGCATACCAAGTACTGTGTATGCAATGGTTTCTTGATGTACATGAAAAACTTATTTAGATAGTATTATTTTTCCTTTATCTGGATGAAGAAACTAAAGTACCAAAGATTAACTTTCCCAAAGTCACATAGCTAATAATTCTCAACAAAATTTATGGAATTTCTATCTGAAGTTCTGTCAGAAAAAAATCCTCACTTTCCATGTTTTACATTTTTATTTTTTCATGCTTTTTGTTTCCAAAGAGATCAATGAGACCAAGAAAATAAGGGAGATAGAAATAAGAATGAGTTCTGTAACATAATTATTCATGGACTAGAGAGGCTCTGAATTGCTCTAAAGAAAAAGAGATCAAACAACCTCTTCATGAGCCGTGAACTTTACGACTCCACCTGAGCCAGAGCAGAATTGTCCAAGGAGGTGCTGTTAATGCCGGTGTCCTCTCTAATGAACCAGCACAATTCAAACTATGGAATCTTAGTGACTTTAACATTTCCATACTGTCAACATTTTGGATGAAGAGAACTCTTTGTTCAAGGTAAATATTACAGAGAAAACAATAGAATAGTATGGGGCTTGAAATTTGGATGAGGGAATCAGGCTGACCAGCACGACCCCTTATAGTTACGTTACTTTAAGAAAGTTATCTGGACTCTCTCTTCCTTAAGTTCCTTGTCTACAAATTGTGGACAATGATACTACATAATTGGAGCATCCTGAAGATGTAATTGAGCTAAATGAGTTAATACCTATAAAGTTGTCAGAGCAAAACTTGACGTACTGTAAGCATCTATTAGTTGGAGAAAGCTGAGTATACCTAAAGTCTGCATTATGTCACTTCCTGGACAAACTTTACAGGCGCCCTAAGACTCCACGAAACATAATCATAAAGTGTTGCTTTCAACCCTCTCATTTATTGATGCAGTAACTGAGATTAACAAGAAAAAGTTTACTTTATCAGAGTTCACATAGTTTATTACTAACACGCTGCAACAGAAACTCAACTCTCCTTACTTCCTGCTAACAATTCATCTCCACATTTCATTTCTTTATCCTCATATGATTGCTATGTCTTCCATATTACATTTTCTAAACAAACACAGTATATACATATGCAGGTCTACATAGTATACATATAAGTAGGTATACAAACATATGCAGGTATGTATGTGTGTAGGTATACATAAATTCTGCCATATGTAGAATGTCTGTAATATATTTTTAATATTTTAATTGTTAATTTCATATATTAAAATAAAGGAACCCAAATTATAAAAATGGATTTTCCAATAAATATTTGCTTGGTAAGTGAAAAAGCCCAGAGAGTTATTTTAACACGTACACTCTAAATCAACTTTACTCTTCACTTTTATCTCAGGTTATTTATCACATTCATTTTATATATTGAATTCAGATACCTGTTTTATTTTCCTGAAATGACCAAACATAGCACAGATATTAAATAATAAAAACTCCTGTCCTTCTTCATGCATCGAAGCTTTGAGATAGATTTTCTTAGCGTACTTAGAAGTTCTAGAACTCTAGCACCAGGTAGTTTTAGAAGTAGATTATCATTAAGCCATGAAAGAATAAAATCATCTCTCTTGTGTTATAAACTATTGTAGACAGTGTAAAATTAAAAATTAATAAAAATGAGTTAAGTAATAGCAAACTAAGAAAAATATATCTGCTAATCTCATGTAAATATAATTATCACTTATTATCATGACACATTATACATATATATGTATATATGTGTTATTTTATGGTCTTTAAAATATTTTAATTTTTTTCATAGCCTACACAAATTTGCAGGATTTGTTTGGAAGATCTACATAGTTTTGCTACTACTTTTGAATGAGACTATTCAAGATTGATATACTAAAGTAAAAAACTTTAAATATAATTTGCCACAGTAAAAAAATAAAATTTATATGACAATATCAGAAAATTTATTAGTATCACATAAAGAAAGTAGGAGGAAATAATGTAATTTTTTCAATAGAACAAAAAAAAAGGTATTTGCTATCATTAGGCTGACCATATGTACCACTGTAAATGGAACAGTATTATTTATTTCATATTTTCTAACCATCATGTTATTTTAATATGTCAGTTTTGTCCCATTGTTTTGAGAGACAAAGCAGGTCCCCACTGCTCTTCTGCCCTCTGTGAGGAAAAATGAGCTTCATGGGAAGAGGATCCCCCCCCACCCCACAGTTGGTCTGTTTCTTCAAAGGGAGCTGAACACCACAGCTGATCAAGTTGCAGTTAAGTACTATCTCTGGCACTCTAGGGGGTTATTGAGCATTTGTGTTGCTAGGGTAATTAAAGTGGTAGTGTTTGGGCAGAATAGTTATAGTAGGACTTGTAGGGATGCTAAATTTGCTTTTTACCTAAGGTGCAAAATTCCTTGCACTGGCCCTGGCCATTTGTGTGAAATTCCAGATCACATTACAATGTGATAGGTTATCAGTATTTTATTTGTTGCTGGCCTGGCTACTCTTCTGCTCAGATTGTTCTGCCTCCTCCTCTTCCCTTAATCGCCAGTGCATAACCCCAACCATTTTTGCCATTCCAGTGTCCCATTTTTGTCTCAAGGAAATATGATCAGCTTAGCTATAATGCGACAGCTGATCATGGCAAAAGCTTTAAGCAAACTAAGAATGGGAAAAAAATTATTTAACCTGACAAAGTTTATCAATAGTTTAGTAGATTATACATAATGGTGAAACTTAAAATATTCCCATTAAAAGTTAGGAAAGAATTTAAAATACTCCCTATCCCCAATAAGAATCATTATTATAGCAGTGGTTGTAGCCCATGCCATAATCAAGGGAAAAGGAAGGCATATGAATTGAAATATTAACAAAAATGTAATTATATGCAAGTTTTATAACTATTGCTGTAACAAATTCAAAAGAACTTACAAATAAACCATTGACATAATAAATAGCAAGATTACTGGATGCAGAACTAAATTATGTTCTTTTATACCAATCTTATCAAATATAATAGATTATCTATAATTGGCAATAACAAAGTAGCAAAAACATAATATTAAACAAAGAACCTTGGTTACAGAGTGGTTCATATAATATTTTATCATTTTTAAAAGCTTAAAGGTGTCAATTATTTGCAGTTATATACATATGCAGTAAAAGTAAAAAGTTCATAAATATGTAGACAGCCTCAGACAAGGAGGCTTACCAGGAAAGGAAGATGGAAAGAGAATGGAGGTCGGGAGGCGATCAGGAACTAACTCTTTCTGTAAAATGGTCTTTGGAATATAACAGAGCATATGTAACAAAATGCTCACATTTGATAAGCTGGGGATAAAACTGAGTTTATTTCATTTTTATCTATATTTATCATATATTTGCAATGTCTCAAAATGCTCTTACTACCAAGAAAAGAAAAAGAATAAAGAAATGAGTGCTACCAGGGAAAATGTGTATTTAACAAAGTTGTAACTTCTCACTATAATGTGGGCATATTGCAAACTCCTGATAGAGTCAGGGATCTTTGTCTAGCTCTCTTCGGATAATAATGATCTACAGTTTTAGAAACTGGCATAAAAGAACAAAGGTATCCCCACTTTTGCCAAAAACTCATCTCCCAAAACTCCTGGAGAAACCTTCAAACCTGCACACACACCTGCCCGAGTAGATAAGATCCATGGTGCTTCTGGGGTCCCTTTCCCCTTTGGCCATAGATTATTGCTTCTTTTGTCTCCAGAGGAAAACAACAGATCAACAGACATATTGCTGGAAGGAGACAAATGACTCCATTGCTTAGAAAATAAATGACTTTCACTAAATGCTCTTTGCTTCTCTAGTTTTGTATTGTTGTCATTCCTCCTGTCCCCAGAACTTGTCGATGTCATTAAACACTGTAAGTTTCTGAATATTTGGAAAAGATGAAGTACATGTCCTTTATCTCTTGGTGCTTGATAGAAATACTACAGACTAATCCATTTTGTCTTTATTGTGATCTATCAGAAGGATACAGAGTTCTCTTCCTGCTATCTTTGCTGCATGATCTCATATACACAAAATATCCCTGCCTTTCAGGTGTAAGATAGTCCAAGCAGGCCCTCTGAGAGAGTGTGAAATATGTGGCATTATCCTTAAAAGAGCTCAGAAGATATTCCATGATAAAACTAATTAGATAATCAGGATCTAAGGGGAACTCCTGAGGAATTTAAAGGTAGAATGCAAAGATGGGAAAGGCCCATCTCACAAAGATCAAGAAGTGATCAATCAATAATTTTTCCACCACTCAGATTGTGATAGATTATGAACTTGCCTTACAACTCTCTTCAAATCAGTGCACCATTGCCATCATAGTCAAGGAAGAAACAAAATTTATCCTTGTTATTTTGGGGTCATTCACTCTTGAGTCCCACCAATACCAGGGAGACTAGGTGGTGTGGGGAGGGACCTAGTTCTTAAATCTTGTCTGTTGGCCGCATCGCTGTTTACTCTGCCAGATGGGAATCCTGTTCCTGGTATTTCCACTATTTGTTGGACCCTGATGCTCTGGGTTGCCTTTGAGATGACCTCAGAGTTGTTTTACCTGATGACTTCATAGTAAGTCACCCAGCAGTCCATGCTGCTGTCTTATATTCCAGTTCATCTTCCCATTTCCTGTCACAAGCCTAAGGCCCCAGTCTCAGTCCTCCTTCCTGTACTGAGCCACTTCTGACTCCTGATTCTCGTTTTTCCCTCTTGGTCTCCACTGCCTCAACAAATCAGAAAAATAATTAAGAGGGATAGTTGTTATGAGTGATTGGAAAATTCTAGTGTTAGTCCTAAAGCACATGAGTAGATGAAATGGTCAGCAGCACAAGATCCATGCTGGGCCTCTATATACCTCAGGCACCTCCTCAGTAACATGGAATGTTTTGATCAAATCAGTGGTTTATAAATTGTGAATCTTGGAATACTAGTGGCTCTTGGAGTGCCTCGCATCTGCTTCAGGGGTCAAAACCTGATCACATTGGTGGGGGTCCAAGAATCTCCCCTCTTCCTTTGCAGCTTCTCCTTCTTTACCAGAGTTTTGTTTCACTTGCATAACTTACGTAAATTGTATTTGATGAGCAGTTTATTTCCTTTATTACCCACTGTTAAACAGATGGTATTTATTTGCAGACACTTCTAGATTAATTGATCATGTGTCAGGATTGTCAGGAGGAGCTTGGCATTATTAAAATCCTCCAGGCATTAAAACATCTGTAGCTCTGCTTTCGATTTCTGATGCCTATTCTTTAACACACCTATACCTCCAAGTTTCCATGCCTATCCTGACAGTAAGGCATAATACTTTCAACTCTATTATTTTCTCTTTAAAAACACTTTCCAATTTATTTGAATAGAAATTAGATGCCACAGAAGATTATCCAATTCACCTTTTAAAGTAATAAAATGAGGTAAGAAAAAAAGGTGAGTATGGCTGTATTTTCACACACAATGCAATCAGAAAACAAACACTCCTGGAATAAAATATAAAACACAAGAAGCTGTGACAACATATTTGATTTCATATATCCATCCCATTAAGTGAAGTCATGAGAGCAATTTTTTCCCACAGGTGTATTGTAGCTCCATCTGTAAGATTTGATCCACCTTTATCTAAATCTTCATTTGTTGACTGCTTTCTAGGAAATGCTATGAACAAGAAAAAATTCCCAGAAATATCACCAGTCACATATCTCTGGATCATGTAGAACTTACTGGATTTCTACAGTCACATTTCATGAGCAGTGGAGAGCCTTCTTTTTGTAAAGTTATCACTCAATCTTTCATCATGGATATTAGATGTTTTGCAATAAGCATTGCTTTATAAATTTCCCCGTTATAAAGAAGTTTTACAATTTTCTAACAAAAGTAGTACTGCAAAAGTGTAGACTATGACAGGAGTTCAGCCATCATAATTTACTATGATCCATACGAGTCTAGAGGCCTAAAGAAATGAGAAGGGTATCTAGAAATGGAGGCCTTAAAGATACCTGATTTTACCAATCTGGACATTAGAATAAGAATTTTTTTGGTTATATTGTACTGATAAGGTTATCTGGTTTACAGGTATATCTGGTATATGTCTCTGGAAAAGGAGCAGCTCTCTGGTTTGTAGATTCCAATCAGACATGGCCCATGTACTGGGTAATGAGGGAAAACCAGTCAATCTGAAATTCCTCTGAACTGTTGCCTAAAGGTCATCTCCTTTATCTGAATCTAAAAGACAAAATGAGTTGGTGCAAACTAACAAATATGAGAACGGTTATGTGGACATCTTAAAACCTAAATCAGGAGAACTCATTCTTCTCCTCAAAAAAAATCATTTAAGTGCATTCAGTGACTACTTTAGAACATCATAAGAAAAATATTAGTTGAGAGATGTTGTGTATAGTTTTTAATTTGGTTTTCCACAGACCTACTATTTTCCATAAATGATATTACTAGACAGTATTTAATTTTTATTATACATGAAGGAGATGTTTGTTTTAATATCCAAAGTTCTATGAATTTATCCATTGCCGTATAAGAAAATATTGACAACAATAGCTTATGCAGTGTTGTGATTGATATTTGGTTTGACAAGCAGTTGAGAGGTGAGTAGTTCACTAGCTCTACTGGTGTTACTGGGAATTCATGGGATTCTACCTTTCTTTCCACAATCTTTAGTATACCTCTCATCCATTAATGATGAAATGACTGACTTGCAGATGTGTTCAATGAAGGAAGTTGGGATAAGTGCAAAAGGTGAAATGTGCATGAAAGTCAAGTAAACGTTTTTTTCTCAGAAAAAAATTTAACTCTCCTGAAATCTCCACTCAATTCTTTCATCTTGAGTGTTAATACTGGGACACAGAATCATCCCTAATGGAACAGAAGTCATAAAATTTATGTTTGGGTCTTAACCACATTGCCATCCTCGACAATTTCAGGGAGTTTGCTAAGAAATGTGAGCTCCAATGTGAGAAAATAGGAGTTTTTTTTTAAAGTTTCCCTCTTGGGTTAAATATACTCCTTACCAGGGACACAAGTTCAAAATCTTATCCAGGCTCTTGATCCTGCTCAGTGTCCAAATCGCTAGTGATGTGTAATCCTCTCTACTTAGATAAGATGAGGCTCCTTGCAATGTGTTGATCTTTCAGACTAAAATACAATTTATCTGCTCCTAGCATACCCAATAAATGATGGCAGAAAAATAGACAGATAACATTAACAAGCATTCTCTTTGGGGAAAAATAGAGAAATTGAGAAACCGACATGTCCCTTAGAAAAGAGCAGTGAGGCCACCCAGATGTGCTTAGTCAATTTGACAGACTTCCTTCTGTTATTTAGGCAAATCTCCCTTACTCATGGTTCTGATTCTGACTTCTGGGCAAGATAATTCC
This sequence comes from Solenodon paradoxus, assembly GCA_004363575.1. Lineage (NCBI taxonomy): Eukaryota > Metazoa > Chordata > Mammalia > Eulipotyphla > Solenodontidae > Solenodon > Solenodon paradoxus. The sequence goes on along the minus strand of RJWH01000520.1, from coordinate 189,989 downwards.
AACTGTTGAAATTCAAGGCAGCATATAAAATGAGAATGAAAGAAAATGCCCCTCCTCAAAGCTTCAGTTCCTTTGCAACTTTCTGTGGGTTGAATTCAGAGGTCCAGGAATAAATATGAAAGTTGAACATACACTGGTGAAGCTGAATTTTCTTTCATTATATCTAAAACTTAGTAAATTTCAAATCTATACAGGTAAAATCTTGCTTAAATTCCCTCTTTTTACCTAAAGACTAATTTATCAACTGACTTGTGAACTCTGCATATCCCCCTATCCCTAGATTCAGTGAGTGGTAGTTACCTCGAAACATTGCAAAAGAGACTCCAAAAGAGAATCAGTCCTCTGGTGGAGAAAAACTGGACTACTACTGAATAAGTTAATGTGTCAGATAGATAGATAGATAGATAGATAGATAGATAGATAGATAGATAGATAGATAGATAGATTTATATATATAGGTATCTATTTGCAATGATGTATACTTCAAACTTATATAATGTTAAGATGTAATGATACTTCAATAATAATAATTATCAAAAAAAGCAGCCCCTTTGCCCATCAGTTTACCTCTTGGCAGAAAATACTTACTGGAAGGTGTTTGAGAAAGGTTGGAGCCCTTAATCTAATCTGTAAGACTCACTACTTGATAGCAGTACTTATAGTAATGTATGTTTAAATCACAAGAACAAGTATTTTTCAGTATTGTAAATTTTCATATTATGAAACTCTTAGTCTATCTACACTGCTAACTATTGATATAAAGCATCTCTTTTAGCAAAACTACATTTTCTTTATATTTACTTGAAGACTGGCTAACTGTAGCCTGCATTCATTCCATTCTTGAATAATTTGGCTAAAATGGGAAAGAAAGAACCAGAATATGCATAATAATCTGAGTTTTTCTTCAAATCCTTCAAAGGGATATCTTTGATCAACATATGGTCTATAGCCCATGAACTACAGGAGACAATTTGACCAAAGGATTTTCTATTGCAAAGCAAAGACTGCCACCTTGCAATATCTGAATCTCACCACTCATAACCTATCTTCTTCACTCTGCCAATTGTATTTTTTATGCCCTAAATCTATTGGACCTCTCTGACATCAAATTCTTTATTAGTTAGAATTGCATATAGCTACATACAACAGAATTTGGAAAAATAAAACAAGAAAGGTGCAGGAAGGAATGAAGGTGAATAGGCACGTAGGCAAGAAGAAAGGGGAGGAAGAAGAAAAAAGACATATCTTTATTTAGTTACTTGTCTTGGTTGTTCCTCCTGGCTCTGGAATCATGTTCCAGGTCCTTAGGATACAGGTGGAGTGTGCTCAGCAGGAAGCAGTGGATATAACCTCTCTTCTACCAGGGCACCTTAGAAATGTAACAACAGTGATTTACTAAATTGTTTCTCAGGAAATTTACAGTAACTTTTAGGGTTAAAACTGAGACAAACTGGAGGATCATGGGGGAGGTTTGTGATGTGAGGGTTGGGATGAGGTGGGGGTGGTTCAGTGTTGGTAAACTGGGACAGTCTCAGTCAAACTGGGACTATGGTAATTGTGGTGACTAAAACTGAGACAAAATTTCAAACTGGGGACATGCTGAGACAAAATTGTGAAACCAGGATAATCCCCATCAAACTGGATATATGGTCACCCTCCTGTGATAAGGGATCAAAATGATACATTCACGATACTATCAGAGAATCGAGCTTTTTCTGATATTACATTCTGCCATTTTTAGCAGGGGGTTGTTATTCTTCTCATCAAAAGTTGACAAATTTTTAGAACTGAGTCATAAGGGAATTTAGAAGATATTTTTAACTTGGAGCATTAGCTCTTATGATGTTAAGGTCCTCTTAGTAAGGAAGAAAGAACAGATACTTACATAGATAGCAGTATTTGTCAGTTTCTCATTCCCACACCTGCATAATAGACTTTGAAGTGGATGGAGTTTGTTTTAAGGACTACTGCAGAGTCCTGTGAGGACATCTGAGTCCAAGTGAAGTGTGATGGAAAGTGTTTGTTTGATCCCCTTTTCTGCATACTCTGGGAGATAAATGTAGAACTGTGATGACATTCAGTTTAGTCCCTTGGTATTTTGATGAAGTTAGATATTAAAATAGTCTTACAGTATTGAAGAATTCTATAATACAACTCAATACCACTAAACAACCACTATTTGCTCTCATTTTATGTCTATGGATTGTCTGGTACTTGAATGATCCAGGTTGGACTCAGGCAGTTTAACTCCATGCTGCAAAGTCCATGTCTGTTCCAAATGCCTGTCATCCTCCTATGATTGGCAGAATAGCAGGTATCTCCTCTTCCCAACAAAGCAGCAACACACAGAAGGGCACACTCACCTATATAAGCGAATTTCAAGACTTTGCATCTCATCTGTTGAAATTATATTGACTAAAATAAGTAATATGTCTAAACCCAAACTCACTCTACTTTCTTATGTAGAAACTCCAAAAATATATAGCAAAAGTCATCAAAACAGAGAAGGGTAAATTATGAGAGTTATAATAAAATCTACTATAAGCTGATTCGATGATAATATCTAATCACAACACTTCACTGTCATTTGAGAAAAGAGGGACAGTTTTTATATATTCTACAATAGAAACTGTAAAAATAATGTTTAGAGAAAAATATTTCTTTGTAAGAATGCATGATGTGTTTCTCCATTTTTTGCAAGAGAGGATGACGGTATCCACTGGTTAATTTTATGTACTTCCCTAGAAGAAAGGAAAATTACTTGGAGCTTATGTCAGGGAATTTCAGACAGAAATATATCCAATCAAGTTTCTCTATTATAAACTGTGATTTATGCTTTTTAAAGATAAGTTAAAGCATAATATGTTTATATGATATAGTGTTCATGTTAGAAACATTCTGTGAGTCCACCAATGCTAAAATATAACCAAGTGCTAATTATTTTTCTATTTCTTATAGATGAAAATCAGTCTGTTATATACCCACGTGGCGAGATGCTTACATATTCACAAAGCAGTTCATTAATTGTCCCTAAGTCTAGCTATCAAAGTTAATTTAAAATCATTCTCCCCTTGCCCTTTATTCTAGAAACTTAGAAAAAGTTTTGTGAATTCTGTTTCAAAACTGTTTCCTATGAATGTCATGGCAAATTACAACAACAAAAGATAGATTAAAATAGCAGAAATGTATTCTCTCACTTTTCTGGAGGATAGAGTCTGAAATTAAGATATTGTCGAGACCATGCTTCCTCTGAAAGCTCTAACAAGGACTCCTTCCTTGTCTCTTCTTAGCTACTGGGGTCTCCTGGAATCCCTGGCATCTGCTGGTTGATAGCAGTGATACTCTAATCTCTGGCTTAGTCTTTACATGAACTTCTCCCCAATATATATCTCTATGTATCCTTTCCTCTTCTTGGAAAGTTACCAGTTACGAACTTTAGAACTCACCTTATCAGGTTACATTCGTAATGGTTGATTGGTTTGTTTGTTTCTTTTGTTTGTTTGCTTGTTTGTTTGTTGGATGGCATTATTCAACCACTTAAAAGAGCATTTCAAATATTTGAAGATAAATATAACCCTCTCACTGAAGATAAATATAACCCTCTCACCTTGGTCTTCTCTTCCTTAGTCTAATACTCTAGGTCCTTACAAGATCCTCCCATCTAGATCAATGTTCCTTAGTTATATTCAAAAGCATCCATAAATTGACACTGTAAACTGTAAATGGGTAATTTTATTTATTTTGAGCATAACTACTAAGAAAAGCAAATCAAAAACCTTTATAAAGAAGATTATTAGTAAAATTTCATGTCCAAAGAAATAGTATGTGCTTTTCTCCAACTAATAATTTAGCTTGTTTGAACAAAATACCTGTCCCCTGGATTCTGTACTTGGTGATCCAAGATAGGAAAGATATTACATCAGAAATCATCTGCAGTGTCCTGATGCTGACTTTTATACTCCACTGGGTACTTTTTAGATTGTATTTTACTACTTATGTCAAAGACCAATACTGGTCAAGACTTATTACTCACCAATGAGCTGTAAAGAGACTGTTGAAAAGGGCATTAGAGGCTACTGAAAATATAGATCACACTCTTTGAGGGCAAAACCGCCCCTGGCCCAGGACTTTATTAGCATTAGAGTTTCATTACTGCCCTTTCAGCTCTGCTTCAGAGCCTCCCACTGCAACCCAGGCTGTGGAGTGTCAAGGACTGCAGAAGAATATTTAAAATGTGCCTGATCCTGCCCTAAAACACCAAAGCAGGGACCACATCTCAATTAATTCAATACAGAGGTTTTGAACTGGGCAAAGGTCCTATTCTAAACGTCATAGGATAATTAATCAATTACAATATTTATTTAGCACCTACCCTATTTTAGACAAGATATTGCCACTTAATGGCAGTCAGATAGTAGATTAGAGGTAAATAAGAGGTAGAAAAAAATGGAACTTAGGAGACAGCATGCTTACTTGGGAAGTCAATAATTCAAACCAAGATGTTGCAGGAAACAACAAAATGCATATGTTAAATGAAATATAAAGATATTTGAAAGATCAGCATGTGAATAGGAAAACACATATAGTATCAAAAGAATATGATTTTGAATATAAAGGTAAAGACTTTGCTACTCTTCTCAATCAGTAAGGAGATATTTTGTCAATTTAGTTTTCAGATTTTTCTCTCATAAGAGATATGAAAATGATCATTTGACCAGCCTAAGTAGGGAGCCACTTGATGGAATGTTTTGTTTATTAGAAACATGAAATAAATTGTTTGAAATCTGAGAGTACTTCCCCTCTGAGTCAGGTGACTAGGGGTAGACATCAAAGGACTGATTCCATACCAGGTCTGCCATCTTAATCTGTGGATGCTTCTGAGTCTCAATTTCCTCAATGATGGAAAAAAAAGAAAGAAAATACAAGAGGCAAAAAGAAGGGAAAGAGAGGAGAAAGAGGGGAAGGGAGGGGACGAAAGGAGGGAAGAGAGAGTAGGCAAGAGGAGAGGAGGGGTGAAAGGAAAGAGGATAAGGGAGTAGAGGAGAGACAAGAGGAGAGAAGAGGAGGTGAAAATTTGGGGGTAAGAAGAGGAGGGGAAAATTTGGGGGCAAGGGAGTAATATTATAGACATATAATATAGACATATAGGCTTATATTACAGACATAGATAGGCTGATTACTTGGATGAATCTTATAAAGATGAAAAATTGAAATGATGGCAATGTCTCTCTAAGTGCTTATCATCTATAATAGGGAACATACCAGAGTTCATATTTAAATTGTTCTCTAGTTTAGCTCAAATTTTGGAATTATTCCAAATAGTCTATCAAAAATTAATGTGTATGTCCACAAGCACTGAGGTTTAAAGGGAATAAATGTGCAAGATGAATAAATAAGATGATATAAATAGAGATCAATAGAGATAGTGGCTTGACCTATAAATACAGTATCCAAAGGAGTAATCTCAAACTGAGCATATAAGGTTAAAGACAAGCAAATGTCACATTCACAATAGAAAAAGATCAAAGAAATCAGGGATAAACTCTGTGGAGTCATTGCTATAATGCTAATATATGATACAGACAAAATTGAACATCTCACTTCCCAAATGACATCTGTTATGTCAAAGGAAAAAAAGAAGATAGAATAAACATTCATAAGGAGAACTGAATCTCAAGATGGTAGAAAGTGGTTCTTTTCATCTGGCAGGCACGTTTAACTGTCAAGAAAGCAGCAATCTCATCATTGCTGCTAAAGGGGAGAATGAGAATCAAAGACCAGAGGAATGCTGAATGAGGAAAATGGTGATCCATTAAATCCACTGAATGAGGAGGTTGATGCAGAGAACAACAGACGCAGTCACTTCTAATTGTATTACTTTTAATACTTCACAGCGTATAGAAAATAACATGAACCTCATATCTAAATTTTAAAATGTATTTTTAAAGGAGGCACTGAAAAACTGTGCACATTCCCCAAGTTGAAGACAAGCTGAGTAATTCTTTCTAAACTTAATAATAATAAAAAATAGAATAACTTACATAAAAGCAGTGGGAAGTTCTCCCACAACTGCTAATCCTCTGAAATAACCTTTAAACAAGAACATTTTTCTATAAAATCCACCAGGGTTACACCAATCTAAAACTTAAATTGGAAACAGAAGCATATAATAACAAATGTAAACAAATGAGTAAAAAGAGATCATCATGAATTCTAGACAAAAGAAACTCAAGGAGCACATATTCACCAGCACTCTCCAGATATTTTCTGACAGAACCAGAAACAGCATTCTAGGAACAAATGTGACAATGTCTGTGGGAATACTGTGCAAATTCCAGAGGTATATAATATTAAATAAACTTTTTTCATTATTTTCCTGGCTCAATCCATTGTTTTTCTATACAAATGTATAGTGTTCCTATTACTTCATCAGTTTCCTGCAATTTTGATCAGTTTGAATGAATTCTTTGACCTGTCATAGCCTGAGGAACTAAAAGTGGTATTTTGTGCACAACTTGCTGGCAGAACATTCAGCAAGGAGAAAACGTTAAATAAATTTAGCCGAAACACCTGCCAGTTTTTTCTAATACTTTACCATGTTATCCTCTTTGTAGACATATTATTCCAAAACCATTCATCCCAGGCTCTCAGGTTACAATTAATAAATATTAAATATTAAGTTAGATGCATAAGCAACACAATAAAAAGACAGCAACAAAAACAAGGGAGGAAAACAGATTTGTTTGATTTACTTCTTTTTTATAGACTGCTTCTCTATACACAAGATGGAAGATGGTTGTCCCAGAATTTCCAAGTCTGTCTCACAATAATTCATCAGTATACAACACACTGACATCTCTCATCCACAGTTCCAAAATCAAAAGTTAGAGAATTTGATTGTCCCAACTCAGCTCCAGCTTATACCCCTGGGCCAAACAACTGTGAAAGTACTGCCGGGTTGTTTGTGAGAGGATGAATGGGACAATTTCCTGGGTGTGGAAAGTATGGAAATCAATAGACAAGACCCTCATTTAAAAGTAGTCGGGAAGCTAGAAAAGAGTTCTCACGCATGCACACTCGCCATACACTAAAAAATCCAAACGGAAGAGAAAAGCTTTACATCTTCCATAGACAGTGATCTACTTTGCTGCCACTGGGAGGATAAAGAAGAATCCCTCCTGCCCAACTACAGCTCAGCCAAGCAGAGATACCATATCCCAGCAAACGCAAAGACATTACACTTTAAACTCTCACTTTCCTCCAGTGGATTCTTCATTTATACAACAGCCCCTCTCAATGCTATAAAATTAAATTTCTTTCTTTTGTTGTGGAAGCATGCTCTTGGTTTGCCAATAAACCAACATATTCCTAATTGCTTCTCATTGTTGTTTTTAAAAAATTCACTTTGCTGGTGAAATAACTAATTAATTATTTGAGTTAAGCAATGGATGTAATTCTTGGGAAAAGTCTAAGTTTTCTGGCATGTAGCAAAATATCCAAACATCAGAGCTTCAAAAACTAATTTGTCCATGAAACACCTGGGGGCCTTATTATACTGATTCAGATTCAGTAATTGGTGTGATATTTGAGAGCTCTCATGTCTAGAAGGTTACCAAATGTTAATATTGCTGATCTGCATAGTATATACTTGCCATTCAACCAAAATTACTCACTTCCTATTTACCATATTGCAGTGATTATTATCCTGGGGCAGTCATGATGGTACGCCACTCAGATTCTCCTTCAAAATCCAATCTGCCCTAAGGAACAGTCAGTTGACTGTCCCCCACTGTGGATGTCTTCACGATCTTCCTTGGTTTTCAACCTGAGGCCACCTACTGCATGGGAGCTCCCAAACAATGAAAGAGTACAGTGGTGGCACAAGAGCTTGTCATTTTTGGCCCAAGATTCTTGTGCCAGACAAGAAAGCTTGGATGCTGAAATGCCTCGAAATCGCCCTCTTGGGGCAAGGAGATGGGCAGATAAGAGAAAAAATTAATCTGGTAACTGAACTGAAGAACAGCTAGGTCAGCAGGTAAATGAACAGGGAGCTTTGGCATTAGAAAAAGAGAATAGTTGTGGAGAGAGGAATATTCCTAAAGAACTGAAGAATTAAAACACAACCTTGATGTCTGATTTTAAATATGTGAGAGTTGTCTTTCTGAGGATGGTTTTCAGTCTTCTGTACTGTTTGACAGAACAAGACTGCACTTTAATGGGAAACATTTCATTGCAGTAAAAAAGAGCTGTCCCCCTCACTCCTATATATCCGTATGTGATTTATGAGAGAACAAGTTTTCCATAGTTAACAACTTATTTAGTATTTATTTAGTATTTGCTAGATAAAGATCACTCTGACAAGCATTTATATGGATTATTTTATCAAATACTCATACACAATATTATGCTGGAAAACCACTCTTTAAATTAAATTAAATTGTTTAACTTAATTTTAAAATAACCCTTCTTTTTATAGAGTTTACCAATATTTATTTTCTAAACACTTCCATGAGTAGTTCACAACCAGCTGAAAAAGATTATTAAGTATCGACCAGTAGTCTCTACTAAGTTTGTACAAGCCTGCCCCCAGCATGCCATTGCTTATAATATTTTTTAGAATATACTAAGCAAAAAACCACTGTTACAAAGAGAATGAAATTACAGTTGACCCTTGAATAACAGGAGAGTGAGGAGTGCCAACTGTTACACAGTGGAAAGTCTACACATGACTTTTGACTCCTCAAAAACTTAAATAATAACCTGCTGATTAATGGAACCTAACCAATTACATAAACAGTCAACTAGCATATATTTTATATGTAATCTGTATTATATACTATATTCCTTTAATAAGGCAACTAGAAAAAATATTATGAAAATAAGGTAGAAAAATTACATTTATAGTACTACACTGTATTTATCAATACCATAAGTTTGTCATCTGCTCTCAAGATGAAGTGTCAGTACCTACATCAATATTGTCTTATCTGATAAAAATATTGTAAAAATTATATGTATCACTAACACCAGATATCAAAAGCAAAAGACAATGTGAAAAACACATTATTTATGCATATAATAATTTATGTATTAACAATCTCAAAATAAATTTGCAAAATATTTACTGAAAAAATACACATATAAGTGGACCTGCATGCTTCAAGCCCACTTTTTTCAAAGGCCAACTATATAACAGCTCAAATAAGAGATTATTTTCCTCTCACACAATAGCCTGGCATGGAGTAGGAGTCCCTGCTTCTGAAATTTTTCCTCTAAACTAGGCTGGAGTGTGAGCCTAACCACTTGGCTTCAGAATTCCAGCAACAGACTGTAGACAGAGGAAAGACAAGTCACTCTAGCCACCCGTAAGACAATCAGAGCTGCTTAAATCCTTTCCACTTACATCTTTATCCTCATTGTTTGAAGTTACTGTAAAAGATGCTGGAAATTTGCTTGTAGCAGTCACTTGCCCAACTTTCATATGGGTCTGTTCTCTAAGAACTGAGTGAGCTCTGTGAGTCATTCGTCTCTATCTCACAGTCCCACATGAAATGAGGCAGTCGAGTCCTGGTGAGGAACACAGGTCTGCATCTTCTTCCCGGTTCCACTTTAACGGCTATGCAGTTTTAGGTGTTTTCTCGTTACCTTTTCTGTAAAAGAAAGACACTGATAGCATTTACTACCTGGGAGCTTTATAAGGAGTAAATAAGTTAGTATACATCGAGGCTACATGTCTAAATATTCATGGCATATTCTAAGCATTTGATTGAGGATTATTGTTAATCTTCTTGCTTATTAGGTAGGGGAACTGAGGCACACAAGCATCACAAAACTGGCAAATAAAATGATAATATATATTTTCTCACTCATCTAATTCTAAGTTTTTGACAAATCATGTTACCAGATTTTTACTATCCCAGTGGTTTCTTAAGAGGAACAAAAAGACTTTCAAAGGAAGAATCAACACAGTAGTGTCTAGATAAGGCATATCCTTATTTGCAATCTTTATTTGAATACTTTTCAGGGTCAAATTTAAATGAGAACTGAAACATGTGAAAATGAAATTCTGTATTATGTGGTTTTGGCTAGATCCCATGTCAAATAACACAACCATAAAATTTATGCTAACCCGCAGTGACAGTCTTAACACTGTATAGGTAGAGGTGACAGGCAAATTGACAAAGTTTTATGAAAAGTCACTGAAATACAGTATTTTGAACTACCATCTGTTATCTAGACTGTAGGATTTTGTTCTCTTCTATGAGTATAAATAACTCAAAGATGGTTGAATACATATACCAAAATTAATTTTTAAAATGAGTGGTCAAAATATACATTTTTTTTAATTCAAAGGATTTCATATATAATTTCCTGAATGAATTCCCCCTAGACTAGCCTTTGAGATCGTTTTTTCGTTGCCCCACTTTTTCCTGATGTGGTGGATATAGTCACCTGACACAATTCTTAGACTTTTGTCAATCAAAATTCAATTTCACTGGCAAAAAAAGCACTCTAATTTTTTTCTCGTGAATTCAGTATTTTTTCCTTGGACTCAATTGCTCTCTTTGACAGTATTAGTGATTCCATCAAAAGTTTTGATGGAAATAAAGAAATAGAAATGCAATGTTCCTCTGAAACATTGTCCCCAATCTCTTTCATCATGGGATTAAAAGCAGAGCCAGTAGAATTATCTAGAGCCCTGCATAAATGCAGATTACTCTACTTTGTGTGTGTGTGTGTGTGTGTGTGTGTGTGTGTGCGTGCATGCACCTGCGCATGAAATATTGTCATATTGGAATTATTTGTGAGGTAGCACAACTACCAGGGCAAAAAAAATTGCGGAAAAAAGAAATTATAACAATATGCCAGTTCTTGTCTGGATGGTTACATGGTCTGAAAAATGAGAGCATGAGCATCTATGTTAAAATCAAGATTGGAAATAAATCATGGAGAGTGGCAAAGGACTGGACCAGGACCCATGCACTCAGGTGTCAGCAGAAGAGGAGTTCGCATCCAAGTTTACTTGCATTCTTACTGCAGCACAGGGTGTTGCTAGTGGCTGGGGGTCAGTTGAGTGAAGTCTTGTCTCCAAAGACAAAGTCTCCTTTTCAAATCTGGGTCTGACAAAAGGGACTATTTTCCAGCTCTGCATCAACTGACAGATCAGTTTCGCATTCTGCCCACATTTGAGACATCTCAATGTCTTCACATTCCTACTCAGCTATCTTTACTTCCTTCTGCAGCTGCCTCTGGCATCCTCCCTTCCACTTCACACCACGGCAAACTTTCCCTGTCTGCTCTCCTACTCATAGAGCTCTCGAAACTTGTTTTTCAAGGCTGTCATTCTGACATCAGTTAACTCTCAAGAAAACAAGTCAAAAGCAATATTAGCCTGGAGTGCCTTTGTTTTCCTTAGGGCACATTTTCTCAACCGTGTGGTTGTGCTGTGGCATTTAGCATTAGGCCACATATCACTTGTGTTAGTCTGCTATTGTTCATCAATGCCTTACAGTATATTATTCTTCCATCATTTTTCTTTGTACTTTTCATACACATGAATATTACCATACATTTGATTTTTTTTTCTTTTTCTGAACATCATTTTTATAATAATTATTATTAATAGAAAAGAAACCACTCATGGACCATCAGAGATTCATTCTTCAGTTTCAATAATCCTCAACATTCTGTGGTTTTCTTACTAAATGCTGAATGTTTGCCTTGTTTTCAGTGTCTTGCAATTATAACTATCTTGTAAAGAATGAGGTTTGAATCATTTAGATCACTCTTTTGCACAGACAAGCAGAAACAGAATCTCTGAGAATAGTCCATTCTGTCTCCAGGTTCTGCACATGTTCTTGGTGCATTGATCCTGTTTTCGCACATATTTTGCCACTAAGAACAAACCTTACTCCTTCTGGTTGCTTTATGATGAGGAATGATCAGGGCTAGGTTTGGGGGCCACTAAGTGAAAGTCACAGAGGCAGTGGTCATGATTGCACAGAAACATGAGGAGCATGGCTCAGTGTTGCAGTCAAAGTTGCAAATAAGTTCTTTCGCATTTAACCAGAAAACAGTTTCAGCACAGATAATTTTTTTCCTGCCTCCCCGAAGCCCTTCTTGACAACACAACAAATGATAATCTGAAATCAAACACGACACGTTACCTGCAGGACCTGACGCTGACAGATGGAGTTATGTTTAAATAGCTCCATGTTGCCAGTTCTAATAAAGAAAAAGTACACAAAAACCCAAGTCTGATGGGAAAAAAGGAAGTGCTCTGAATTAGAAAGGAAATCAGGTAAGCATACTGGTGATAGGAATCACCAGACCCGTCAGCACACGGCCAGCGTTGACTGGACTAGCCATGACTGTGGCTAGAGGTTAACATACAAAGTTTGGGGATGCTAGGAGCTTTCACTTAGCTTAGATGGAGCATGAGGGAAACCTGCCAGACGTGTGATCCATGTGGAGATGGTGGATATGCAGCACCTGCTTTTGTTATCTGAGAGCAGAGTGTTCTGGGGCTATGGGACTGCTCCCGGCTTAATGATTTTTGAGTTTCGTTAAATAAAGGCACTCTGAGGGCATGCTAGTGGGGGATGAGGTCTCAGAAGACTCCTGAATGAAAAACAACCTTTACCTTGAAATTTTGGTTCCAATGGGGTTCCAGTCATGTATCAAATTGAAAGATATTCAAAACACTTTGAGGGTGGGGGGTGGGGTAGGCTTTTGTCCTCAACCTGATTTGAATTCATTTCAGCACCATCTGGAAAGAATGTTTAATTTTATCTCTTTGATTCTATATGACAAAAAGCCTGGATTCACTGTCTGTGACCTTTTTTAATCCTCATCTCTCAGGAATTAGTCATATTGACCCTACAGCACCGATGTCTATCTGACGTTATTGGCAGAAATATCCTGGGTGTTTCACTCGTTTGGAGGTCGCTTCATCCTAATAGCCTTCAATTGCACTATAGAGTCATACTGGAATATTGTCATATCTTCAAAACTCATTGATACATAGTCTCTGCCAGCTATTATTGATGAATATTTTTGCAAAACTCTGTGGGAATTACTGAGGGTTGCAAAGATAATAAAACAGTCACTGTACTTAAGGAATTCATAGGAGGTATAGGGGATAGACTTTAAATTAGTCACTATAAAATAATGACTAGAGCAAATTATATAACCACCAGGAGGTTAAAAAGGTACAGTAGCTCAATTTAGGCTTACCCTAAACAGGTTTATTGATAAGAGCTATACAGGAAGTTCTAGGGTGAGTGACCAATTGGTATGTAAGAGAAAGGAAATCAACAAATAGCTATTATTTCTGGAACATCCAAAATGTCATGTAGCAAACCAGGCAGATTAATTTATTTAAATTAATACAATATTCTCATGCATTAGATATCCATATTCTATGAACTGATCGGCTCTGTTGTGTAGTTATGCTGTAAAAATCTCAGCAGTTACCTTGCAGTCAACCTCGAGACCAAAATGGGTGATACGGTCCTTCTGACAGAATGGGGGAATGGGTGCTTCACCATTCACATGTCTTTATTAGATGACTCACTTTTCCCAAGTTGATCACCAGTGCAATCTTAGCTCAACTGATGACTAAACACAGGATTTTTTAACTGATATTAAATCATTTAATGTCCATATCAATCTTCTAGGGGAATTTTCATGTAAATTTTGATTTACTAGGTCTCATCGGGTCAAGACTTGGCATTTTTAACAAGCTTCCAAAAACACTGCTAGTTCTTTTTATTTTAAATTTCTACTTTCAAAATTTTATTAAAAATTTTCCCCAGGTACAGGAAATAATTTGCTGACACTGGGAAAGTATGTAAATACTTGAAGGCTCATAAGACACCACATAATGACTAGAAGAGAAAGAATATGGTGAGTGGGGCACTGAAAACTTTTGTAGTTTTTATCTTGATAATTTGCTAATTCAGACTGTACTATCTAATAATAGGCAACATTTATTGATTACTTTTAATGTGTTATGTCTATCTACATTATCTAAATTAATCCTCATAACAATGATTTCACTATCTCCATTTTACCAATGATGTATAGAGGTCTAAAGAGTAGAAGTAACTTTCTACAAATCATACAACTCTTAAACAGAGTAGAACTGAAATTTGATGTTTTGACTGCACAGATAAGGTGAAAGACTAAGTGTGTTCTGGGTCCTCTGCTTAGAGTACTTTCTAACACATTACTTCAAAAGCAGGTGCTTTGAAAATCTAGAGAAATTAATAAATTATGTGTATTTTGGAAATTCCTAGGTACATATTATTTATCTCCACTGAACTTTTGAGGGGTTTTCTAGACTACTAAGTAATATTTCAATGTATGCTCATATAATTACTCATTAACCCTCATATAAGCCCAAATAGCTACTGCATTTTATAAACATGAACTCTCTAGTTCAGATGCTTTATGTGACTTGCCCATAGTCACTCAGCTTTTAAACGACAGAGCCAAACTTGGACCCAAAGTGATAGTAATTTGTCTGCCTTTTACCTCTGATTTCATTTAATGTTATCCTTCTTATTTTAAATTATATTTAATCCTATAGTACATGTGTGACACTTTATGCTATCTAAAACACTTTATTTCCCTGTTCCTTGAACATTTTATTGTAGAAGTAATTCAAACACAAAAAATTTGAACACAGAGCAAATCATAACTGAGAAAAAAAAAAGAGTACCTCTATTTCCAGTGCCCAGAGATCATTCTTATTATAATTTTGGTAACTCTCCTTCTATACTTCTTCCCCCCTAATTTATGCTTACATTTTTTCCTCGCAAAATAGAATACTATTCTATATACAAATATATATGTATTGAAACTGTCTTTTTTAAATTTAGTAATATAATTGAATCCTTTCCTTATACTAATTTGCATATTTCAGAACATTATTTTTAATGAGAATAGAATTCTTATTTAAATGAGTAGACTGATTTATTTGACTTCTCTCTTATTCTTGGTTATTTGCATTACATCATTGTTTATCTTTTTCGATCTTAAATAACATCACGGCCTATAAGAGACTTACACATTTGTGTTTATATACATGTTTAAATGATTCTTTTAATTACTAAAGCAATACATTGAAAAATTCTTCTTATAAAATATTGTAACTAAGAAGATAAAGGGAATCCCCTTTGGTTCCTAGATCTATTTCTCTCCTTACAACCCTCTCAGTTTGGTGTGTTTCTTTAAAAACGTTTTCACTTCCATATACAGATATATGGTGAATGGTTCTAGGATTTGTATGTGAATCGGAGCATACTATATGTCTCTTGAATGTTTCATAGAAAATATTCCCTGAAAGAGACATTACTTGGTCCAAGTGTTAGAGTAATCTCTTAAATAGCCTACCATTTATAGTCATTGTCTTCTGCTTACCTTTGTAATATTGATAAGGATTATTCAGTGATACTTTAAAATTAATATTAATTATATAAATACACACAAATGCATCTGCCTTTACACTTTGAAACATTGTTTCAATTTTTTAAATTATTTTTGTTCACCTTGCCCCTTCCACCACCCCCTCAGGGATGGCCATATCTAAGTCTGTATGCATAATTTTGGTCTTATTCCTAAGTTTATATATGTAAATATAAGTGTATTTATACCCATAATATATACTGTTCTGTTTTTGTGGTTATATCTTTGTAAAACTTTGCAAAACTAGTTATACAGTCCATAAGTTGCAATTTCTTGGAGACCGATTAATTTCAATATAAGTCAAGGTTTCTCAAACTTGTTTCTATTGATATTTGGTGTCATATTGATATTGGGGATAATTCTTTGTTGTGGAAAGCTGCCTTGTGCATTGCAAAATGTTTTGAAGTGACGCAATAGATGACTTAGCAGGTCCTTCCACCTCTCTGCAGCTGTGGCAATCAAAACTGTCTCCATCATCTGCCAGATGTTCCCTTGGGAGAAAAATTATTCCAGGTTAAAAACCACATTTATTTTTCATAGTTCATTGCATTCCAAATCATTTAGCATCTTTTTCTTTTACAATGTTGCAACAAGAATCCTTTTACAAGGGAAAAATTATCTGGAGAGATAATATAGTATAATGGGAAGGAACACAGTTTCTGGAGCTAGACTGCCTGGGTCCAAATCTCAGATTCTAAATTTGTAAAATGAAGATATTAGTAGAAACTAATGAGGATTAAAGACAGTTAAGCATGCAAAGCCCATAGAACAATGGAAGCAATTTATCAATAAATGATATTATTATATGCTTTCATATGCATATGTGCAAATGCTTCTCAAGGGTAGAGGCTGAGCAATTACATAGCTGGGTCGTATAAAAGATGCATGTTTTTAATTTGAAAAGATGTTATAAAATCTCCCATAGAAGTATCGTAATTTATACTCTCATCAATAATATATTGCAGTTATTTTCTCATGCATTTGCCAGAATTTTCATATCATATTTTAATATTTTTTCTAATCTTATGGAGAATAAGTAGTATTTTATTTTGTTATAATTTTCATATTCCTAATTACTAGTAAATTTAAGCAATTTTTCATACATATATGAGTTGTCTATTCATGTCTTTTGTCATTTTCTAGTTTTTTATGTTTATGTTTTTCTTACTGGTGAATTGTAGTTTTTCAACTATTTTTAGTATTAAGCCTTTGTTATGTATGCTACAAATATTTTTCACAGTCCTCCATTTGATTTTGTTTATGCAGATTACTGGAATATAGAGAGCTCAGTTTCAATGCAATCACAATTACTGATATTTTTACTTTGTTTTTTTGCTTTTGGGGTTATGAATAGATTGTCAATTGATTAGAAATTGTATATTTTACCACTCCAGAGAAAACCAAAAGCAGGAAATGATAAGAGGAGAAAGGGAACAGAGAAGACATTTTAATATTATGAAATATATTTCACAAGCATTTTGTAGTTTTTCATTTAGAGATCTTGCAGAAATTTGATTAGATTTATACTTAAGTATTTTATTTTCTTTGGTGATATTTTAAATGGTATTTTTTAACTTTTGATTTCTAAATTTTCATTGTTAAAATACAGAATTCCAACTGACTACTGTATATTGTCTAGTTGCCTTGAAGCCTGTGAAACTTATTTATTAAACTTACTGTAGCACAAAAATGTAGAGCGGAGAGGCCAAGAGGATGAAGTTTGGGAAGGGTTTGCACTTGTAGTCAGAAGAAAAACAGCACACCTGAGAGAGACAGAAGGCAAACAGAACTACGGTAGAGAAATCAGGAGAAGGCTGTGCATTTAACATTCCTATAATTGAAGCAGACTTTTGCCAAATTCCTGAAAAGCTTACAATCTGCTGCTCAGTTATACATTTATTTCAATCAAATTTTGCTTACTATCCTTAAATTGTACCTTCTCTACTCACTGTCCTGCTTTCAAAATTCATATGTTCCCTTTGAAGTCGAGACAAGAGTTAAAAACTGACTTATGAAACAACCACTAGTCATTCTCTGATCCTCTCCCACCCCTACCTCTTCCCCTATAGATTTTGTAGAGCTGGGACAGCATGGCGGGTTTTTTGCTTTACAAATAGTTATTCATCATTTATTATGTGCCATTCACTACAGAGAAGACTGTGGGTAGGGAAGATATAGAGCAAAGAGGACATTCAAATTATTTAGCAACTTGCACTTTTGATCTGTCTGAAAAGCTATATCCTGAGCTAGGACACTAGAGCCCCTGCTTTTTCAAATGTCAACCTTTTCATTATTTGAATGAGGGAATTCCTAAGGAAGGGGGAGAAAACTAGGACATAGATGCTCTCTACAAGGGCTCAGGGCAGTGTTTATTTACCAAATGTTATGGACATATTTCAGCATAACTCGTCTATGTGGCTCCTCAGTGATCCCAGGAACTGAAGAGTTGAGCAAGTTGCACCTGCTAATCAGAAAGACAATATATAACTAATGATCATGATATCATGTGAAATATGAATAGTTCTCAAGATGATCTAGGGAAGTTTTATGGAAATTCTGGAAAGTGAAGATGACTTTTGGGAGGGAGGAGACTAAGAACATTGAAGTTAAGCTCACAACAAGTGTATTTAGAAGTTGTCAAATGGCAAAAATAAAATAATTTCGTGATGTGTCTGGTGTATTTTATTCAAGGGAAAACAATCCATGGATTCGGAGTGTACAGAGCCTCATCATCCCTCTTCTAGAGGGATTTAAGGAGAGACTAAGTTACATGGAGTATTATAAGAGGCAGTGAGGAAATGACATGATTGGCTCGGTCTAGGATTTTCTTCTAAGGTTGACAGGTCCTGTTTTCTAGGGTCAGGTAAGCTAGCTAAGTGGAGTTGGAGGTTTGTGATTGTCATCTCTTAGGTTGCCTTGACAGCGAGGTATATTCCTGAAATGTAGGCTGACAGATTTAGATATGCATCATGGGCAAGGCCACTGGGAAGGCATTTTGTGCATCACAGTATAAGAATTAAACTTATCAGTATTGAAACAGAAGGTGAAGGACAAAACTGAAATGCAGAAAGAGGAACGTGTTCTGTGTTTAACTGTAACAAAGAGCACTGAGCTAGGATAACAGATAAAACAAGAATATGGAAAAGAAAAATAAATGGAGCACAGATTGTTACTGTTGACACTATGAATATATCGCAGAATTTTCCAGTTGAAAAAGACTTACAGATTCTGCAGACCTTTTTGTTTTATAAATCGGGAAACTGAGGTCTGAGAAAGGACGTGAAGAGTCCAAAGTTGCACAGTACTACATACACAGTGCTTGGACATCAAAGACACAGGATTCTCAATCATAGCTCTCTCCCAGGGCTCTGGCACCCTCTTCTAGAGGTTTTTGAAATGCAAAATAAATAAATTCCCGTAGAAGCTGCTGCTGATGGAGTGTCTTTAATTTCTTCCCCAGAGGGTTGGCATCCTGTCTCACTTCCTGAGAAAGCATCCAAATAGATGATGCACTTCATGTCTGCTTTCTCTTAGGGGCTTCATTCAGTAAAGTGAGCACTGTAAGTAGATACTCTAGTCTCTCTGCTCCTCCCTACCCAGCCAGCTGAGTCAGGACAAGCTCCTTCTTTTCAAGAGGTGACAGTAGCAGAGCTCAGCTGCCTGGTAAAAATTTCTGATGCAAAACACATTATGTCAGCCCTCTCCTCAATTTGACAGACACAAATCTGTCATCTGGAAAGATTTTCTCCCTTTCTCTTATTCTCACGCTTATGTTAGAGGGGCTTGTTATTACATTCATTCCCTTCTAAAACATTAGGATTCATTTTATTTCCATTCCTTTCATCTCTTACATCAGTCAAATGGAAACCAAGATAAGAAGGCTGCTTTTAGAACAAATAAGAAGCCTCACAGTTTTGAACTTACCCAGTGTTCATCTTTCCCTGAAGACCTTGTGATTATTGGGGAGTAATCATTTCTGGACCCACTAACAGAACTGGAATTTGTTACCCAAACTTTCTATAACTTTACATTTCCTGTTTTCTAATATTTAACTCTTGTGGATCCAAACTTTAAGCCTATGTATAACCCATTCACAGCTAGTTTTATTTCTTAAGTATTATGAATTTTTGTTAGACTGCAACATTTGGAATAATTTGGAATATTTGGTGCTTATTGCATATTTACTAGCCTTCATAGTTTCTCCTACTAAATCCTAAACATGTATCAGTACAATTAGTGGACAGAATCAGTCTTCTGAGGGAGACATTTTTATTACCCTGTTATGCAGATGAGGAAACTAAAACTTTGAGATATTTAAATACTCACCAAAGGTCTTCTAGTTAATGATGAATAGACACAGAATTTGTTTCCAGTCAGCTTGGGTCTCAAACTTTAATACCTGAGCACAATATTAGACTATGCCTTTGTCTTCTTTCCACATCCCTGGTCTAGATCCTGGGATTTAGTAGAAGAAAGCTAAGTCTACAGAGCAGAATCTGGGCTAGTTTATTTAATCTTCTGCCAGGAGATCTTCAGTCTGCATCATATTCTGATTGAGAAAGCAGGTTAGAAAGTACTGGAAATGACAGCCTCATTTCTCAACCCAGCCCACACATACTGCATGGGAGCAGGAGAAGACATAGATTTAGCAAGCAAACCTGAAAAAAAAAAAAAAAAGAAAACCATCAGGACCTGGGGGTCCCCAACTCCATCAATGATATGTTACTCCATCCGAATGCGGGCAGAGGAAAATACAGAGGATAGAGAGAAGTACTAAGAATGTTTCTCTACTCTGTATGCTCCTGGAGAGGTAGAGATATCTCCTTTCTCCTTAGAGAAAAGGGAAGAATGGGCCTTAAGTGTCTCTGCCACTTGGTTTGAAAAGCATGCTGTTCTAAAGTCAAAGAGCTGCCATTGTCATGCCTGCCTCCTACACCCAGTCAGCAGAGGAGAGAAAACAGGAACATTCAACCCGTCTTTCGTTTTTTAGTCTTTGTCATTGATTAAAAGTGATTGACTGGAGGGCAGAGAGCCTTACTCTCAAGGGGAGTTTGATTGGGTCGTCATTTAATTTCCCAACACTACTTCCAGCAGCTTGATCATCCTGTAGAAATCAGAACACCGCAAACCCTTCCATCTAGGAGTTAAACTGGATATTCACGCTCTATTTGCCCTTTTTGGAAACGGTTAACACATTTCTCCCGTCTTTTTCTTTCCATCTCTAGAACACTTAAACCAGTTCTTTCCCTTTACCCTCTTTTTCTAATTGGCTCTTTTTTTTATCTGCCCAATTTGATTTATTTTTCTTTCTTTCTCTAGTCTGTTTTCCTCCAAGTAAATGTCTTATTCATGTCATTGAATTCCTGCCTGTAATCATCTTGAATAAAGTTCAGCTTTCTTACTTAATAAGCCATCTACATACCACGTTCTATTTACAAAGTCCTCTTAATTAGAGTTTCCTTAATAACCCTGAGAAGTGATTGTGTCAGCTTAAATCTACCTCCCTGGGCCCTCCTATTCTATTTCTTACACAAATCTCCCCCTTCTTTTTGTCTCTCCTGATTCACCACTATTTGCCAGTCAGTCCATTTCTTCCAATACACCTTCTTCAGCTGCTCAGATACATCTTCACAGACATCTGCTCTGGGGTCAACTGTGTGGAACTGTAATTTCCCCAAGCCTCACCACCCTCTGGGTACATATGTGGGAGCACTAATATTAATACCTAATTTTTCTGGCTCATTTCCTCAAACAGCTGAGGCATGAACCCCAGCTCCCTGAAAATTCCCTCTTAAGAATTTTTAGAGTCTCCAGAGGCATGTGTGACATATGCTGCCCTTTCCTGGATTCTGTGCCACTTCGCTGGCCACAGCCACTTCCCCCGCTGCTCTGCTGGCCCTGTTTTTCTCCACCACTGCTTTTGTGGGTACAGCAGCTCCCTGAAACCGTTGTGGTGGCCCCCTCAGGAACGGACACCGCATTGTGTTCCTCCAGGTTCATATCGCTCTTGCTGACCGCCAGCTCAGCATTTCTCAGCTGGGGACATCTCTGAACACCCCGGAAGTCAGATCTTCCCTGTGCTGTGTGGCAGGGTGACAGAGAAAGACTCATGACTCTCTTCCAGATACAGGTAATGGTGTCCCACTGGAGGGCACTGTGCTATTTTCTGTGGGTGCCAGAACCACAGACTTGCTGTCTCAATAGCAGAAATGTACTTTATCACAGTTCTGGAAGCTAGGCATCCAAGATCAAAGTGTAAGCAGGTTTGGGGTCTTCTAATGCTTTTGTTCTTGGCTTGCAGAGGCTGCCTTCCTGCTGGGTCCTCACTTGGCCTTTTCTATGTGTATGCACATCCCTGGTGTCCCCATGTCTTAACAGCCTCTTCTTATAAGACACCAGGGATATGGATCAGGGTCCACCCTATAATCTTAATGATACTTAATCACCATTTTAAAGGCCCTGTTTTCAAATACAGTGACATCTAAAGGTCTGGGCTTCAACCTATGAATTGGAGGTGGGGGAGGGCCATGATTCAGTCCATAATAATTGGACAGTTCTTTCAATTCTTTCATTCTCTCTCTCTCTCTCTCTCTCTCTCTCTCTCTCTCTCTCTCTCTCTCTCTCTCTCTCTTGTTCTCCACCATACTCTTGCCAATGCTAGAATGGTACTCATCAATTCTCACCTTAGGATATTAACTCAACTTAGGGTTTCTCAAACTTGGCACTACTGATGTTTGGACCAGATCATTCTTTCATTTTTGGTTGTAGGAAGCTAGCCTGTGCATTTGGGGGATGTTTGTCAACAGACCAATATACCTTCAGATATGCCAGACTTCTGTAGGAAAAAAATTGCCCTCAGTTGAAAACTAAAGCCCAAATTGATAGAGTCCCTTCTCTAGTTTCTACTGCATATCCCAGCAACTGGGTATGGGCTACCTAAGTACACTTCAATGTCCACTCATTATATCATGAAAGAGAGATTTATCCAAGCCAACCTAATAAAATCATACCTCTTGAGAATATGAATTTAAAAATGAGAACTGCCATTCTTCTCAGAAAGACTTTTGCCCTAAGGAGATGAATATTTGTGGGTGACAGTATAGTGTCTTAGACAGGTTTCTGTTCATGAAATGCAGAAAGTCACTCTGCAGTAAACAAAGTAAGATGCTTAGAGAAGTAGAGAGGAGAGAGAGAGGTAGAGTCTTGCATGGAGTTTCTGTACGTTTCCACTGTCAGATTTCAGTCCTTGGAGAGACCTGATGATGCTTCCATCTTGGGTTTAGTGAACTGTTCTAGATTCTTCCAAATCTTTCCTTCAATTTGGGTATCTTTGTTTTGTTTGCCCACAAAAATCTTAACGAAAACATTATTATGAAGTGTTGTTAGGACTTTAAAGGGACAAATAACACCCCTTTCCCTCTCTTCTACATTTGGAACTGTTCATCAGGGTCCAGTCAGGACAAAAAGAGAAGAAAACAACAATAATAACCACTATAATCCAGGATAGCCATTTCAAGCAGAGATAATTGAATGCAGTAAAAAAAATTACAGATACTTCCACTTCAAGATGGCAACTTGGTAGGAATGAGACACACAGCCTCACCACAGAGCAAGCAGGAATTCACCTGTTTTCCAGAAACAAAGACTGAGGAGAATCAGTCACAGAGGCTGTAGAGATCAATGTAGCAGCAATCATGACAACAAAGAGTAAAGGAAAATGCCCAGGTACAGAGCTGCAGACTTGAACTCAGGATTCCAGCTGCAACAGAAGAAGTGGAAATGAGGGAAGAACAAGCACTCTCAGGAATCATGAAAATAGTGGAGATCCACCCAGTAGGATTGAGACACACAGCTGGAGGAGAGGATCTAAGCGTAGGATGGGGAGGACCAGTACCCTGGCAGTTTGAATGAGAGGTCCAGTGAAAAAATTACACCAGGTGCCCCATAACCAGAAGGTAGTTAAGGCAATAGCCCACCCCTACTCCCTGCCATGATATTGCCGCAGAGGCACAGTACTCGCCCTCCGGAAATCCCATCCTGAGGCTTAAAGGAAGAAGAGAATCTACCAGAGGTAGAAACCATCAACACTACTCACTAGTGCCATCTTTGGGTACATGTGAAACTGTAGCCTGATTGCTGATGGTGTGTCAACAGGAAAGTGGTCATTGTAGTTGGGAGCTGGGATGCTGGGCTAAGGTTCTGGATCCCTGACACAAACTCCAAACCAATAGACTGAACTTTCTGGCAGTAATAGAGGTCCACATAAGAACTTCAACAAATTCAACCAGTTGTGACACCAAAACTCAAGAAATTCCAAACCAAAATCTAGGCTTACTTGGTAAAAGATGATATCCTACACAATGTCATCACTTCAGGGAAGCCTAATCCCTGAAACATAAGCAGAATGTGAAACAGAGCAAAGACACAGAGAAAATATATGGGAAATGATGGATCCAATCAAAAACCCCAGAGGAAAATCTGAATATAACAGAGGTCAACAAACCACCTGAGGATAAATTTAGGGCAGCAGTTATAAACATACTCATGGAAATGAAGAAAGCAATAGGGAAAGAAACAGAGAACAACAAAAATGAGAGAGAAGAAATGAAGCAGCTCAAATAGATGTCAAAGAAATAAAGAACATAACAGCTGACTAAAGAATTCAATAGAAGGACTCAAGAACAGGATGGATGAAGCCGCCAATAGAATCAATGAGCTAGAAGATAAGGCAGAGAAATGCACTCAAGCAAATCAGAAAGAGACAAAATAATGCAAAGAAATGAATACAGCATTCACATCAAAAGAAGAAATTTTTGCATTATAAGGGTCCCAGAAGAGAAGAGAGAGAAAATCGAACAGAAACTGTCTTTAAAGAAATAATAGCTGATAGCTTCCCTCACCTGAAAAATGAAGGAAGCCTCCAGACACAGGAAGCTTAGAGTCCCTAATAAAAGAAACTCAAGCAGACCCACACCTAGACACAATGCCATTAAAATGTTAAAAATACGAGATGAAGCAAGAATCTTAAAATCATCCAGAGAAAAATGAGTCACATGCAAAGGAATTCCAATAGAATTTTCAGCAGATTTTTCAAATGAAATTCTACAAAAAGAAGGAATGATCATGTTGCATAAGATAAGAGACTTCCAACTAAAAATCATAACAAAATAAAGATATAGACATTATATAATGAATAAGGTGTCAATCAAGCAAGAAGACATACATACCAAGTGAAGGAGCATCAAAATATATTAAGTAAATATTATTAGAATTGACAAGAAACATTGAAAGCAACATAATAAAAGCAGAAGGGTTTAACACCACACATACAATAGTGGACAGCTCAACAAGGCAGAAAATTAACAGGGAAACAACCACTTTAAATGACCACCTAGGACAGACAGTTCTAATAGATATACACCAATCACTTCACCCAACGAATCCAAAGTTCACTTTCTTCTCAAGTGCTCAAGAAATAGTCTCAAGGATAGATCATATGCTGGGACACAAAACATCTCTCAACAAATTTACAGAGGTTGAAGTCACACCAAGCATCTTTTCTGACCACAATAGCCTAAATCCGGAAATCAACCACAAAAAGAAAACTGGAAGACCCCAAACTAATTGGAAACTCAACAATGTACTCCTGAAAGACCCTTGGGTAAAAGAGAAACTCAAAGGGGAACTTAAAAATATTTACAGATAAATGAGAATGAAGAAATGATCTACCAGAATCTTTGGGATACCATGAAAGCAGTGCTAAGAGGGAAGTTAATTGCAATTCAGGCCCACCTCAAGAAATAAAAAAAAAAAAACTGCACATAAACAATTTAGCCCTACATTAAAAACAATTCGTAAAATAAGAACAATCAAAACCAAAAATCAGTAGAAAAAATAACAATCAAAATTTGAGCATAAATAAATGAAATAGAAAACAAAAGGACAATGCAGAAGATTGTTGAGACCAAAAGTTGATTCTTTGAAAAAAAATAAAATTGGAAAAAAAAGAGAGAAGATAAAAAAAAAAACTTTCATAACTAGAATCAGAAATGAAAGGGGAGAAATTACAACAAATAACATAGAAATACAAAACTTCCTAAGAGACAACTATAAACAACTCTATGCCAACAAAATAGACAACCTTGAAGACGTGGACAGATTTCTAGAAAATACAGTCTACCAAGACTGAACCAAGAAAAATTGGAAAACCTGAACAGACAATCACAAAGAAATTGAAGAGGCAATCAAAAATCTCCCTAAAAATAAAACCCAGGGCCAGATGACTTTTTGAATGAGTTTTACCAAACATTCAGATAAGAATTATTACCTATTCTTCTCCAACTCTTCTAAAATATTGAAAAACAGGGAACATTCCCAAATATTTTCTATGAGGCTAACATCTCACTGATACCAAAAGTTGACAGAGATGTCATCAAGAAAGAAAATTACTGATCAATATCTCTAATAAACATAGATGCAAAATATCTCAAAAAATATTAGCAAATAGAATCCAACAATGCATGACCAACAATGACCAAGTAAGATTCTTCCTAGATTTACAAGGATGGTCCCACATAAATAAATCTGTTAATCTAATACACCATATCAAAAATAGCAAGGAGAAAAACCACATGATCATATCAAGTTTTTGACAACATACAACACCCATTTATGATAAAAAAAAATGCATAAAATGGGGATAGACGGTACATACTTCAGCAGCATAAAGGCCATATATAAGAAACCCACTGCTAACATCATAGCCAATGGTGAAAAATTAAAAGCATCTCCTCTAAGATCAAGAACTAGGTAAGTTGTCCACTCTCACCACTGCTTTTCAACATTGTCCTGAAGGCCTTAGTCAATGCACAAAAATCCATTGCATTTTTATATGCAAATAACACACTAGAAGACAATGAAATCAAGAAAACAAAAATAATTAAAATAGTAGTAAAAAAAGATATCTTGGAATATAATTAACAAAGGAGGTGGAAGACATATGCAGTTAAAAATACAAGTCCTTGAAAGGAGTAGTGCAGGATACAAAGAGATGGAATGGTATCTCCTGCTCATGGTTGGGAAGAATCAATATCATTAAAATGGTCATCCTGCCTAAAGCAATATACAGATTTACTACAATCCCCATTCAAATTCCCATGGGTTTATTTCAAGGAAATAAAATTTTAAAATTTTAATATTTTTATGGACCAACAAAAGACCTCAAGTAACAAAATCAATTATGAGAATAAAGAACAAATCTGGAGTGATTGCACTCCCAGATATTGAGGTACACTACAAAAGTGATAATGATCAAAACCGAATGGCAGTGGAATAATAATAGAGACACAGACCAGCACAATAGAACTGAATCAACAGAAACTGACCCACTCACTTATAGTCAGTTAATCTATGACAAAGGAGTCAAAAGCATATGATAGAGAAAGGAAAGTCCTTTCTAATAAATAGTTTTGGGATAACTGGACAGTCACATGCAAAAGAACGAAGCTAGATAATTCTCTAACACCATTCACAAAAATTAACTCAAAATGGACTAAAAATTAGAACATAAGACTGGAAATCATACAATTTTTGGAATACATCATAGGAAAGATATTCCATGACATCAACCTTAGGGAGGCCTTTGGGGACTTAACTCCAGCATCAAAAGAAACAAAAAGAAAAATTATCAACAGGTACTATGTCAAACTAAAAATCTTCTTCACGGCAAAGGAAAACATCACCAGAACCAAAAGACAACCTGTTAACTGGTAGACCATATTTGCATTTCATATTTCTGACAAGAGCTTAATATCTAAAATATACAAAGAACTCATAAAACTCAACAGAGGAAAAATAGACAAGAAATCAAAAAATGGGAAAAGGAGATCAATTTCCAGATGATAACTCAATAGGACGCACTTTCATTTTGCTCTCCACAGACACCAAAAAAAAAAAAAAGAAAGAAAAAATCATCTATTTTTCCAAGACAAATGCCAAGAAGCTGCAGACTGTATTTGGAATGGATTTCAGGATTTGCTGGACATGTGGTGGAGTAGAAGCTAGGGATTTCAGGACTAGCAAAGGCACAGAGAAATATACATGAAATGATGGATCCAATCAAAAACCCAGGGGAAAATCTGAATACAGCAGACATGTGCAAATTATCTGAAGAGAAATTTTGAATAGCAGTGAATAACATACCCATGGGAATCCAGAAATCAGTAGAGGCAGTAAACAAGAATGTCAGGACACAAATGGATGAATTAAAATGACATCAACAGGTAAGAGACAGGATGACTGAATTAAAGAACTCAGTAGAGGGACTCAACAATATGAGGGATGAAGCTTCCAATATAGTCAGTGATCTGGAAGATAGGACAGAGGAACTCAATCAAGGAAACCAGCGGAAGACAAAAAATTCAAAGAATTTAAGACAGCATTTGAGACCTCTGGGATAGCAACAAAAGGAACAACATTTACATCACAGGGGTCGCAGAGGGAACGAGAAAAGGGGGCAGAAACCATATTGAAGAAATAATAGATGAGAACTTCACCAATTTGAAGAATGAAGCAAGCCTCCAGATCCAGGAAGCTCAGAGAACTCTTAATAAAAGAAACCCAAACAGAAAATACACCTACACACATCATCATAAAAATGTCAAAAGTACAAGATAAAGAAAGATGATTAAAAACCAACCAGAGAAAAATGTGTCACATACTGTGGAGCCCCCATAAGATTGTCACAGACTTCTCAAATTAAACTCTACAGGTCAGAAGGGAATGGTATAGTATATTCAAAGTGCTGAATTAAAAAAAAAGGATTGCAACCTAGGATATGATATCTGGCAAGATTATCATTCAGAACAGAAGGAATGATAAAAATGTTTTCTGACAAGTAAAAGTTAAAGGAGTTCATCACCACAAAATCAGCTTTGCAAAAATTATTAAAGGATGCTCTATAAAGCATAAAGAAACCACACAGAAAAACAGTTAGAGAGCAAATATTAAATGTGGGGAGGAAGAGAATTGAAGAAAAATGTGGATAGTTAGAATGAGTGGAAAACTAATATGCTTTCAAATAGCGTTAGGTAGTAAACAGAACTGTGAATGCTAACTTCATGATAACCTCAAAATACATCCCCAGGGAGAAAGTGAAGAAGAAAACAAAAGGCAAAATCAATCGAAACATAACTACATCCATTGATCTAAAGAGAAAAAGAACAAAGTCATCATCTTGAACAACATATGAAATACAAATTATAAAATGACTCTAAACAGCTATATATCAAACGATACAGAGTGGCTGAATGGATTAAAAAACATAACTCAACCTTCTGTTGTATTCAAGAAACCCACTTTCTTCCAAAATATAAAATCTCAAAAGTCAATGGCTGGAGGCCAATCCTCCATTCGAATGGCAAGCACAAAAGAACAGGAACAGCTATACTCATATCAGATAAAATAGGTATCCATATTAAAAATATAACGGAAGAGAGAGATAGACACTAAATAAGACTGAAGGATCAATACAGCAGGAAGACATAATGCTTATTAACATATATGCACCAATGAATGAATATCAAAATATACCAAGCAAGTATTATTTGACCTGAAGAGAGACATTGACAGAAGCACAATAATAGTAGGGGACTTCATCATCTCACTTACAACAATGGACAGCTCAACAAGGCAGAAAATTAACAGGGAAACAACCACTTTAAATGACCACCTAGGACAGACAGGTCTGACATATACCAATCATTTCACCCAATGAATCCAGATTTCACTTTCTTCTCAAGAGCTCATGGAACATTCTCAAGGTTAGATCATATGCTGAGACACAAAACATCTCTCAACAAATGTACAAAGATTGAAGTCATACCAAGCATCTTCTCTGACCACAATGGCCTAAATTTGGAAATCAACCACAAAAAGAAAGCTGGAAAACCCCAAACCAATTAGAAACTCAACGATATACTCATGAAGGACTCAGGTAAAAGAAGAAGGTAGGCCAAAAAGGTGGGCTAAGAAATCACTTAGAAATTTTCTCAGTACCTCACAGCTCATGGTACTTGTTCCAGATCATGTAAGATGCAGGGTAAGGCAGTGACAGAAAGCATGACAACCCAGCAGAATTCCATTCTGGAATAATACTGTTTTTTCTCATATAACTTCTCTAATCCAAGGAACTTCAAATACTTCACCACTTTACAATAATTGTAGCTCCTTGCTTACCTTGGGAAAGAGTGAAAAAGACATGCAGATTTCATATAGGTGGACTAGAGCATGTAGAGTTTGAAAGGAATTGTTTGTGGGATTCACAATTAAAAGTGGCCTGTTCAGGCCTGAGAGACAACCCAGACCTCAAAAATAGCCAACCATCCCTCCTGGATGGCTGGTCCCAGTGCTCACACCTCAACAACAAACAGCAAAAGCTGGTAAAGGGTCAGCTAGAAAAAGGAAAGCTTCTGCTAGTTTATATATATATATAAAATTTTAAATGATAAATATATACAATAGAATATTTAATCTATAATAAAAATTTTTAAACAAAACAAATGGGAAAAGGAATTGAGGCTACTCTTTCCAAAGATGAGATACAGATGGCCAACAGGCACATGAAAAGATATTCCTACTTGCTGACTATCAGGGAAATGCAAATGAAAACAGCAATGAGATATCACCTTACACTGAGAGACTGGTTGTTATCCGAAAGTCTAGAAACAACCAATATTGGTGAGGATGTGGAGAAAAGGAAACACTTTTGCACTGCTGGTGGGAATGCAAATTGATGCAACCCCTATGGAAAACAGTGTAGAGATTCCTCAAAAAGTTGAAGATGGATATCCCACATGATCCCACCATCCCACTTCTGGATTTTTACCCAAAAAATACAGAAACACTCATTTGCAGAGATTGATGCACCCCCATGTTTATTCTATCCTTATTCACAATAGCTAAGAACTCAAAACTACCTAAGTGCCCAACATCAAATGAATGGATAAAGATGTGGTGTGTGTGTGTGTATATATATGTATATATATATATACGCACACAATGGAATACTGCACATCCCTCTGAAGAGATAAAATCCTGTCATTTGAATCAACATGGACAGATCTAGAGGGGATTATGCTAAGTGAAGTAAGTCAAAAGAAGAAAGATTGATACCATATGACCTCACGCATAGGTGGAACATGAATAGATAAAACAAAGGAACAGATGAAACAAAATCAATCTCCAACCTTTGGACACTTGCAATAGAACTGAATTTACCAATAGAGATTGGGACAGCGGGGGTGAGGGGCATGGCAAGTGGTGGTGGACAATGGTGAAGACCACTGATGATTTGGTGGAGGGCAGAGCATGTTGATATGTATCTGTGAATTAGGAACCTATACAATTGAGTATACTTTAACGTGTAGAGTAAGTTAACTATAATAAAAACATGAAAAATAATTTTTTAATTTTTATTAAAATTAAAATATATTACAAGGTTATAGAAAAATTTTTCTATCATAGTGTGATAGAAAAAAAACAGAAGTCAATAAAGCAAGGAAACCACTTCCCTGCAGTACATTGACCAAATATTCTCAATTCTTCCCCTCCTGGGTCCACACTCATCTGATGATCTCATTCTTTGGTTTGACTTAGTGTTTTTTGTTTGCTTTGCTCAATCACATATGAGTGTTTGTGAAATGTTGCCATTTTTGAGTCCAGCTTTTAAGAAACCTCATATAACTTCCAATTTCAGATCTGATATATAAAGTGTTCGAAAGTAGTCATTTCATTTCACAACAAGAAAAAGCCAGACAAACTGAAAATCAGTAAGTTTTCTGGAATCATTCAGAAAACTGATATTTCAGGGCAAGCTGCTATCCTGAAATATACAGCTACAAGTGCATCCAAAAAGCCACAATGGAATCTTCTTTTTACCCAGAACAGAAGGCACTTGAACCATAAACTGATAGAAATATTTAAGTTTTGGTTTTGAGACACTGCTGTAGACTGAGGTAGGTTGAGATTGAGGAAATGCTGAGTCAATAATTTGAAGAGGCCTTCATAATTTTGTGAGCTTTACTTCAAGTACCTTACCAGGTTTTTATGGTGAAGGTCTGAGAAAGATACTCTCATGGCTTACACAGTTGAAGAGGAAGAATATCAATTATGAAATATGTTCAGAGTATTCTTCATAGCAAAGACCTATGTCTCAAGAAATGAGATTTTTTTTTTCAGAGCCTCATGCTAGTTAAAGGAAACAATTCCTTAAATTCAGTTCCCTCCTGTCTTCCTAGCTCATCTAAAGGGGAGAAAAATGATCAATAAAGTCCAAGGAAATAAAAAAAGAACACTGCAGCCAAGGAAAAAGTGGAAAACATCAGCATTCCAAAGATTGTAACTTAGTGGGAATGCTATATAATGGTCTTCCCCTACACATTAACATACCAACAGAATGATTAAAAAGTTAATTACAAAGCACAAACTATGAAAGCCAGGGACCTGGGTTCGAGACCAGACCTGGGAAAGGATGAAAATATATAAAGAAATAAAAAGTGAATTGCAAGTAAAAGAGCTGCCAAGACACAGACTCTTTGAGACATACTTAGGAAAGTTCAAAGTCAAAAGGAAAGACCAAATCAAGAATACTAGGGGATATATTTTCAGTCACTGACCCTTATAGCTATAGCAAATACTAAACACAACACAAATTCTTATTTCATAAAGCTTGATATGTGTCAGGTATTTCAAGAAAAATTGTCATGCCAAAAGGCAATGAAAATAAAATAGTTTGATGAGACAAAAAAAATATATAATTATCAGACAGAATATATAAAATAACTAGAATTAATACACTGAGCACCCTGATGAAAAAAAGAGAAAAGATATAAAAATAGGTGGATGTAGAATAAGCAAAGTGATGGAAACTCTAAATGAGAAATTAGAAGTCAAAAACATTGTAAAAGAAGTGATGAATGACTTCAGTGGGCTCATGAGTAACTCAACATATCCAAGGAAAAAAATCATTGAGATTAAAAACAAATTGATAGGTATGTCCTGGTAGAGCAGGGGTTAGATCAATTGCCTCCAAAGGTGCAAGGCACATACCCCTGGGTTTGAGTCCTGGGCCCAGAGGAAAGCAACCAGTGTGAACAACTAAATAAAATAAAATAAAGATGCTTCCTCCTCCTCTTTCTTCCTGACTGCCTACCTGCTCACCTTCATTCCTGCCTGAACTTTGCCTTTAAAAAAAAAGAAAAAGAAAAAGAACACATTGATAGAAAATCACCAAACTGACATGAATAGAGAAAAATAATCATAAAAGCTAAATAGAAATCCCAAGAATGGTGCAACAATTCCAAAAGGTATAATATAGCTATATTGAAATACCAGAAGGAAAGTAAAGAAAGAACAAATTGAGATAAATATTTGAAATAATAATGGCCAAGAACTTTCCATTTCGTAGACACCAAAAAACAGATCCAGGAAGCTCAGAGAACTCCAAGCAGAATTAATATAAAAAAGAAAACAACAACATTAAAACGACTATGATATCATATTCAAACTGCATAAAACCAAAGAGAGAAAATGTGAGACAGGGAAAAAATTTCTATTGAGCAGTACTAGTAAGAATTACAACAGACTTTTCATCAGAACCACAAATGCAAGAAAAAAGTGGAGCTCAATAGTTAATGGATGGAAACAAGAAAACTCAACCAGTATAAAATTTTATATCTAGAAAAATTATCCTTCAAATGTGAAAGAGAAATAAAAGTTAACTCAAACGAAGTGAGGGAATTCATCAACAGTAAACTTTTCCAGAAATAAAAGTTCTTCAAAAAAATGGAAAATGGCATGTCAGAAAGTCAGAGCTACATAAGGAAGAGCACCACAGAAGAAAATGAGCGCAAATAAGAGAAAATGAAATCGTTTCTATTTTTAGTATTCCTAATCTAAAAGGTATTGCTTAAAAATAAGCAATAATTAAGACAATATATTGGGTGACTACACGTGGATAAGAGGAATGAATGACAATAATGTTCTGATTGTCAGGAAGCATTATTTGGTTATAAGACATCTGCACATTAAGTGAAATGCTATAAAACTATTATTTGATAATGGACTTTGATTTGTTTAAAATTTATTTTGAAAACCCTATTAACAATTATTTTCTTAAGGCATAGATGACATGCTAAAAAAGGAGATAAACAGAATTATATAAAGTGCAAAATTTTATCAGAAAAGACAAGAGAGGGAAATGTATAATAAACAGTGTAGTTTCAAATATGATAGACATTAATCTAACAATCATTTTAAATATAAATAATCTTAATACATTTTCTATTCCCCTTATATTTTTTCTATTTCCATGAATATTGTAACTTTCAACAAACTATAAAGTTTACTTATCTAGTCTATGCTATTTTCATTATTAGCTATCCCTAATTCAACATAAACTCCATCTGACAAAGATTTTTGTCTGCTTTCTTTGCTGTACTTCTAAGATAGTAACTTGCTCAATAATATTTGTTAATAAATGAAGTTTCTAATAGTTTCTACAGATACCTTCCAACATTTAAAGTTTACATTTTAACACACTGTGATTTTACACCATAGACTACAATTTGACAAACTATAGCTCTGAGGTCAAATTTGACCTGCGCCCTTTTTTGTCAATAAAATCTGACTAAAGCATGTTGTTTGTTTTTACATTGTCCATGGATGTCTTTAAGCTCCAAAGGCAGAGTTAAGTAGCTGCACCAGAAATGGTGTGATCTATAGAAACTAACACATTAAATAATTGGTATTTTACAGGGAAAGAAATTTGCTGCCCCATGATATAGACCATAGCAATTGGCCTACTATTTTCAAAGCCACAAGCAAAACTATGAAAAGTGTCCAAGTTTTCCTTCCTTCCTTCCTTTTTTACTTTCTTTTTTCCTTCCTTCCTTTCTTTCTATTTTATTTTCTTATAACAGATAAATAATACCTTTCCTAATAAAATCTCCGATTCATTTTTTTCTCTAAATTGAATTCATTACATAAAGGAGAGGATGCAGAGAAGACAAAAAGGGAAAGAGAGGAGAGAGTGATGCATATATAATCATGCATTAAATGGAACCCATTTATGACTTCTAAAAATGATGTATTTTATATGCTTTTCAAAGCAGAAATTTTCTTCATACAAAACTCACAAAAAATTGCTAAAAAAAAATAGTTGAGAAAAAAAATCTCCTTTTGTTGCTAGTGAACTTTATCTTGTGTATGACCTGTTTAGAAGGAGTGACTTGGAGATCTTTTTCTGGAATGACAGGGTGTTAGATGTGTCTAATCTCCTGAAGAGAGACCTGGATAAGATATATGGGTGTTTGTAATGAAAGCCATGGCCCAGGATAAATTCTGAAGGCCAGGGATTAGACAAAGCAGTCAAATGAGGACAATAGAACATGAAGCAGCAATCTCTTGAAGGAACTACAAATAAATGCAGCCCCAGAATGTCACTGAGACACTTAATCTATTGTATCTATAACTCAATGATTTTCTACTAAATCATATTGACTATATGGAAGAGTGAAAGTGTAGAGTGAGAATTAATTCAGGGAGGTGTATAAATAAATAAAGACTACATAATGAGATCAAATAGAGACTACCTAGAGTTTACTGGAGCAAGGGAGTCAAACAACACCTTGAGTTTGGAAGATTCAAAAGCAGACAAAGGAGTCAGAAAGTATTATAGTAAGGAAAAATGCGAGGATTGGGAGAGGCCTTGGGTATACCTAATATCAGGTTGTTGGTGTGAGGAAGTTTGAGGTGAACTAATATAAGTGAGGCACCTAATGTGATGTCCTGGAGAATATATTTGGTTATCTCTAGTTGTCGCAGAGTTCAAAGTGGTGGCAAAAAATAAAAAAACTAAGAAGTAATTGATGAAGTCCTGACTATTCTGGGGCAACAGTGCAGAAACTGGTTTGGCTTCCTGAACTGGTTGCTGCAGAGGATATGGGTCCAAGTTCTGTTGTTACATTTGATCTGGCATTGTGTATTTGTATGTTCAATCATCCAGAGAAAAAGAAAACATTTTTATACATTTTCTCTGAATAAAGACACAGGAGAACAAGAAATATGTCAAAGGAGGGGACATGAAAGGATGACTAAGGATAAAGAAAGCAATTATAACTTTTCTGATTAGATAACTGACATTACTTAGGTATAGAAGATAGTAGGACAAAACTCTATAATATCTTAATCTTAAGTCTTTCATGTCGCTTTAATTAAGAACTAGAGATCTGTGTTTTGCTAGTTCACTTGTTTTTACTTCCACAATTGAAATGAGACTTTTACTAGATTTTTCCTGCTTCTTCAAGCTGGCATTTTGATTAAAAGACCAAGTATCTTCACATGCACTGTAAAATATTCAGGAGTCTGAAGGAATCCATAAGTGAATATAAAAGCACAATTAGATAGATTGATAAGAACTACCTCCTAGCAATGTGTTATATCACCTCCTAGAGCATTCCAATTCTTGAAGGTCTGTTGACATTTCATTATCCACCCTGCAAGGTAAGGTTATAACTCAGCCATTCTAATTCCCACTAACCGAAACTTGAGTACACAAAATATTTCAGCCTAAGTGTACTACTTCTCTACTTCCAGAAAAGGGAATATAAATTATCTTTCCACTTGTAATCTTTTAGAATAGATTTTGCTTAGTCTTCTTATTTTTGCTCACAGCTCAACTGTCAATAATAAATAATGTATGTAAGATACAATTATAGAGATTTACACAAAGCCAGGGTTTAAAGTGGACTAATTTTATGGTTTCCTACTCATAAAAATGGACTAATTTTTAGCAATTTCCTGCTCATAAAAACCCTTTTTAAAAATCAACTTGTCTTTGAAGTAAAACATGCAAGTGGCTTTTTTCACTTACAACAGCACAGAGCTTCTAAATGTTGATTGGTATTTCATGAGAAATTTGCCCTTTTTCTTTCCTCACCTGCTGATGAAAGAAAATATATTGCAAATTACACAACTGAAATTCCCTTTTATCCTTTGTTGTCTAAATCCTGGAAATAAAGAGTTCTTTATAGCATGTGAAAACTGTGGATACTATATAAATAAATATTTGTGGGTAGTCATAGTCCATAGGGGGGTTTGAATATTTATAAATATCTATCAGGGTTCAGTCCTTCAATTGGTTGTGATTTTGAATCACTGTTCTAGGTCTCTGGTGGATATCAACTTCTCTTAACCTTATCTTTAAAAGCAATAAAATTGTTTCCTGTTTTTCCTGCAAAGGACAAATGTAACTCTGGCCTCAGAGTCAGGAAGCCAGTGTTCTGGGCTTGTCTCTGACACTTAATAGACATGGGTTTTGGCAATCCATGACCTTCCTGGACTTATTATGCTCACCTGCTAAATGAAGGATCTGCATTAGATAACCTCAGAGGACACAAACTGTAAAAAAATGTGATTAACTGGCTAGCCACTGACCTTCCCCCACATTTTATGATCTCTAAGGAGCTGAGGTGTCAAACTGATGATATCTGTGGGCTCTGAAAAAAGCATAGTTAAGTATTGTTTAATATTATAGCTTAATCAAGATGTCACACCATTGTTATAAAAGCATCCATATTCTTTGCAAAGTAAGTAAATGGTCAAGTAAAACTATTAAATACTTATAAGACAGCATGCAAAAAGAATAGAAAGCAAGCAGAAAAATAAGAGACGATTAACACTTGTGTGTCGAATATTCCCATCACTGCAACTGACAGAAATTGTCATGGTGACAGAACATTGGAAGGAGAATGGGATCAAAGGAATTAGCAACTTCTTTCCCAACAAATCATTCATTTAACTACACTCATTCACTTATTTATTAACCAAAATGTTTACATCCTATGTGACAGGCACTCTTTTAGGCACTAGGGACATATAACATAGGCAAAGCTTCTATGTGCATGGAATTTATGTTATTTACATCCTTGGCAATGAGCAGGTGAACAAAAGATGAAATAACAAATAATAAGAGTTTCAAGGAATGACATGGGTCATGAATAAAATAAAGTAGGTATGATACAG
This sequence comes from Solenodon paradoxus, assembly GCA_004363575.1. Taxonomy (NCBI): domain Eukaryota; kingdom Metazoa; phylum Chordata; class Mammalia; order Eulipotyphla; family Solenodontidae; genus Solenodon; species Solenodon paradoxus. The sequence continues at coordinate 152,438 of RJWH01000520.1, read as the reverse complement.
AAGGAGGATGGGAAATAAAAACCATGAAGGGACTGCAGATTGGGTGGTTAGAGAAGGAGACAATCATCTAAAGACCAGGAAAGCCAGAGCTCCACACAAAGGTAGCAACAAGCACTAACCTTGGAAAGAAGAACGCTTGGAGTTTCTAAAGAAAAGTGAAGAAACCATGGTTGTTGGAGTCTAGCAGAAAGAAAAAAGAATTATTTAAGTGATATCAGGGAGAAAACCAGGTCCACATTATATAGTCTTGTCAGTAATGGTAAACCATTTGGATTTTTTTAAGTTTCTATAGCGTATTCTTTCTTCTCTGACCCAAATATACTGCTATACCCTTTGTGACATCTAAGAAAGTAAATAGGATCACAGCTATAATTAGAAAGTCTCAGCATTTATTGGTGATAAAATAGTAATAATAGCTTTTTGTGAGAACTTACATTTTGTCAAATACCATATATAGGAATTTCATACATTAATTCAGGTACTTCTTGTACAATGCAAGCAAAATTATACCAGATTTCTTTATAGAGAAGGAAGCTGAAGCCTCAACATGACCTGTCAAAAACCTACAGAGCTATTAAATTAGAAGATCAATATTAGAATCAAAGTTTTTATTCCAAAGTACAAACTAGATTAATTTTAATGTGAAAAGCACAATAGAGATCAGGAAGGGAACAGTAAACAAAAATGAAATCTCTGTAAAGAAAGAGGTCTTTGTTGTGGCAAAACCAGAAGGACATAAAGAAGATCTCTTCAGATAGTTGGCACTAAAAAAGATATTGACTACATAAATCTAAAATTTGTCATTTTTCATGTTTTATTGTGCCTAGAAAAGAAATAAGTATAATAAATATCACTTTGCATTATTTTTCTAAATTTGTACATTTCTGTTTTAGTTTTTTAAATTTCATTATTTTCATAGAAAGAACATTGCAACATTGTAGAGCAACATCTGCATATAATACATTAAACTTATCACCAATATTCATTTCTTCCTTCACCAACATTTTTCCCATTACCTAATTTTCTCAACGCTTTTCCTCTTTCTTCTGGTAACATTAATTTGATTTTTTTTTTGACTAAAGGTCTATTTTGTTTGATATATTCTATTTGTTTGGTTGGTTTCTCTATATACTACATATGACCAAAATCATCATACAAATTCTGTCTTTCTCCTTCAGTCTTATCTCATTAAGCATAACTCCTTCTAGGTGCAAAGTTGTTGTAAAAGACAGAATTTTATCTCATTTTTTAAACAGCTGAGTCACACATGCATACATACCTATGTACATAAATATACACATACATACATATATACCTGCATATGTGCAGGTATATATACATACATATATATATATCACTTCTTTATCCACTTATGCTTCAGTGAGCTACTTATATTGTTTCCAACTCTTTACTATTGTAAATAACACTGCAGTGAACATAGAGATACATATATCTCTTTCAATTAGTTTTGTATTTTGGGGGGTAAACACCTAGAGTGGGATAACTGGTTCACATGGAATTTCTGTTCTCAACTCATTGAAGAATCTCTGTACTGCATTCCACAACGGCTGCACCTTTTTATACTCCCACCAAGAGTTCTCTTTGCTCTATATTCTTGTTAATCCTTACTTCCAAACTTTTGGTTAACAGCCATTCTTATAGGTGTGATGAGATACCTCATTGTTGTTTTGATTTCCATTTCCCTGAAAACAATAGAGGTGAAACATCTTTTCATGTGCTTGTTATCCATCTCTTCTTTGGAGAAGTGTTGATTCAAGTCCTCCATTCATTTTTCATTTGTATTGTTTGTTTAATTTTATAAGTTCTTGATATATTTTGCATATTAACCCTTTGTCAGATGTCTAATGTGCAAATACATTCTGAACTTCAGTAGGATGTCTTTTTGTTTTGATTACGTTTTATTTCATCGGGCAGAAACTTTTTAGTTTGATTTAGTCCTACTTGTTTATTTTGGATTTTATTTCCTTTGCTATTGGAGTCAGTCGCAAAAACATCTCTTAGATCAGTGTAAATGAAAGTTTAGCCTATTAATTTTTTTTAAAATTATTTCAGGTCTTATATCCAAGTCAATAATCCATTTTGAATTAACTTTTGTGTTTGGTGTTAGTTGTGGTCTAGTTCCATCCTTTTGCATGTGGTAAATCAGTTTTACCAACATCATTTATTGAAGAGACTGTCCTTGCCCCATTGTGTGCTCTCAGTTCCTTTGCTATAAATAAGTTTTCCACATATGTGTAGATTTATTTCCAAGTTCTCAGTTCTGTTCCACTGATTTGTGTATCTGTTTTTATTCCAATATGAGCCAATTTTATTGCCATTGCTCTGTAGTACAGTTTGAAGTCAGGGAGCATGACACCTCCATTTTTATTCTTTTTTTTCAGGATTATTTTTGTCATTCAGGATTTTATGTAGTTTCAAATGACTTTCATGGCTTTTTCTCTATTACTGTGCAGAATGTCTTTGAGATTTTGAAGGGGATTACGTTAAATCTAAATATTGCTTAAGATAGTATGACCACATTAACAATGTTAATTCTTCTAATTCATGAGCATGGAATATCTTTCCAGTTCTTTGTGATGTCTGTTTCTTCTAATAATCCCTTATAACTTTCAGAGTGCAGGCCTTTAATTTATTTGGTAAGTTTATTGGAAGGTATTTTATTCTTTTTGAAGCAATTGTGAATGGGGTTGGTTTTCTGAGTTTTCTTCCCATTAGCTTGTTATTTACATACAGAAGGGCAATAGATTTTTTAATATCAATTTTTCTGTCTGCCACTATATGTATTTATTTACTGTTTCTGACAGCTATTTACTGAAGCCTTTAAAGCACTACATAATATGCATATATCATATATGGTATGTATGTATACATATATATTTTCATATTATCTGCATATAGTGACAGTTTCACTTCTTCCTTTCCAATTTGGATAACTCTGTCCTTTTCTTGTCTAAAGCTCTGGCCAGGCCTTCCAACACTATATTAAATAATAGGGGGAGAGAGTGGATATCATTGCCTCATTCCTGACCTTAGAAAGTTTTTAGTTTTTTCCATTTGAGTATGATGCTAACTGGGGTTTATTATACATAACCTTTAATATATTGAGGTATGCTCTGTCTATACTCATTTTTGGAAGGTTTTTAACGTGAGAGAGTGTGGAATAACAAATGCCTTTTCTAAGTCTATTGTGATGATAATATATTTTTGTCCTTTCTTTTATTGATTAAATATATTAAATTTATTTATTTGCATATATTGAACCACCTTTGTATCCCAGGAATAAATCGCACTTGATTCTAGTGTATGAATTTTTTAATGAGTTCTTAAATTTGATTTGTAAGTATTTTACTGAGGATTTTTACATCAATACAAATACAGATATTGGTATGTAAGTTTTTATTTTGATGAAGTTTTTGTCTGTTTGGAATAAGATTAATGTTTAAATCATAGAAAGTGAAAATTTTCTTCAATTTTTTGGAAAAGCTTGTGAAAGGTGGTATTAATTCTTCTTTGAAATTTTGATAGAATTCACTAGTGAAACCATCTGATCCAGGGCTTTTGTTTCTTGGTAGATTTTTACTACTGCTTAAATTTCTTGCTCATGATCAGTCTTTCAAATTTACTATTTCTTCCTGATTTAGTATTGAAATGTTGTATGTTTTTCATAATTTATCCATTTCTTCTAGGTTATCAAATTTATTGGCATACCCGTGTTCTCAATGTTTTCTTATGATCTGCTGTATTTCTTTAGCATCTGTTGTAATTTCTCATTTCTTTTCTGATTTTATTTACTTGTTTTTTCTGTCTTTTCTTATTTGTGAATCTAGCTAATGGTCTATTTTGTTTATATTTTCAAAGAACCAGCTTTTGGTTTCTTTGATTTTTTAATAGTCATTTTTATTTGTGTTATTTCCTTTCTTATATAAACATGATGTTGCATTTTTTTCTTCTTTTTCCTATTCTTTTAGGTGAAGGCTTGGGTTTTTTATTTGTGTGTGATTCTTCTAGTTTCCTGAAGTAGAATTGTGTTGCTCTAAGTTTCCCTTTTAATATTTTATTTGCTGCATCTCATACATTCTGAAAAATCATGTGTTCATTTGACTCCAGGTATTTTTCATTCCACTGTTTATTTCATTGTTTACCCAATATTTGTTCAGCAATATGCTGTTTTTCCCTTTCTCTTTTGATTTCTAGTTTTATGCCATTGTAGTCTAAAAAGATGCTATCTATGATTTCATAATTGTAAATTTGTTAAGATTTTATGTCCCAACATATGATCTGTCCTTGAGAATATTGCATGAGCACTTGTAAAAATGTATGTTGCTTTGAGGTAAACAACAACAACAACTATTGATATCTACTAAGTCAGTCATATCTAATTTGTCATTTAAGCCCATTATTTTCTTCATACTTTTCTGTTTGGATATGTCCCATTATGTGAGAAGGGTATTAAAGTCCTCTGCTGTCATTGTTATTGTGATACTGTCAATGTCTCCTTTTATGTCTGTCAATATTTGCTTGATATATTTGAATGTTCCTGTGTTCAGGGTTTGTGTGTGTGTGTGTGTGTGTGTGTGTGTGTTATGGTCTTCTTATTTACTTATTCCATTATTATACTGCAATGATCATCTTTGTCTTTGGTTACTTTTTCAGTTGGAAGCAATTCCTGCTTTTTAATTCTCCATTTCTGCTCCCTTTAATTTTATGTTTATATCTATTTAGAGTCTTTTGTAAACACCATATAGTTGAGCTTTGTTTTTAAATCTATCTCGACATTCAGTGTCTTTTGATTGGTGAATTCACTCTATTTACCGTCAGATTGATTATTGACATGTTTTGGCTTGTTACTGCCATTTTGACTTTTAATTCTCTAGTTTTATCTATTTATTGCCTTATTTGGTTTTCTGTGAATTTTCTTTTTTAATTTTCTTTCAACATTTCTTAAAAGGAGGTCTTGTGGTAATAAATTTCTTCAGGTTTTTAGTTGTCAGGGAGACCCTTTATTTCAGAAGATTGTGTTCTTAGCTAGCAGTTTTTATCTTGAAATGTTTGAAAACCACTTTCTACCAGCCTGTAGAGTTTCTGCTGAGAATTCTGACAATAACCTAATGAGAGTACCTTTATATGTCACCTACTTTTTTCCCTGGCCACCTTTAATATTTTGTTTGTTTTGGACTTTTGATTATTTCTTAATTATATGTCTTAGTGCTATCTTAATGCTATCTATATGTCTTTGTACATAGATAACAGAGAGTTATGTTGGCTTCTTTTATATTCAGTTTCTTCCCCCAGGTCTTGGAAGTTTTCAGTTTTTATTCTTTGAATAAGTTCTCTTTTCCCTTTCTCTTCACCTGCTGAGATACCTATCAATTTTATGCTGCATTTTCTCATGAAATTGACAGCTAAGTGTTTTTTGTTTTTACTTCTAACTCATTTACACAATTCTCTCCTCCTGTTCACTGATCTATTTCTCCATTTGATCATTTCAATTTTCATAATTTTCTATACTATTTTTCATCTAATTAACTGCATCTGTCACATCTAGTACCTCAGTTAGTTTCTTACTTAAAGCTTTAATTTCAGCCTTATGCTTATTTAATTGTATTTCTGTGTTCATCAACTTGGTTTTTTTCTAATTTTAAGTTGTATTTCTTTGACTTCTTTTGTTGTCTTCTTTTGTATTTCTTTGAATTGTTTTGTTAAGTTCTATTTTAATTCTTGACCTGGTTTCTAGCTTTGTTTTGTTTTTTAATCTATAAGTTACTTTCTTATTGCTGCTTTGAATTATTTACCTACTAAGAAATAAAATATGCATGTCTTCAATTTTAGTTTCTGGCATGAAAACACTGTCTTTGTGTGATGTCATTTTGCCATGATGTCTTGAAGAATATTGTACTCTCTTCTTTCCCATGAGGACAGAGGAATTGTGTGATTTATCTTTTGTTTTAACCAGCAGGTGATGTTCTAGCTATATTTTATATTTTTGACCAATGCAGACTTCCTTAATAAGGATCACTTTCTGAGTCAGGAAGGTGGAGGATGACTACTGTGTTGGGGAGGGCCTCACTGGGTGAACTGATGGATGTAGGTTGCAGGGGGAATGAGTTTGTTCAAATGGAAGTCACCAGTGTTAATCCTTCTCTCAGAGATCCCAGACCTGGGTCTGGCAATCTGTCTGCAGCGATTTTGGAGCTCCTCAAGCATGAATCCCAGGGGGAGGGAGAGAGAGTACAGTCCTCTCCTTTTTGCTGCTTGTTTGTTTCTGACCAGTTCAAGAATTGGGGTTCAGACTTCCAGTCCTTCTCTTTAGGCTTTACTCAAGCCAAGCTGTTATTGGTTCATATTCTTACAAGAGTTTTTGGTCTGGAGTCCATAGATCTAGGTATCTGAATATGGATTTTATAGAACCCATGATTTCTCAGAAACTTCATGTAAATTATATGTAAGTTATGAATGTACATCTAGTTAATTTCTTAAAGAAGTCTGTGAATCCTTAATTTTTTTAAAAAAATTACTATATATTGTTCTTTCAACTTCAAATAATTTTTTTCTTAGCAACTTCTTTAGGTAATATTGTTTATTTTTATCCTTTATAGACTAGTGTCATCTCCTTACACATATTCTAGGTTTCCCAGATCGAAATCAAATTAAACGTTACTCCCCATCATGGTTTAGATGAGCCTTCAACAAGAACATATTTCAGTTTACCTTATAATAAGGTCAGTAGTTAAATGCCTGTTTAGCCTAATGGATTGATAACTCCTAGGGGAGAGGAAAACGTATACCACGTTTCTTTGTGTATATTAGTAGTGTATGTAGTAGTAATGCATTATAACTACACAAAATAAAAATTCTGTGTTAAACTAAATATGACATGGCTTTTATTGAACTTAACAAATTTTGGAGGGCATCTGCTTGGATCTGTGGTACTCACTGTACTTCTCATTCCTTTCTAGTCTTTATCTCTTATTAATTTAAAATCCATTGGTTTAACTGTACAATGAGCAGCTCTTTTCCACATTCATACTCCCCACCCTAATCTTAGCTGGGCACCAACTCTACTTCTAGTCCTAAGCATAATCTCTGACCACCAGTTCCATGTCGTTCTATCTGTGTAAACTTCTGTTTCAAGTCAGTTGCTCAATATTCACACAATGACAACTTTGTATCAGAGTCTGGAATTCATATTGATGATCAAATGGTAAGAATAGACATTGACCTTCCAACCACCACCTCCCACCTGCAGTGTGCAGAATAACGAGTGCTGATTTTAGCTCTTATGTGATATCAGGCTCATGTGACATTTTAACTCCTCAGTGAATTTTCTTTATCTTCTTCTTTACTGGACACAGAAGACAATGGTCAACGTTGTCTTTCATTGGCCTCAAAAAGGCCCTGAAATACTGTGCTGCTGTTTTCAGAATTTGATACTAAATATATATATAACCAGTTTGATAACCAGAACTTTCTTTTCTTTTTTTTCCCCAGTCTTACAACTTTGTTTTGTTGCCATCCATGGACTATCTTGTCCTAGAGCATCAGAATTGCACATTCAGATGAGAAATGTTTCCTCTAAATATGGAATAGTTACAAAGCAATCATAATAATGAAATGGATTGTGGGCGTAATGTGCCTGTGTTTTTTCATTATGGTATATTTTGCTGTGATGTTCCTTGTAATGAATGTACCACTTGTATGTATTAAAAATGATATGTGACCATTATAGAAATATCATCTTTCTCTTATGATGATATTGGAGACAGGTTCTTTTTAGTGAAACAATATTATCACTTATATGTTAACTTCCTAAGTGGATACCTTCATTTTATTGTATATGTAATAGAGAAAAATTCAGTAGAGCCCTTTCTTTATGTTTTCGTCTTTGTTATTTTTCATTTGCTCTAATATCTTTGAGGCTCTCAAGTATACAAAGATCATTTCCACATTTAGATGAATCTGATTAGCCAGTACTATACAAAGCCACTGAAAAGCTTAGAGTCACTTGAGGAAGAGAAACCTTGATTTTGTCTTACACAGAGAGAATTTTTTTAAAGTAGCAACTCCCTCAATGTGAAATAAAATCGACCAGTATCAGATTGAACCAGATTCCCTTATCTCTAGCCTTCCTTTCTTATGTTGTTCAGTTTTTATTTTATTTTTTATTCCATTTTTATCTCCTTCCACTGAACTGTATAGTTATCATTCATGTATATGTTATATCCATTAAGGTTTCCAAATCTTTTAATTTCCAAGGGTATCTCTAGTTCAAAGGAGTTTGAGCTATTTGTTTACCTAGAAGGATCCTGAATGCTTTTTATATTGATAACATAAAATACATTCCCCCCATTGGTGCTGGACTGTTCATATCAGCTGCTTTCTTACCTCCTCTTCAAAGTCAGCTTACCTTTGCCTTCTTTGCTCAATGCATCCAATGCTAATTTTTCTTCTATGATCTTGTTAATTCTAGTCAATTTCAAACAACTTAGGTCATAGGTGCTTTTTCATTATGTCATGTATATGTTACTGCTTATGAGATATGTTACTTTGGGCGAGTCATATAATTGTTCTCATTTTCTATTTCCTGCCATGGAAATAAGAGTAGTACTATTGACTTTGATAGATTCTGTAGTGGAATATTTCTCTCTTTCAGTCACATTCTTATCTTGGTCTCCAGAGAAAAAAAATGCAGGCTTTATTCTTCTCCCTCAAAGTGCTCACGTGGTATCTTCTGTATAGCCCTGCATCTACTTCCTCTGTCACCAACAGAAGATCTTGCTCTGCTGTTGAAAAACTCACCTTCAGTGCGTCATGCTTCACCCTTGAGTAATTACTATGTTTAAAGTGGCTGCTCATGCAGGTCATCTTCTCCTGAAACAGGATTATTTAAGTGAAACCAATTCAAATGAAACTCTACCTCCTCTTCTTACTGCCAAATGGTAAGCACACTTGAGCAAGCTTATTTCATGAAGGAAGTTACTATTACTGTGTGCTTTCCTTAGAGTTTATGAGGCCTGCCTGCTCCACTTGCACCAGGGCGGGAAAGTTGAGTCTATTCTGTGGACTCAATGCTAACTTCAGGTAAGTCCCCAACACTAGGTTAAAGAACAACAAGAAAATCTTCACTTTGGCCTTTTTCCCAGCTAGTGTTCTCCCATTTGCTATCACAGAGAATTGGACCAACAATAAAACCAATTCATTTGCCCTTCCTGTGTCTATTTTCCCATTGTTCAGAACCTCAAGAATAGAAATTGGTGTAGTAGTGAGCTTATACTCATGCCCCGCCTCATATCCAGCAAAACCTGAAATGTGACAATTCAATGAAATTGCATATGTAAGAATATTTAACATGCATTCCTTCATTTTGGGCAGAATTTTCATTTATTTTCTTATGTGGAGTATTTCAGGCACATATGTTAGACATATTGAATACACAATGTTAGGGATTTGTCCAATGAATTTTTATTTAACTGACTGATTTAAAGACAACTTTTAGGTGCTGCTATGACTCAGGACTCAGTCTTCCATAGCAATATGAAGAGATAGTCTGTGTTCTGGACATCATTTATTTTACTTTGATTTTTACTTTATCTAGAGGCATAATTTTACCTTTATAAATCTTCTAATGAAAAACATTTAAGAGTGCATTGTGAAAGTAAATTCGTTTCTGACATCCAATATAAATTTTGATCTTCATCAATACTTCCCATGATATTATTATGTACATGTTCTATACATGGTAAAATTAATATATGCATATAATTACTTTCCTTTGTCTATCATTTAAAAATAATTATAGCACATAAGTAGATAAAATTTCTCTGCATTAATTCTGCTTTTAAAATTGTGAACATATTTTATCAATGACTTGTTTTTTTTCAACTTTCCTAAGTCATAGAGTGTACTTTTTATTTATGTTTCTGTTTTATTGTTCCTATTTCCTCCTCAGAGCATCTGAATTTTCAGGTTGAATTTTCATTTCTGCCAGCATCCACAGCTATCATGGTTTCGGTTCTTATTGTATTTACCTCTTCAGTCTTGTTTTGAATAGCACGTATATCAAAATAAACAAAACAAATTTCACAGATGAAGAAACTGAAGCTCAAGTTTAAATTACTATCCCGAATTCTTACCGGTAGTAATTAGCAGGACCACAATGAAATTCAAACTTCTATTTTGGATTTGAATTTCAGTGTTTTTTCACCACCCTAAGTGATCTTATCTGTATAATGGCTAGAATTTCTTGAGGCACATCTGGAACCTATCAAGTTTGGAATGTCTATGACATCCAAGCCCAGTCTTATTATATCAAAAAATACCACATTAACTTTTGTTAGTTTATCCATTTGGTAAATTCCAGTTATGAATATTGAATGAAACATTTCTTCATATATAAAGATGCACAGATACAGGTATAGAGATGACTCTGTTGCTCAGAAGATATCTTAAAATATTTCAATTTTGTCCTGCATCCTTTGTGACAAATTTACATTTCAAAGATAATCTGTCTTTTGCTCTCCGCGTCTGACCCTCAATTGGTATTAATTACTAATATTTAGATAGAGCAGTAAATTAGACAGTTTCCACATATTTCTCATGGAATTCTCCCTACCTGTTTCTTTATATGAGGAAGTCAAGGCTCGGAAAAATTGATATTTGTCCATAAGAAGAGACTTTGTAGCTTGGCAGAAGCTTGGATCCTAGCCTTCTATCTCCAGTTTCCTTAACCTAATTTTGGTTTTGGCCTAATCAGAATGAATTTGAATGTATGCATAAAAATCTTATATTTTCTTTTCTAAAAATGTGATTTTCTTCTAAATCACAGTAATTTTCTGATCTTAAAAGGCGCTTGTCATGTATCTGTATACACATATATGTATATGTATGTATGGCTGGCTATGTGTTTTTGTGTGCGTGTATATACATAAACAAATAATATATGTGTATGCATCTTAATGTCTGTCTCTTCAAAGAGTCTACTTTTGTGTACAAGTGCATGTCTCTTTTCCAAAACCCAATCTCTAAATGGTCTGCATGGAATCAGTTAACGAGGACATCAGACACAGTGTGCTGCTTCATGATTACGACTGCAATGCAGAATACTTTAAAATTAAGAATGAGGTTGCAGAACCACAGAAATAGAGAGCTTATTCTAATTAGTTTCTCCCTTGCTTAGAAATTTAGAACTGATCTTAGCTTAGATCTTATCATATATATATATATATATATATATATATATATATATATATATATATATATATATATGCTGAGGGGTTATTTCTTTAGCTCTCCCTAGGAAATAAAAAGTGAGTATTCTAGTATATGAATAAAGTTATCCAAATTTATGTTTCCAAGCAGGTTGTAGAAACTGGGTTATTTGTTTGTTTGTTTGTTTGTATATGTATTTATTTATTTATTTTAGTGAATCATAGGTTTTATATACTTACAGGGACAGTAGAGGGGTATGGGAAGTAACACTTGTGCTCTACACACTTGTAATTATATGGGTGACTTAGCAGAAAGTCTTTAAATATTGTTAAATGAAAGTAGACTTAGGAACTGAATTCATTTGAAATGATCATCTTTACAAACACGTTAATAAAAGTGTATTTAAAAGTACAGGACATTCAGAGTTGCTTTGGCTTGGTCTCTGTTTTTAGATAAAACTCACTGAAGTCCAGTGAGGGCAAATGCTAATGAAAAAATAGAAACATCATCTTGATTTTACATAGATTTCACTGAATAATAGGTGTTCTTTCATGAACACACTGCTGATTTGTGTTTTTGTATCACTTCTCAGGTAGCCAATATGCATTCAATTTGTCAATTTGAATACTTGTTTGGAAATGTACATTATCATGAGGTGCTATTGATTTATTACTTCTCTTAAATAATAAATTCCTTAGGGTGGTTCTAAGAATTCTTTGATCTTGACCCCAATTACTTATTTCTCTGTGTTGTCATCTCCTAGGGCTCTTTAGGAGAAGAAATCTTGAAAAGCAAAACATGTATTGCAAAATCCATCTTAACTTTTCTCGCTGGAGTCATTCATTTAATTTATTCAACAAAGAATATTTGGGCTTTTCCTATGTAGCATGAGTTCTGCCAGATCTGGATGATTCCTGGGAAATGATCATCACTTTAACACTTGGGGAGCTTCCAAATTGTAAAGACCAGCCAAATTAGCAAATATCAACAAAATAAAAATTAAAAAGATAAATTATGCAATGACAGAGGGATATATAGCATATAAAGAAGCTAGGGATACAAATTAATGGGGTTTAAATTTCTGTACTCTTGGGAGAGGGAAAAGGTGGTCAGAAATGAGGAACTGAGAGGCAGACAGAATCAGAGAAGAAGGAGAAAATAAAAAATGATCTTGACAAAGGAAAAAATAGGAGATTGATAAAGAAACTGCATGAACTAAATGAGGAATAACAAAGATAAAGAGGCAGAGACAGAAAGTAGGTGATAATGGGTTGAAGAGGGCATCCGTCAACCCTGGTTTGTCTCCTAAGAATCCCTCCTTCCTCCCTCTGTGTGGCAGCACTCTGAGTTGTATTCTGGTGGAAACCAATGTTCTAGCCTTAGTCTACATGGTTTTGGGAGGGTTGATCTCAGATTGTAGCATCTATAGTTTGGGCTTGGAGACATGTGCCCAACCTGTCAGACTTATAGCTAATGTGAGAACATAAAATCCCAAACTTAGACCACTGAGAGTCATCCCAGGAATTTTTGCTGAAACTATTAGTAAAGATTTCTTAGTTTTCCTGGATGTGAAACTGACAGAGCATATGCTCTAGAGTGGTTAGTGATCATTCTTTATATCACTTATGAATGAATAAACTCAACCTGGAGTAAAATAGAGTTAATTTAAGAAGAACACTACAGAGAATAATGCTCGAGTACCTACACCCAGCAATACCTGACCTATCTAGTATATTTCTTTATGCTAGTAGTGCTTTGGGTCTTTCCAACATCCAGAACCAAAAATCCTGACTATATGTGGTTTAGAGCATTTGTAGATTGAGAGTATTAGGAAATACTGATAAGAAGAAAGAGCTATGCAATTGGAATTGTTTTATCTATCAAGTTGGTGCATATGCATGCTCTTGCTGGGCACTTTCTAAGACTGGGTCGTATCTGGTTCAACTCTAGGTTTATAGAATACATTAGGGTATGTAAAAGAACAAAGACTTGCTCTGTGTAAGGGGGGCTGTGGGAAGGAGTGTCTTAATCTTAGCTCAAATAATATAGAATTTGCCCTAAAACAAATGCCTATAGCAAAAAGAGTTGCAGAAGCATATATTCTACCTCATTGTTTACCCATTCACTGTGATTATCAGAAGTTGAAGACAGGAGCAATAAATGAAGGATGACCAGTGTTGGCAAACAACATAGGGTAAAAGACTGAGGATTTCAAACAATTAAATATTCACTAACAATTTTCTCGTTGCTGACCATATCCCAATTTCTATACCAACCTTTCTCTACTTTTTTGCTATTATTATTAAATTCTTAAAAGCTTACTCTGAAAACACATACAGAAAATAAATAATATAACTTGACAAGTCATGTTTTCTAAGCTTTTCCCACAATTTTGAGCATATCATTAGTCAATCCTTCAAAAAAAGTTCTATAAGCACATTATTTCAAGTATAAAATGATATTCTATTTGTCAGTCACAAATAAAAACAATCCTAAAATGAAAGGTGAAACCTAGAATTATTCTCCCATGTCAATTTTAACAAGGTATTTCTTGATAACTCTGTAAAACTACATTTTTACTTGATGTCGGTAGACCCATTTAATGTTTATTTCAACAGCACTGTAATTCCACCCTGCATCTCAAGGGTTTTGAGGGAATGAGAAACACAGTGTCTGCTACTGAAGCATTATAGTGGTAGCATATTTGCAAATGCAAGTATAGCAATCAGAGATCAGTGCAAAAGCAATGTTTCCTCAAACATCTTTTGAATCCAGGGAAAGAAATATGTAAGCTAGCACAAGTAAAAGAGAAATTCAAGGAATGAATGTGGATAAAATCACAATAAAACTATTGGTAGGTGCTACTACTATTTTTGAGTGCTTAATACGAGTCATACAATGTGTTAAGCATGTATTTATATTTTCATTTAATACTAGTTAGCAAATAGTAGGGTATATTCTTTTGTAATTTTTCTATTTAAGTGACATTATATCATTACGTAAGTTTTGGGCATGTGCCATTATAAATCAACATCTATATATACAATATTAATTTACCACTAAAAGTTCAATCCCATCTCCTTCACCACACACTTGACCACTTTTACTGATTGACATATCCTTTACTTCTGATAACCACTAATTTGATCTTATAGTCTAAACACTTTATTTAGTTCATTTTCTGGTACCATAAATGAGTGAAATCATGCTGTTTATCTTTCTCTGTCTAAACATAATATCCTCTAGTTCCATTCATGCTGTTGCAAATGGCATGACTTTATTCTTCCTTTTTAAATAATTGAACAGTATTCCACTGTGTATATGAACAATCCCTTCTTTATCCACTTACCTGTTGATGGACACTTAGGTTGTTTCCTGCTCTTGACTATTTTATATAATGCTGTGATGAATGTGTACTTCTTTCAGAATTGGTGTTTTTGATTTCTTCAAGTAAATACCCAAAAGCAGAATATTTGCATCATATGGAGTCTAATTTTATTTTGTAAGGGAAAATCTCCATGTTGCTTTCCATAATGGTTGTACCAGTTTATATTACCACCAACAGTGGCCAGGTGTTTCTTCTTTCCACATTCTCTCCAGCACTTGTTTCTAGTCTGCTGCCTAATAGCCTTTCTCACAGGTGAGGTGAGTCCTCATGTTTGTTTTGATTTTTACTTCCCTAATGAAAAGAGTTGATGAACATCCTTTCGTTTTCCTGTTGGTTATTTCTATGTCTTTTTTGGAGAAATATCTATTGAGATCTTTGACCCATTTTTCTATCAGGTTGGTTGATATTTTGATGTTGAGTTTTATGAGTCTTTAAGTATTTTGGATAGTAACTCCTTATCAGAAGTATGGTACATAAATATCTTCTCCCACTCAATATGATGTCTTTTGTTTTGATGATTTCTTTCTCTGTACAGAAGCTTTTTGTTTTATATGGTTCCATTTGTTTATTTTTGGTTTTTCTTTCTGTTGCCATTAAGAGTCAAATTTCCAAACACATCTCTCAGCTAATGTTGAAGAGTGTATCACCTTTCTTCTATTTATTTTATGGTTTAAGTTTTTATATAAAGTTTTTAAACCTCTTTGAATTAATTTTCATGTTACATAGTCCCCTAGTGTCATTCTTTTGTATGTGGCTGTATATTCTATTGATACATCCATTTTGTAGATGAGAAAGCTAAGGCCTATACTAAGTAGCTTGTCTAATTTTTCAGAAAGGGAAAGGTGAAGCCAGGGTGTAAACTCACTTTGTTTGATGTCAAATCTTTCTCTAAGGGGAAGATGGGGAACTAGAGATTGATCTGGGTACTGGAAAACCAGGAACTGACAGTGTTTCTGCATCTCACATTAATTTCACTTCTCAGATTCCTTCTAATTTATATTGTGCCTTTGATTACATCTTCAGAATGTTCTCTCTCTCTCTCTCTCATCCTCCAATTTTTTTTTGCTGTTAGCCAAATATATGTGCAGATATTGAGTCTCTGAGAATTGCCATCAGAAACTCCTACCACCGACTGACATCAATGCAAGCCTCCCAGTCCAGTTTCTTAGAAAAGAAATTTGACTGATACTGTGATTACTTAAGCCTGACATTCCCTAGGGACTGTAGTCAGGGACAGTTCTACAGGTGTTGATTGCATGGTGTCCCAAACAAATTGTCAGAATTTCCAAATTGTATGACCCAAATGCTGGTTAGAAAGTCGGAGAAGGGAAAGGGAAGTGAAATCATCCTAGAGAATATTTAACCTGGACTAGTCCTTGGAAGATGGAAGATATGTCTGACAGATATACTGTTGGAACATTTCAGGCAGGGGCATGACATGAAGGATATCAGGGAGTAAGCTATACACACAGCACATTCCAGAATGAGGGAGAAGTAAATTTTGCTTATATCCAAAGGTTTTTGGAGGGAAAGCACAAAATAAAATAGGTAAGAATTTCTTTCTTACTCCCAAGTCTTCTCTCTAATATATGCTTTCTTTATTACTGGTGAGAATATGCTATTTGATATTCTGGGCTTCACAGAATTTTCTTCCCTTGGGGGAATTATGATGTGTCAGAAAGGGCAAGCTACAATGGAGTTGTTTTTTTTGTCACTGCCTCTCAGAGCAGCTGAATGCCCTTAGGTCAGTCTTTTCACATCCTATGGATCATTTCTGCATCTTTCAAATCTTTGTCTAATTCACTGGGTCATTATAAGGTTTAAACTGAGTTTCTTGATCAATGAAGCAGAACTACTCCCACTAAATTATTTAAAGCATGAATGGCACAAATGTTTTTTTCCTTGCAGTCTATCTTCAAAGATTGTATTAAAAAAACAAGTCTGATGATAAGTCTAGCTTTGAATCATAAGTAAAACTCCAGGTAATTCTATGTTCCATCTTTTCTTTCCAGTTAGGATTGAATGTGGATATAAAACCTCAGTTTAACCAGATTTAAATATTGGTGATCAGATCAGAGCTGGCTTCTTTTCAGGAAGGGTTCACCTGCTGAGTTCATCCCCAGGTCAGTCAGCTGTGGCTGTAGAAGATAAGGAATGATCATTGCAACTTGGGTGTCCAGTCTACACCTGAGTCAATCCATAGAGGAGAAGGGAGAGTCAGGTCCCTGCTATAGCCCAAACACAGTCCATCTCCCACAGGCCATTCATTTGTAAATAGTTCTGCTCAACATAATTAATTTTGATAGATAATTGTGAAATAATACACCATTAATGCAACTAATTTTGTTAATCAAACAATATGTTTTGAAATGTAAATAACTATTCAGAGGCAATTACTTTTTACTCACATCACAACAATGTCTTTCTTAAATATACAGTTATAGATAGAAAATAACATAATGATACTATTTTTAAGGCATTCCTTTTTCCTTTCAGACTTAGAAATTTGAAATGTTTTCTATATATGTATTTTTCATATCTAGTATGGAGACATGTACATATATATGATATATATTATATGCATATGCTAACATTTGCAAAGAAACATTTTTGAATATTTAAATCTGTTTTTATAAAGAGGCAAATATTATGACTATAATTAATAATACTCTATTGTTTTTTGAAGTTTACTAAGAGATTAGACATTAAAAGTTCTCATCACAAGAAAAATATTGTACCATGTGATAATGAATGCTAACTAATCATGCTGATATATGTATATATGTGCATATATATAAAATATGTATGTATACATATGTATTGAATCATTATATGGCATAACTAAAGCTAATACGATGCTATATGTCAATTAGATCTAAATAAAACAAATAAATGGAATTCTTTAAAAATTCCTCATATAAACTCCATTAGCTTTATCTCTGCAACATATTAATTTAATATCCATTGCAATTACTTAAATTTAACTGTATAAGTAATGTTATTTTAAAAAATGTAAACATAGATAAGCGAATTATTGCTCATGATTCTACAGTCTAGAAAAACATTTTTAAACAGTCTCTAGAAGGCAACCAATCAATCAATTAATCAGGAAACATTTATTAAAGTTGAGAGTGCCCAAACAAATGATACACTACAGGTTATGAGGTACTGTGAAATGAATGAAAGTGGGAGTACCATCAAGGAGCATCCAAGATAAACAAATAAAGCACCAGTAAAACACACAACAGAATGGGCAGCGCATTTACTGTTCAGAACAAGAGAGGTAGACCCTTGGTAATGATGCATCAAAAGAATTCAAGTTTCTTTGGGGGCTTAGAGGTGGTGATCTATGAAGCCCATTCCAATTCTTATACTTCCATGATTTTCCACTGTTGAATAGATTCTTTGCAACTAATTGAACTTAAGATTTGTACTCTGTTGACTTTGTAAACAACTTGTTATAGCGTATAGAGTATAATGCAAGACAAAACATTTAAGAATAAGAACAGAGTCCATCTGACAGAATTGAGTATTGTAAGCTTCAAAATTGAGTATGTTCACATTCCTTAATATTTGCTTTATATTTTTTATTACTATGTTCGAATTGTATAGCGTTAAGCAACCATTTTGAGGGAGGAGCAAATGTAAATTTATAATCCAAATCCTTGAATAAAGGACTCCAATGAAATGTCTAACTGCTTCTAGTATAATTGTAAGAAATACATAGAAAGTTTCAATAACAATGATTGAAATTTAAGCAAAGCTCTAGTAAAACTCATTGACTAGTATACCTTCAAATAAGATTCTTCTTTCTCTAAGAATTATTTTATAGTGGCTTTACTCAACTTTAAAATGTTTCAGAAATCATCTTTATTTTTTAATCAATTTTATTGAAGGAATGTTATAATATTGAATAGCTTTAAGGTATACATCATAGTAAATCAACATCTGTAACATCAGTTAGCTCGCCACTGTTTCAGTTTTTCCTTCTCTGTACAACTAACCCCCTCTAACCAGTTTATATCACACATACCTCTCCCTTTTCGTCCTGCAACCCCTAATTTGCTTTTTTTTTTTTTGACTAAAAGTATTATTGCTATTTCGCCTTTTTTGATAGCTAAGTAGTACACCATTTGGTATATATACCACATCTTCATTTTCCACTCATTTATTGATGGGCATTTAGGTTGTTTCAAACTCTAGACTATTGTAAACAGCACTGCAATGACTATGGAGGAGCATATATCTCTGCCAGTTAGTATTGTTGTGTTTTTAGGGTAAAAACTCAGTAGAGGAGTAGAGGAATAGTGGATCATATGGGATTTCCATCCTCGATTTGTTTTGGAATCTCTATACTGCTTCCCATAATGGTTGCAGCATTTTACACTCCCACTAACAGTGTTAACAGTTCCCTTTTCTCCACATACTCTAGCACTTGTTGTTCTCTCTTTTGGGTGACAGCCATTCTTACAGGTTTGAGGTGATACCTTGTGGTTGTTTTTATTTGCATTTCCCTCATAACAATACAGTTCTTTAGGCTATTCATCTCCCTGCACTAATCCTTTAGGATCTTTCTGAGCAAATGCATATTATTATGACCTTGGGGGAGAAATCCAAGTTTTCAGTCATTTGCAAGACTGTTTTAATGCTATGATTTCCAAATAATTGGAAACATTACCTGACTTATAGTCTGTGCTTAGTAAGATCTGCTCAGAAGCAAACCCGAATAGCCTTTAGGAAAAGGGGCAACAAGACAGTTATTCTGGGGACCCTCTGTTCCTAACTCTGAGAAACATCAATAAACAATCTCACCAGCACTAACTGACTTGCACTATTGTGAACACTGTCTGTACTGGCGAGAAGCTGCAGGGCCTGACTCAAAGGGAGAACAGTTTGCTCTCCTAGTAAAGTTAAAAGATGCAATGACTTCTTTGTTGTGCACCTTTTAGCATTACTGTATTACACTCTTTGGCATTAAGATGATAATTGCAGAAAAAGCCTCCTATCAGAGTATAAATCAGGAGGCACGCTTTCTCTGCCTGGGCTTTTTGTGTTTTATTCACATCAAAAGGCAATTACTTTTTGTGCACATTTAATCCCACCAGCTTAATGGGGCATGTAAAATATGCCTTGAAATTTGCCCTTTATTAATCTCAAGCTTGCTGAAATCAAGAGCCAGCTAACCATTTGGATTCTTAAAAACAACAGCCTGCCCTTTAATAAATTAACCTTTGTTTAACTTGGTCAAACTCAGAAGGTGCTGAGAATTTCAATTTTAGCATTACCAGGTCATTCTCAGATGACATTTCCCTAACCCCTAGTAGGAGCTCAGGAAGAGAGGGATGTATGATCTGAACCTTCTTCACATCATGGGTGAAAGTGGGTTTGCCTAATCTGCCAGCAAGAGTAGGGACAGGAGGCAAAGAGAAATGTAGACTTGAGAGCCAGTTCAAACTAGGTTTGGACACCAGTTCTTCTTACTTACTAAGGAATGAATGATGTGACCCTGCCTAAGTTATTCTCAGTATCTTCATCTGTAAAACAGAATAATGCATACCTTTGGCAGCAATGAGTGACAACTACCATAGGTGAACTGATGCCTACATAATAATGTTCTTACATGGAAAGAGTGGCAATCGTCAGGTAGCAGCTGTAAAAATAGTATTCCTACTATAATTACAAGATTCAGCTAGCATCTCTTGAGTCAGAAAACTTAATGAATATAAGCAAAAGTTGTCTGAGAAGGAAGGGTTAGAAACAGGAAAATAAAATCTAAATTTATCAGGCAAAAAAAACAGGAGTAGCAAGTGCCAAAGAAAAAAGCAAGAACTCTTGTCCAAAAACAAAAACAAAACAAAAAGTGAGTAAGAGTACAGAATGAGTAGAACAAAGATAACAAAATGTAGAAGGTATTGATTGACTAAGGAAAATGTAGAACAAATATCTCTGGTTAGTATATGTTTTATAGTTGTGACGTAAGGCTGCTGGAGCTCAGCAGAGTTCCCATGGGCAGAAAGCACAGCACTCCCAGCTGGAAGTTGGTTGGAAGGAGGCTTTGGGCAGACCACCTTTCCAGTATCTGTGCTTAGCAAGAGAATAGGAGACATATAGTCTCAAGGAAGTTCAAAAGCAGAAGTAAATGAGGGGATTTTCCAGGAAGCTCTCCAGGTCTGTGAGGTGGCCTTCTTTGGCATTCTGGTGGTCTTGGCTCCTTGTTTCCTTGGGAAAAACATTAGGTTGATGAAGGGATTACATGAATCTTTACAGAAGGTTGACAATGTGAACTTTGGCCTCCAGTACTCAGGATCTGACCTGATCTTTTTTGCTCTGAAAGGTCTTTGTCTAAAAATTTTGAAACCTAAAGAATATTGTATTCAGGTCCTACATTTCCCCTATGTAGGTGTGTTTCTGATGTTTTCTTAACCACATACTATAGGTGTCTCTACTTCTAACTACAAGTAAAACTCCTCTCCTCCATGGTTTCCTAGTCTTTTTGGTTGGCTCTTGAATTCTGCAAGAAGGAGAGATGCATTAGGCATCCAAAACAAAACCAGGAGATTGAACAAGAACTTCTTTGTCAATGGGAAACATTTAAGAATCAAGGCTCCCTATACATATGATGTATAAATAAGTCTGATTTCTTCAAGTAGTAACAGAAGAAAAACAAATTTAAACTCAAGCCAAAAGGGAATGTATCTTCTCAGGCAACTGAAGATTCTAGAAGACTATCTGCAGGCATTACATATAATTACAACAAGATAACAATTAGTACTTTCTATTTGACTTTGTAACTACCCCTACCCCATCTCAGAGCACTTAGTAACATCTCATAAAACTTCGTTTAGATTTTAGACACTGGGCTCTTATGGACTACATTGAGTCTCCTCAAACTTTGTATGTTGAAGCCCTAACTCTCAGTACCTCACTGAGGGACTGTATTTGGAAATATCATCTTAAAAAGAGTAATTAAATTAAAAATGAGGTCATCAGAACGGTCTCCAATCCAATATAACTAGTGTTCTTATGATAAGAGGAAATTCGGACACACATAGGTACAAAGAGAAGATCATGTGAAGGCATAAAGAAAAGACCATCATCTGCAAGTCAAGGAAAGAAGTCTCAGAAGAAATTAACCCTCCCAACAACTTGATCTCAGACTTCAAAAATGTGAGAAAAATAAATTACTTTTGTTTAAGCTATACAACCTATAGTGCATATTACAACAGTCCTTGTAGATTTATACAGGCTTAAAAATGCTAGATTCTGAATGTCAAAATTCTTAACAAATGGATGGTGATGATTACCAAGAGATTTCCTCCCTGGCCACCTAGAAACAAAGCTATGAGGAGAAATGTGCCCAGTGGCCCACATGCCCTAACGTAGTAATGGATCAGAGTAAATTCAGTTTACTATTCCTGAGGATAAGCCAAATTACAGCTACTTTACCTTTGTAAGGAGAAATTTAATTTAGAAAGTGTCTGGAGCCTTGAGACTCAGTCTGAATATTAATTACACAGAAGATATTGTTATACAAGAATGATTAGTTGTTTTATTCTTAAAGACCACTGTATGTCTGGTGCTTTCCCTCTGGTTTTATTCATTGTATCTGTACATAGGCATTTTGTTTCTCTCTATTCTTAACTATATTTCTCTATCAGTCTCTAAAGAAACAGGAGTTTTTGTGTCCAAAAATTAGCAGGGAAATACTCTGTAATTGTAAAACAAATCCCAAATCTCCAGAGTTTGGAGCAGTATAATGTCTTCAGAAGTCAATTGTCTGGTAGGGAAACATTGATCCATTCTCTGAAAATGTCCAAATTTCTCACTCCTCACTCTCAACAAGAGGTTGAGCAGAATCAGAGAGGACCTGTGACTTGCTGGCCTTTCAGGTTCTGGAACTTTTCCATTGAACTGAATCTCCAGATCGCACAGCCCAGTAGGCCTATGAATAGTCTTTCTAGAAGCCGGGTGACAGAAGCTTTCTATGTCCTAATCCTCTGCCTTTTTACATTTCACCTTAGTTGAATGTGGTTCTCAGCAGTATTTCTGTCCCAGCAACAGAACTTGATTCTCAAAATTAAATCATAGAGAACCAAGCTTCCAGTGGCAAAAGTTGTAGAACATTTCTGGCTTTTCTTTCTTCTTTTATTTATTTTTTCTTCGTAGAGCTAATATTATATGTTTGCCAAGCCATTTTATTTTATTCCTAGGAGCATAGACTACTTACATTCCCCATCCTCCTGATATCTATGTGTGGGATGGATGAGCAGTTTCGGCCCATTGATTGTAGGAGAGGTGATGTACTCCATTCTCAGGCTGACCCCAGCTATGATCCTCCCTCTTTACTGGGCATATGTGGGCATGATAATGTCTCAGGATGGAAGGAGTCTGGATTCCAGAAATCTCTGAGGAATTATTCCCAGGAAAGACTCATAACCAGGAATCTCTGCATTGACCTTATGTGAATGAGAAAGTTTCCCTGTGCATATTGAAAATTTTAGCATTGTCAGATTTAAGGGCTACCTTACTTTATACTAAATAATATAAAAGAAAAATGCACTTGTATAGAGATGGTGGTGGCCCTCAAAGGCTGAGTACCAGTGAAGGAGAGGACAAATTATAAAATAATTTCAAGTACACAGTAGCTTAAGAAATATTAAGTTGAATCAATCATGTAATCATTCTAAATCCAATTTTTTTAATCCCTGCCTTCTTTACCTTCCAAATCCAATCAGTAGTGTGCAGGCTATTTCTGCTAAGTCTTATGTACCTGCCAAATCTGTGAGCGAAGACAGCAGTGTTGCAGGAGGACAATTGGTCTGATTGCTGATGGACTGGGTTTCAGGTGTGCTATTGACCAGCTCTGGAACCATAATAGGCTATTTCTTTCTCTATATTATAGGCACAAAGAAACACTTGCCATATCAAGGATTTGAGATATGTTATATCTGAGTCTCCCACTACCAGGTAATATTTTGATATTTCAGTACAGAACTCTAAAACTGGTGGCCTATGAGAAGTGTTTTGATTGAACTACATCATTTATTTAAAATAAGGACATTTGGAGTTTACTCATGAGTCTCAGGTGGCTGAGCTGGCTAAGACACAGACCATGTAAAGCCTGAGGACCCAATTTTGAGGCCTGAGAATGGATGACTAAATAATTAATTAAAATGAAAAAAGGAAATTTCTTGTACAAACCTGTTTCAGTTTCACTGACACACATTGTCAAACAACACCACAAAAAAAAAAAAAGAATGGTGCTGAAGAGCAGCTGACCCCTTTAGAGGGGCCACGTGCTTTCCACACTACAGTCCTCACCAGTCCCTTAGAATACATTAGCTTAATCCTATCTTCCTAGTCATTGTAGACATTGGAGTTTGCATCAAAGTTTGAATGAATTTAATCATGCTTAAACCTGGCTACCCCAGGGATAAAAGAAAACAGTGCATGCTGAGACAGAGCTGAGATACAGACCTGGCAGAATCAGGGGAAGCTAAGAACTAAGGGTGTAGTTGAGCTCGAGAGTAAGCATCAGGCTCCATAACCAGGCCAACCTAGCACAACACAGTGAATTGACATACTAGTGACATCTAGGCAGCTTAGCATAGTACCTTTGTTATTTCTTTAATAGGTCATTCAAGTTATTCAGTTATGAAAAAAAGGGGGACAATTTAATACCACTCCTAGAGCTCTGTTGAGAATTAATGAAATGGTTTGTGTAAAGCACAGGGCTTAGTGCATAATAAGTGCTGGGTATATAGTGGCACCCCTATATTGCAATTGGTGAAAGTATTTTTTATTAATTTCTTCTTTTTTAATTTCTAAACAGCTTTATTGAAGTATAAATTTGCACGCCACAAAATTCACTCATTTTGAATATGTTGGGTTTTTTCAGTAAATATATAGGGTTGTACAACTATCACATAATCCCATTTTACTTATTTTTATTAAATTGTTTTACTTCTGTTGTTTGCATTGCTATGTGCATTTTAGGATACTGAATTTGCACTTAGAATGCATTTGACAGCACACCCACCAGCAAAGTTCTAGTGCCCTTTATCACACCATGTAAATTCCTTCCATTCCCCCGTCTCCCCTGCCGCCCCAGCCCCAGTCCCTCCCACTGCTCCCAAACCCTGGTAATTACAGTCTTGCATCCTGTAATTTCTGATGAGATTTGCCTGTTTTGTTGTAGCAATGAGAGATTTAGGGGAGCTGTGAGATAAAGGTGAGGATATGGCCTTTATTACAAGATGTGGTGAGGACTCTGGGAAGTTCCAACACAGAAAGGAAGGTAGTTTCACCAGTTTATATAAGTTTATACTCAATACAGGCCTATAATTGCTCTCACTCTCAAAACAATGAGTCAGATGGGTACAACCACTCTTTGCTCAGTATCTTTCAGACTACATATCTCTATTCTGAGAAGTTTTCTCTTTCAAATGTTATATCAAAGTGATTTCTCTTATCTTATAAAACTAGGAGCTAAAGGGAAAACTGCAACAAAGAGAATCTTTAAAAGAGTTAATATTGATTAAGCACCTGTTGTGTGCCAAGCACTGAACTTGGTATATTCCTCACAAATATCCTGCAGATTCAATAATTATAAATTCCTCTTAACTGATCATGAAACTGATATTGACAGAAATGAAGTAACATTTTTCTGTTTTATTTTCATTAGGACATGTGTCAGAATATGAGATACTTTTATTAAATCCTTTTGTTGACTTGCTCTACCTATATGCCCTACTCAAAGTGAGCTACACATGAGAGGAGCTCCCACTATTTTCTTCAGTATTGCATACCGGCCAACTGAAACAGTACCTGACACAGAACCAGATGACATAAAGTATTTGCTGAATGCATGACTCAATTAATGAATGAGTGAGTAAGTGAGAGAAAAGCCGCATTGAGCTAATTTTGATCCTGGCATGTCTGTGTCTAAGTCCACATTCAACCTACTTTGATTGAAGGTAAGTGCTCAGAGACTTCCAGGGCAGCCAACTGTTCATAATGACACACACACTTAAGTGTGTGCATACACACACACATACACACATGTACATACACACAGTGGACTTTCAGGTTTTCTACCTGCTTCTACCGGTTATGAAAAATTGTCCTCTCTCATCCACTCTTTCAAAAACTCCTTCCTTTAAAGACTTTAAACACCAATCATATAAGATGTGCCCACATTACCTTTTTGCTGGAGATTTTTGTCTATGTATCATATATGAAGCATCAGGACAAAAAAAAGCCCTTAATTCAGAAATATATGTTATCTCAGCCTAGAAACCTCTGCATATATCATCTTGGGGCAGGGGACACTCGCAGGCATAGTTTGCCTGTGCTAGACTTAGTCAGATTTGGAAGGCTGACAACCCAACCTCTCCCCACATCTAGCAATGCTTGGTCTTCTTACAGCTTTTACAGCTTTCATTGGAATAGAAGCATTATTAAAGATTCTCTCACACTCTTATGCCCATGTTATGCTCAAAGAACTTCACACATTGTATAGGTAGTGTTCAACCCACTAAACAGATCACAAAATAAACACTTAAAAGACCAAACGACTTGTCTAAGGCCACCAAAACTGAGCAGCTAAGGAGCTCAGGTACTTGAATTAGGCTGATATCTTTTTAATAGGCCATGCCTCATCTTGGTCTCTCCACTTATCCCACACAGCTGTGATAAAGACTTAATATGTTCTGTGTTCACAAGTAAGTATCAGGGTACAGAGGCAGGCAGGTCTATGTGGTGGACACATTACAAATGTTAGTATCTTGGAGACCTAGGCAGAAGGAGATAGTACTCCAGGCAGCCTGACTCATAGTCTATCCTCTTACTGCTATTCTATAGGCCTCCTACCTGGAAGGAAAAGAGAATATGAACTGCTTTATCATGCTTCTTCTGGTTTCTATTGATCTTTTAGCACCTGTGGTTTCTGCTTGAATTCAGTGTAGTTTGCTATCTTCAGAATTAGGCACAACTTCATAATGGGTGACAAAGATGACTCACTGGAGAAAAAATGATTCACATATTCTAACATGTCTCCTATCTACTATCCCCAGAGTTCAGCGTCAGCATTTTCTAAGTTGAATTTCACTGGGACCTTTTCTCCATTCCCTGACAGCAGAATACATAGCCCCAATGTCAGCTTAATTACTTCTGCAGTTATGAGGACACAATTTTGCTGAAAATCATCTTGGGTCAATAAACCAAAGTCTATCTTCATACCAAAGGATAATAAAATCTTATGGAAAAGGAGCAGCTTCTTCCTTATAGATATATTCAAGCTTTCATTGGTTGCCATAAGCCATTTACTTTAGAGGAAAAAGTTAATGGGAAGAATTATTAATGATTTTTGGAACAGGTAGAGTTTAGGCTGCATGTTTATCATAAAAAAGACATTGGGAGCAAACGTTTTCCCTTGGAATGTGAAGTTACAGATACCAGTAGAAAGGTATGGGAAGCCAGTTCAAATGTATGTCTTCACCTAGGTGTGTGAGGAAAAGGTCAGGGGAGAGAAAAGTAAGTAGAGGAGCCATACCTCAAAATAGAATTCTGTGAGTTGTACCCTTAAAAGGAAAAGGTCTTTTAATAAGAGCCATGTTTTTATATTCCAGGAGCACTTGATGGCACATAATTGTCTCCCTTCAATAACACACCTCTGTGAAGATGAAAGACGAAAACACAGAGAAGTAATCCTAGTGTGGCTTCCTATTTCAGTCCCAGGGACATGATATTTATGGAATCAGATGATGATACAGAGCTAGAACTAAAGTCTCTTTTCTTTGTGGACTTGAAGAAAAAAAAGAAGTTATCAAGGCACATTTTCCTGGATGTTAGTCCTTTTTAGGTCATTATTTTATTCCTCTTTCATCTAAAAATTGTGATTTATCTTGGCAGTATATTTGTATTTTGCAAAACTGGTAAAATACTGGAGAAAGAAAAGAGATTTTTATTACTAAAATGGAATGTCAGAAATCATTGAACCTTATTTTTCTTTTAAAATAATTGTTCAATCATTACTTGCTAATAGCCACAGGATGCAGAATTGAAAGAGACCTCAGAACTCATCAAGCTCATCCTGGACTGTCTGTCTCATATTCTTTGACTAGAAATTCTCTAATTTGATCCAGACCCTCATGGGATCAGAATGATCTCTCTAGTTTTACTAAAAGGTTTTCTTTGAATTGAACCTCATTGTTATATCCATCAATTTAGTCCGCCCTCCTTTCCAGAGTAATATTTAAAAATAAATTAAAGGTGTCCATATCCTCTTTATGTTTTCTTCCCTAAGGAGCATCCTAGCTCCTTGCCATCCTGGTTATTTTTACTGAACACTGTCTAGTTTCCCAACCTTTCGTTTTAAATGTCATATCAACAGTGTTACAGATTTAAATCCATCAATGAATGTACAATGTATGTTTAAAACAATGCTTGGCATATAGCAGGTGGTGTACATGATAGAAATGTTCTAACCAAATGTGGAGAACGCAGAGATAGAATCCCTTTTCTTTGTCTGATTTTCTACTACTGTCTTGAAGACTTGTGATATCCTTATATAACATTGAACTTCAGGTCATTGGAAAGCAAGATTGGTGCCAAATCATACCTCTACCATCTCTCAAACAAAATAGAGCCTTGTGCATTTAATCCCTAAAATTATCTAGTATTACCTTCATATTGGAGATAATCAAAGGCTTTGAAATGTTTTCATTATCTAAGAACTTTCACCTGTGGGTAAAAAAGTCACTTAATTGACTTGTATTTTATATTTCTTACACAGGTAATAGGTGAAGATATTGAAGAGGAAGAGACTAAGGGCAGAGCCCTGTGTCTTGAAGGTAAAGGTTTTCTTGACTCTTGATGGCAATTTATCAGTTCAACAAGAATTGAGGAAAGCTGTTCTATCTCCACAGCTCTTTGTAAAGAGCTTTCATGCTTTCCCCTTTCTTCCCATCTTGTCTATATAAACTTTGTGAGAATTGTCATTTTATTCCTGACTGTGTGTTAAACAGAGTCTCACTGTAAAAATCCACTGATCTGCTGCGTATTATTAAATAGGTAATAAACATAATCAGTAAGCATATGGGTTCCCAGTAACTTAGGTGGCTGCCTAGTAGTCAGTGTTTTTTTCTAAGCACTAAAATGTCACCCGTTGGTCTGTTCTAGGATTTTGAAGAAAAACTATGTCAAAAGGATGGTTTCTCAATATTTCTTAAGTATTCACCCTTTGATAAACAAAACTGACAATATATTGCCTAAATGCTCACATCAACCAACGAAAGGTAACTATTACCATGCCCATTGTACAGCTCAGGAAATAGAAGTACAGAGGTCAGCACCCACCTATGAACACACAGCTTAACAGTGGTAGAACCAGAATGCAAATATGGACAAGCTGGTGCCATAATGTGTCATCCTATCATCATCCACTGTGTTTCTCTGACTCATGGTGTGCTGCTACCTTTGATATTCACGTCGAATTTCAGTTCTCTGCCAGAAACCTATCGTCCTCTCATTCTCCCACACATTTCATAGTTTCTCAGCAGTAGCATAAAATATGTGTGCAATTCTGCATCCTCTCTATCCTGTGATTGACTGGTATTAATCTGGAATCTTCATTATTTATAAAATTGTATGTTCTCTTATCTCTTTTCTAAATGTATTAGATGGCTTTCTCTCTTTAGCAGTTTAAAGTGCACCAACTTAAATACAGAAGATAGGAAGAAAATAAGAGTTGGACATATCAGCTTTGTGAGATTCTTAACGTAACATTATCCTCCCTAAATATGAGACCAGTCCTTTCTTTGTCCATATTCTTTCTCTGAACACAGTTAAGCAAAGCCCTTTTGCCATTCTTATATTACCTGAGCATCTATGTTCTGGTTCTTAGTCTTAAGAGATCATTTCATAATACCCTGCAAAGATTATAAATGTATTCGAGGATAAAGATCTGATGAAAATGTAAGATTATGACTGGGGGAACTGAAAAGATGTCTGCAGGAAGGAATGCTAGCAAATTAAAGATTCTATCAAATGAACTACATACAAGGAAAAGAAGCGGCATCCTTGTGGAGTACAGTTATATTTTGCAGGAGCAAATTCTGAGTCTTGATGAGCAGGGGAGGTGAGCATCAGTTGGCAGAAAACAATCAAGATGGCTCTCCCAATGCAAGGAAATGCCTAGTAGAGGTCAGTAACAAAATTTTGCCAGCTGAATGAAATGATAATTTGAGAGAGAAGCATGGTAGAAGAAAGCCTTAGAAAGTTGTTCCATCTTTACCCTGGTCATTTAGGGTCATCCAATAACACCTTTCATTTTGGGGATTCCGAGAGACTATGTAACTTGCAGAAGATCACAGAGCTACTTGGGAAAACATTCCTAGGACTAGAATTCAGACCTACTCTTCAGTCTAGTTATCTGAAACTGAAGGTAAAATAACTTGTTTAAGCCTGTCCTAGCACTAGTAAGCTGAAGCTAAAGGAAAGTGAGGAGCTAGATGGAGCAAAGAGGAATGGAGGGTGGTAGAGAGGTCAGCAACGATAAATGGACGGAGACGAAAGGGAGCAACTTGGGAGTTTAGTGTCACTTGACACTGAGGAGAGGTGGGAAGTACTGTAAGATCATGCTGTCGAGGAGGGTGACAGCTGCTCGTGATGCTGTGGCGCTAACCCATGCTGAGTTCTTCCTATGGATGGGCACCAGGGACACACGGATGAATACCTTACTGCTCCTGTCCTGAAAGTTTTCACAGCTTAGCAGGATGAGAGGTAAAGCAGTAAGCATTTACAAAGGCATATACTAAGTTCCATAATAGAGATACATCCAGGAAAAAGACCAATAAAGAACAAAATAAATTACGGATTTTTGCCTGTAATCTATTCTCATTTATTCATGCATGGAAATCATTTCCTGTTCTTAAAGAACTCATAATACCCAGGTATGATATATAAAGAATTCAACATTTATACCCAAGTATAATAAGCCCATAGACAAGATTCTCACAGAACACAATGGTAGGACAGAGAAAGATAAGTTCTGGGGACCAGAGAAGGCTGGGGGTAGAAACAAAATGTCTATCTTAAGAAATGGGTAGGCATGCCCTGCTGAAGTGGTTGGAGCCACTGCCTCCAGCCTAGCATAGTCCACACACATCTCAAGGACCCAGATTTCTGTCCCAGGCCAGCAGTAACAACCAAGATAAACAACTAAATAAATAAAAATAAATTAATAAAAATACTTCTTCCTCTTCCTTCTTGCACCTTTCCAAGAAAGAAAGAAAGAAAGAAAGAAAGAAGGAAGGAAGGAAGGAAGGAAAGAAAGAAAGAAAGAGAGAAAGAAAGAAATGGTTTAATCTCTGACACCAGGTACCTGAGGGAGAAGGAGGACTCAACCTGCAGCCCCTCTGAGGGCCCTGCAGGAAGAGCATTGCAACCACCACCTAGGAGAAATCAGAACAAAAGGAAAACCACAGTGCTAAATACAAAGCAGAGAAGATAGTCATACCAAAATCTAAATTCCCCCAAAACAAAATCCAAATGACACAAAGAGAGGAAGACTTCAGGGGCTCCCCCAGAGAAAAAATATCTTTTCACACCGATTGGGACAATCTAAAAGATAAATAATTCAAAATAATCATTTAAAAAAGTCTGGTTGAGATGCTGGCAGCACAATCAAATATGAAAAGACAAATTAAAGACCACAGAAAATAAGTGACAGATCAAAAGGACTATTTCCACAAGGAGATTGAGGCTATAAAGAAAGGCTTAAGAAAAATGCAATTGATAAAAAAAAAGTTTTCAGTGAATTTAAGATAAACATGGAAAGCTCCACAAATAGACTCAATCTCACAGAAAAATGAATCTCAAAAGTTGAAAACAAGAGGTGACCCTCACAGAAGTGAAGAGATTAAAAAATGATTGCAAAAAACTGAAGAAACCCTTCGAGAAATATCAGACACTATGAGAAGAACAAACATAAGGATGATAGGTATCCAGAAATGAGAGGAGGGAGAAAGGAAAAGAAAACATTTAAAGACATAATGGTAAAGAATTCCCACATCTGTCACAAAAATTAACTATGAAGTCAATAGAATGCTGAAATTCCTAAATGTAAAAAAGGCCTATTTAAAGATACATCATAAAAAAATTAAAGTCAATGATAAAGACAAATTACTCAAATCTAGATAAAATAAAAACATAACTTTATAAAGGTATACCCATTAGGTAATCATCAGACTTTTCAGAAGAAACCCTACAGGCCAAAAGAGTGGAACATAATATTCAACATGCTAAAAGACAAAAACTACCAGCAAAGAAAATTAGTATTCAAATATGATAGAAAAATAAGGGTCTTCATCATGAACAAAAGCTAATGAATGCTTCCTTCAACATGCCTACTTTTCAAGAAATGTTAAAAAGGTTCCACAACAGGGAAAATAAAATCAAATATCCACCAAATCCCAAGAATGGTGATAAACATAAAACAAAATCAGAAACAAACACAAGGCCAGAAAGAGAGAACAAAAAATCATTACAGGGAGAGAGAAAAACATGTAATCTATACTGACATATAAACATGATATGGCATGAATTCATAAAATATTATCATAGAGCAGTAAAGTTAGAAAGATAGTAGACACAAAACTCAATCCAAAAGAGATACTCAAATGGGAAAAAGATAAAACTGAAAGAATAAACACCCAAAACATCTAGTAGGAACGCAAGCAAATTGGAAGAGAAAACAAATAGAAAGAGAAGAAACAAAGACAAAAAACAAAGGCTCAATGACAGTAATAAAGTCCTGTATATCAATTATCACCCTAAATGTGCATTGACTGGACTCACCAATCAAAAGATACTGAGGGGCTGGATAGATTTAAAAAACAAGACTCGATTATATTATGCCTGCAAGAAATTCATATCAAATCCAAAGGCAGATACAGGTTGCAAGTCAAGGACTATGGAAAAATATATCAAAGTAATGGGGATGAAAGGAAATCAGGAACTGTAATACTAATATCAGATAAGATAAACCTCCACCTATAAAGGGTAGCATGAGGGAAGGATGGACACTACATTATGGTGAAGGGAATAATCCATCAGAAAGAAGTAACTGTCATTAACATATATACAACTCTTGTCAGGGCACCTAACTCCATGAAAAATACTGAAAGAGCTAAAAGGAGATATTGACAGTAGTATGATAGCAGTACAGATACCCCACTTACATCAATAGATAGATCATCCAGGCAGAAAATCAACAAAGAAATAAGACCCTAAATGAAGCAATAGATAATATGGGCCTAACAGACATATGCAGAGGGTTCGGCCCCAACAGAAGAGAATATACATTCCTCTCAAGTGTTCATGGAACATTCTCAAGGACAGATCATATCCTGGGACACAAAACAAGTCTAAGTAAATTTAGCAAAATTGAAATTATAGAAAAAAACTTCTCTAACCACAAGACAACAAAATTAAAATGAACCAGAAGAACAAAACTGGAAAAACCACAAAAAATATTAAGCTAGATTATTTATGTGACATACACAAAACTATACTCAAAATGGATCAAAGCCATGGACATAAGACACAAAACCATAAAATCACTCCATGACATCACTTTCAAAGAGGTCTTTGGGGAAGGGACACCTGTGCAAAAGGATATTAAAGTAAAACTAAACAGTTGGGGCTATATCAGACTAAAAGTCTTCTGTGTGTTGATTAAAATAATCACTAAGACAAAAAGACAATGCATGGAATGGGAGAATATATCACAACATATAGAAAAGAATCTAATTACAGAGAGCTTGGACATCTCAATTTAAAAAGCAAACCACTCTCTCTCTCTCACACACACACACATACTGAATAGACACCTATCTAAAGAAGACACTCAAATGGCCTAGAAATACATCAGAAAAATATCAAATACTACAAGTTATCATCTCACACCAGTGAGAATGAGTGTGGTCTATATTAAAAAGACTAGAAACAGTTAAGTGTTAGAGAGGATGTGGAGAAAAAGGAACCCTCCTACACTTTTGGGGGAATGTAAGTTAGTGTAACCTTTTTGGAAAACAGTATGGAGAGTCTTCATACAAGTAAGATGCAGCTACCTTTTGATCCAGCAATCCCACTTCTATTTATTTTTCCAAGAACACAAAACTTTAATCAGAAAAAATATCTGCACCCCTATGTTCACAGCAGCAGAATTCACAGTAGAGAAGATACAGAAACAACCTAAATGTCTCTCAATAGATGACTGTATAAAGAAACCAGTATAATACTCAATGGAATTATACATAGCTGTTAAAAAAGAAGAAACTACACCCTCTGCAACAATTGGAATGGAATTGGAGGGGATAATGTTAAGCAAAATAAACCAGAAAGAAAAAGAGAAGTACAGGATAGTTTTCACTTATATGTGGAATATAAAGAAACAAAACAAATGAACAAAAGATCCCAATGAAATTCACTGGATGAAAGATTATGCTTAACAGGAGAGTGTGTGCGGGGCAGTGGGGGAGAAAGAGGGAACAAGATGATGGTTAGGAGCGCTAGAACTCCGCTGGTGGGTGTGGTGTGAAATACACAAAGACTGAGGTGTGATATCAATATACTAAAATGCATACAGCAATGTTAACTGTAGCAATAATTAATTTATTATTTAGAAAAGAACTGGGTAGGAGATAGCTGTATGGTAGGAGCTACTTCCTTAGGTGAACAAACTGGCACATTCATATCTAATGTGATCCCTCATGCATACTGTGTTGCAATGCAAATGGAAATGTTGTGACAAGGCTCATAGCACCACTTCCCTACATTATGACCAGCATAATTTCATTTTAATAGACCCCAAATCAATCCTCTCTTGAGAGTAGACCATATATTGAGATAGTTCCCCTCCTCACTATTTCACCACTTGCCTTCATGTTTTAATCACACGCTCTAATGGAACATGAGCCTTTTAAAGGCAGTCAGTCATTCAGGGATCAAATTCACCTAGGAGGGTTTAGTTGCCTGCCAAATTAAAGCTTGGTTCTGAATGCTAGGAAAAGAATGATTGCCCCTACAAATAATATTTGGAGTTGAAGCATCACGGGCAGGATGCAATATTTTAAGTTATGGAAAATTTCATTTGGATCTTCAACTCTCAAGTGTATCCATCCTTTTAATTTATTTGGTTAAATTTAAAGATATGTGGGAAAATAATGAGGCTTAAAAAAAAACAGTATTAGTACAAAAAACTCAGGATAAACTTGTGCTAAACAAATATTAAGTCAGCAAAAAAGAAAGTGTAAATTTACAGTCAGAATTTTTGTTCTAACAAATTAGCTTTAGTAAAAGCTTTAGTAAAGACAATTGGATTATAAAGGGAAAAAGAAAGTAGTTTTGGTATATTTTTTCCTTGCTGTTAATCTTGGGTGCAAAAATAAGTAAACTCTCCCTTTGTCTGAAATTTCCTATGATAGCAGGGAGGTAACTGGACTAGGATTCAGGAAACTTGATGTCAGCCAAATATCTAACTTAACTGACCTTGGATTTCTCATCTTTTAAAAGGAAACTCATGATAAATGCACTAATGCAAAGATCAACTTTCTGAGCTTCAGTTTCTCCATCTGCAATGTAAGATAGTTGTGTCTTACAAGTTGTATATATCCAGACATATTATCAGGCCATAGGTAACTTTAGAGTCAAAATAGAATTAATTGGTAGTGGCTGCTAAGAGTGTATCCTGAGAAGATAGCTCAGGTGGTAACCAGCCCATGGGAAATAACAATGATTAATTCATAAAGTCAGGCCAGGGGGCAGGTTGGATTTCTCCCCACTGACTTCAAAGCACAAGCTCTTAAAGGAGAAAGTTAAGCATGTGAGTAGAGTATTTAAGATGTTTCATCTGAAGTATATTCAGAGTCAAAGAGCGTTTCCAAACAAAGTACAGTGGTCAAATGTCCTGGAGCTGAAGGATCTTTGTGGGTCAGTAGAACCATTAGAAAACAGTAGATAAATTTTAGTTCTACATATTGACCTTTGTTTTCCATACAAGGGCAAAGAATCTAGAAAATGTGATGCTACATGTCAAAGTAATATCTATCTAACATCTCTGAAAGGAAGAAATAACTGTAGGATGATATTATTGACATCATTTCAAAAGACAAAAAGCTTTTAGTACAACAGATAATTGTTAAAGAGCCCATAATCCATTTAATGGAATTTCTAAACTACATTGGAATTTGTTATGAGCACTTTACAGGGCTCTTAGGCCTAGTATGGTACCCAGCACAGAGTGAATGATACAATATTTATTCAGTTAATTAATATTTCTTAGTTTAATTTTATATCTGGGAAATCTTGACTAGAGAGGGATGAAATTAATTAAACAGTGTCTAAATGTTGTACATCCTCATAACTCTTAGCCTAATCAATTAACATTTAAAACTGTGTTACTCAAAAGTTATCCTAAACTACTACTTCACACCCATTAAAAAGGTCATTCTTTTTTAAATTTTAACAATAATTATTGACAAGGACATGGAGAAATTAGAATCTTTGTGAATTACTGGTGAAGATGTGAAATAATGTAGCTGCTATGTAAAACGGCTTGGAAGTTCTTGAAAAATAAACATAGGCTCACCATATAACCCAGAAATTCCACATCTGGATATATACCCAACAGATTTAAAGATAAACAGGTGAGTTATTAACATAACATATTAACATTATACTAATGTTAATAACAACATTTTATTCTTTTAAAGATACAGACAGGAATGAAGGCAAGTAGGCAGGTAGGCAGACAGGAAGAGAAAGGAGGAAGAAGCATTTTATTTATTTTATTCAGTTTTTCATTTTGGCTGCTCCCCTCAGCCCTGGGACATTAACCCAGGTTCTTCGGATGTATGTGGCCTGTGGCAAGCCAAAGGCAGTTTACTTAACTGCTAAACCACCAAGGAATTTTTGCAACATTATTTAAAATAGCCAAAAGGTAGAATCAACTCAACCTCTCATTGATGAATGGATAAGCAAAATGTGGTGTAGTCATACAAAATATTATTATTTACTCTTTAAAAGGAATAACATTCTAAGATATTATATAATATGGATGTTCCTTGAAAAATTTATGCTGAGTGGAATAAATATTTTTGTCCTCACTTATAGGTGGTGCCTAGACTAGTCAAATTCATTCATAAACAGAATAGAATAGTATGTACTAGGGCCAAGGGGGAGGGAATAGAAAGGAGTTATTATTTATTAAGTACAGCATTTCTGTTTAGAATGATAAAAAACATATGGAGATGGGATAGTAATGATGGTTGTACAACAATGTGAATATATTGAATATATTAATGTCACTGAATTGTACAATCAAAAATTGTTAAAATGATAAATTTTGTTATGTATATTTCACAACATAAAAAAGGTAAAAGTTAAACAACTTCTATAAGAACAAAAACAAAAAATCATCCTATACTAAAGTAATACTATCACCCTGCTGACTTATTTAACAATTTGGTAAAGAGTGAGTTCAAATATTTAAGAAACATTTTTCAGCGCTTTGTCACTTAGTTCTCTGTTCCTTTCTCCATAGAAAGCATACTGATTTTTAACTGTGACTAAAATATGGACTAACTGACAACAAGGGGATAGAATTGCTGACAGTAAAGAACAATGAATCTAGTAAAAGAAACACAAACACTCAACAATTTGGAATCATTTAGTGGAAGGACAGCAGATATGCAGTATCTCAACAATTCCTGAACTGTAATTCTGCAGAGTATGACAGTTAGCATTCGTCAAGGCTGACCTTGAGTTAACGAGAACAGGCTCAAAAATATCCATGCTTGTGTGTTTTCAGTGCTTCAAGAATGCTAGAGAGCGATGTAGTTACAGAACACAGCAAAGAAACAAAGGCTCATTAAAAACAGAAGTTTAGAATATGAAGATGTGAGTTGACTTTATTTAGAAAACTTGCGTATTAAAAACTAAGCCTTATTAGCTGAAAATATTTTGCAAATTAATTTAATTTAACACATTAATTTGTATTGCACTAAATAATAAACAAATGGAGGTTGGCAACTTTTCTTAAAATTTTAAGGCAAACAAGTACAATTTTAATTGACATCAATTTTGTAGATTATCCAATATTTTACTCTTAGATTTAAGAATATGTGGCAGCTAATTTTGATTTAAAATAAGTTGGTGTAAATTTCTAGTCAAGAATAACCACAGTAAACACATTTCTTCCTCAAAAACGTATACTTCCATAGTTTCACAAAGCCTTAATACATATTCTTCATAACTCAGATAGGATATAAAAGTCATTAGTAGATGAACAGTGTACACATTTAATGGTGATTTATTTGCTGTTGTTTTTGAAGCATTATCCCCCAAAAATAGCTCTGCTTTTTTATTTATCAAATATAACTGAGGCAGTATTGGCAAAATCATTACAAAAATAACCTTCAATTTAACTGGTCAATTATTAATATTTGCTAATACAAAAATAATCAGATTGTTACTTGTGTTGACCAAATAAAGAAGAAAACATATAAAGACAGTCTATAATTATTAAGTGGCAAAAATGTAATATAATGATATTTTACAGGTTAGTTACCACAGACAGTAGTAAAGAAGTTTTGGTAATTTGGTGGTGGGTAAGGTATGTTGTCATATGTTTGAGGAATGGGGAACCTACACATATCATTTTGTAAATTAAAGTTACTTCAATAAATACTGAATTAGAAATAAAGGCAGTTACAGTTACACATGTATAACATTTTCTATAATTATATTAATAATATAATTAATATGCATGTCTGTATAAAAGTTTTAATATGCTGGATGTAAAATAATGCCTATTGGTGATCACTGTAATGACTAATGAGAAGTTTATATTTGCACTGACTTCTTCAATAAAAGCAATATGGAATATTTTCAATGTTGTCTGTGTTTCTAACTCTGCCTTCTCCTTGTTAACTCATAGACTTGAAAAGAAGACAGAGCTTTCTTTGTACTTTTAGTTTTCAGCTTTTCAATGTAAAGTAGTGAACCAGAGCAGGGAAAAGTTCCAACTTATACCTGGAGAAAAATCAATACTGTGAATGTTAACCCACCTTCATGAGTCCAAGTAAAATATAAAATTTGAGTGATGGTAGTACACCAGAAATATCTCTGCATGGCTTAGTTAACTCCACGACAGGGTAATGAAGTGAGCACTACCATCTTAATTGTACAGATAACTGAGTCTCCAAAGGACTAATGATTTACAGTAAATCAAAGTCTGGGCTCCTCCCACACTATAAATCCATATGCTGGAAGGCATTAAGGAGGCAGTTCAAGGGTATATTAGGCTAACAAACATCTTCTGATGAGATCAATATATGCTTGTTAGAAAATAATATATATTAGAAATTATGTCTATATTATACTATTATTGAGTTTTTATTTGAATTAAGTTTAAATATACTAATTTAATCCAAGTACGCTCATTTGATTTAAGTGTGAAAAATCAATGTATTGAGTACCTTCTAGGAGCAAGTATCTGAATAGACATAATCCCTCAAAGGACTGACAATTGAACATGGAAAACAGAAAATGAACTGTAATGCAGTTACATTGTATTAAATACTGTGGTAGAGATATAAACAAAGTTTTAAGTATATAGAAAAAAGGCCTTTCACATAGATTTGTTATTTGACAAAATAGGTAAAAATAATTGAAAAAATGATGTAAATAAAAATCATGATTTCATATAGCAAATGACTTTGATGACTGTGGATTAAAGATTTACTTGATCTATAAAGACATTTTGAAGAGCAATTCATCTTCAGACATGAAAATAAGAAGCAAGTTTATCTTCAGTGAGGATGGGTAAGTACAAACTTGTTTTAACTATGATAAGGAATTTTTAATAGAGGGGAGAAAAGGTTTTCTGATATACGCATAAAACTTTGAATTACGGGAAACAATTTTACTGGACTAATAATAACCCAATGCTTTTCATTTTGTAAAATGCTTTTGTGAATCTTTTGTCTTCACTGGTCTTTCTTATCACACTCTCGGGTAGCTATAGTTTGTGTTGTATCTTCTTTTTTCAAAATAGACAAATTAAATAAGGATAAAAGAAGATAAACTACTTATCAAAGATCATGTAGCTGGTAAATGATGAACTAGATGTCCACATCTAGGATTCTTAGTCTAAATTTTGAAAATTTTCTATTGTGAGTTCAAATTCAATTTAAATGCAATTCTCCTGAGAGGGAGGGACATGGATAAGAAACAGAATTTTTATACTGGAAACTTAAAATTTTTCTTCAGGAGTTTCAAACAATGCCTTGCAGGGATAGGCAGGTAGTGTAAATATTGAAGTCACTGGTTACAGACTGCAGTTAATGAGGAAGGATATGTTGTGAAGCAGCCAGCTTCACAAGCTAGATTATGCTGCAGTAAAAAAGAACTCCCAGATCTAGTGATTCAGACTGATGAAACTGTCACTATTTAAAATACTTTCTGTTGCTGAGCCAGAAAAGGTGGCAGGCCACACGCATTAGCCTTTCAGCTTACTCAGAAGTGACACACACTTCTATTTGGTTTCCATGCCCAGGCCTAATTTTAAGTAGAGGTTTGGTTTAGGGTATAGAGGAGTGGGAGCAGAGGAAGTGTTAAACTAGTATGTATCTAAGGATGAAGAATCAGAAAAATTTTATGATGAGCAATCACCAAATATTTCAGTTCCTCTTTTCACACACAAAATATATTTTGGTCATCACTAAGAGAGACAACCCTGGAATCCCATTGGTCAACTATCAAGTTAGATGTGTGTAATCTCTACTGCAAATTTATATATGGCTCCTCTCAGTCTAGAGAACTGTACTAAAAGGCATCTTTCCCCTCCACACATTGAAATACACTGGTAGAAAGGGGGCAGAAAATCTTCAATAAACATGTCTATACAAATGAATAGTAAGAGCTAGAGAGAAGACAATATTTTATAGATGCTGAAATCCTACAGGGCAGACATATGAAAAGCCTACTGGAATGGAGGATATTCTTTACTCTGCCAAAGGAACTCTCAAGGCTATTGTTTCCTGTGATCATTGGTTCCATTTTCTGGAAGGATCTTCTTTACCTACTACTTTTGTCCCCATCTAAAGAAGACATTGGAGAATATATCCCCTCCCCCGCAGAAAAGTTACTAATATGTTAATCACTGTTCTCCAGAGAAACAAGACCAGTAGGATGCAAAGAGAAGCAGAAAGAGATCTACTTTAAGGAATTGACTAGTGCCATTATGGAGACTGAGAAGTCCCTGGATCTTTAAACAAGTTGGAGAGCCAGGAGAGTCAATAATACAGCTACAGTCTGAGGTCAATGATCTGAGAATCTTGAACAGAACCAATAGTGCAAGCTCCAGTCCAAAAGTCGCCAACCTTGAGGCCATAAAAAAATAATATTTTAGTTCAAGTGTGAACAGAGGAAAGACTAATGCCACAAATCAAATATTCAGGCAGGAAGAACTCCTTCTTACTCAACGGATGATTAGCCTATTTGTTCTATTCAGATCTTCAACTGATTGGGTAAGGCTCATCCACATTAGGGGGAAAAATCTCTTTCAATCCATCTACTGATGCAAATACATTTCATGAAATTTCATCAAAAAACAGTCTCATTGACAAGTCTATTTTGTTTGACAAAATATCGAGGTAGTTTGTGGCCCACTTAAGGGGCACATGACACACAAAATTAACCATCACCACAGTAGGCCTTATTTATTATTTTCTAATCAACACTATTTTGGTATTTTTGCAGTTATACTTAGATGATGAATATATGTATATATATATATATATATTGTTTTGTGTATAGGTGTTTGCTTTCTCAACCCCTTCATTCTCACTCTTGCTCTCTTGATTTATTTTGGGGTATATTGAACAGCTGGTTTCAGTGAATGAGCCATCCTTGTCATCTCTTATCTGAGCCATCTTATGCAACTGAGAGACTGGTACAACATTAATTCCCAGACATCTTAATCCAATCATACTCCTGCTTTGAACCTTGAAAACGCAACCAATCATTATTTTCCAAAAGATTTTTTGGTTTTATGTCTTAGTCATTGGGGTCAAGAAACCTCTTTTAAATACATAAATCTCAGAATTTCATAATTCTTTCTATGCCTTTTCATTCATCTTTTTAAAGGAACCCATTATTTTCAGAGCTCATACCTTTCATTGATAGCTCAGTATCAACATTCTCTTTTCTTACTCCTTCCTCCACTTACTGAAGATAACCTTTTTACACTTTCCACTGAATAAAATGGAAAACCATCTCTCCAACTTTTGATATCAGTTTCCTTATAGCATGCCAACAACCACCAGAGATGCAACATGCAGTGATGGTCGGTGGTGGTGGTGGTGGCATTGATGGTAGCATCACGTAGAGCTCCGTCATAGACACTAGTTTCTATAGCATTCAAGATTAGTTTATGCTGACATAACAAACTTCTCAATTTTAGGAACTTATAGCAATGCAGGACCATTTCCTGCTAATGGGACATATTTGTTGTGTATTGACTGTGGACTCTGTTCCGCATTCCTTATTCCCAGACCCAGACTGATGAAGTAGCCACCATCTCAAGTGTTATCTCTTGATAACATGACAAAGGCAAAACAAGAATGTGTCAAATTGTGCACTGACTCTCAAACCCCTGTTGTCTACTTACTTAGATAAAACAAATTGCACAGATGAAAATAAATCCAGGAAATAAAGAAGGGCAATTGAATAATGTGCCAGAGATGGATACAAAGAAATATTTGGTTAGTAATAATGATGACTGCTACCACAAATCTCTAAATGCATACAAAACTTGAATTTTCCAAATAAAATTAGGCTTTAGTTTGGATGTCTTCTGAGAAGTTTCTAATCCTTTGTCTAAACACATATTTGCATTTTTACAGAGAGGACAAGTGAAATTCCTTGAGGATTTGTACAAAGACACGCAACAAGTGAGTTACAGGACGTAATCCTCACTGACTGCACAGAGAAGTATGCTGCAGCAGATAGGGGTTTCACGATAAATTGGGTTTAAGTCTCAACTACACAGCTATGATTCTGAGCCCATCTGATTAATTATCTCTCAAAAATTCCTGTTCTTTATTTACCAAATAAAATATATTAGAACTGTTTTCCTGAATGAGTTATTGTGAAGATAAAAGTTTTTTTTTTTAATTATTAAAGTTGTTTCAATAATTCTACTATTAGATTGATACAGACTGCTGGAGGATGTAACAAGTCATTTAGTGACACTCCATTGTTAGACTGAAGCTCATTACTAGAGTGTATCATTTTGATGAAGACAAGTCTTGTCTTGCTAGCTGAGCTTACACTTCCAAGGACTCCTAGTGAAAAGGTGATTGCTCTTGTCATGTGTGTTCTGAGGTCTCACTCTTTGGGAAGTAGCAGATTGTCTGATGAGAAGAGAGACTCAATTAGGCAGCCAAGCAACAAAGCAGAGGTTTTTGTGATCAGCTGCAAAGGCTCAGTGTGAAGTCAAATGTTTGCTTGAGGAAAGAAATCAGAGAACAAGATGCCAGTTGAAGTCAGAGTCCTTTACTGTGTGAATTTGAAGGAACTCTGAAAATATTCTCCAATGGCCACCCTTCAGTTTGAAATGATGCTGGGCTTCATTCTGAGAACTATGGTCCTTCCTGAGAAAAATGTCTAAACTTTTTAAGGATTCCTTCTGAATTGCTGTTTCTCTTTTTCTGCTAGCAGTTACGTAAATCCACATGTACGCATACCACTGACATACCTAAGGGGCTGGTAGATGGTAAGAGGCATTGCTAAAGTTTAATTCTGAATGTCAATGATGCCAAAACTTTCGATTGGGGGGTTTTCATCACCATTTATTCAGTTCTCTTCTCTAGAATTGGTGGGGAGGGGTGGTGTCCCTTTAACCTGCTCAGTAGACTATGGATTGTTTTTCCTTCCCTTTTGTTGTTGTTGTTGCTGTTTTATTTTTGCCCAGAGGAAAACAGGAATGAAAAGAATTCACAGGCTCTAATGGTGCTGGTAAAGATGCACATTTGAGCAG
Source organism: Solenodon paradoxus (assembly GCA_004363575.1). Taxonomy (NCBI): domain Eukaryota; kingdom Metazoa; phylum Chordata; class Mammalia; order Eulipotyphla; family Solenodontidae; genus Solenodon; species Solenodon paradoxus. The sequence continues at coordinate 108,717 of RJWH01000520.1, read as the reverse complement.
GAGGGATACCAAAGTTCACTTCTTGGCACTGGAAACTATTCTCTTACAAAAATTTCTTAAGAAAAGTATTTTTAATTTCTTAGATTAAAACAGACATATAGTCATAGCCTCCAGATTCTACACTGCCTATGTTCTTATGTAGGTGTAATTTTAGATCTCAAACCCCTCTCAGTCTAAGAGACGCAACTGAATCCACATGTCTACCCCCGCTTTGTTTTCAAGAGATAATCTCTTTTTTTTCTCCCAGTCAAAATTTTCAACAAACTACTGTTCTTCTAAACATACTTCTCTGTCAGCAGTGAGCTTTGATTCCTGTGGTGTTGATCTTCAGCTCAGACATGGACATACTTTGAAAAACAAAAGTACATGCTACTGCATCTTGGCTGCCTGGGTTTCAGCTCATTTTTTTCTGAAAGCACAGATTCACTCACCTTCCTTGACTCAGCATCAGTCTCTCTCCCAGCAGGACTTATTATTCAAAAATGCATAATCTCTTTCTGTATTACCAGAAACCTGTTTGGAGAAACGCATCTTTAATTTACTAATTCCCACAGCCCTACACAGCTTTCTCCTCCTGATAACTGAGGCTTTCTGGGGTTCCTCAGCTCCCAGACTGTGTGGAGATAAAAGGGCCCCATGGGCACTGCTGCCTGGCCTGCTCACTACCCCTCCACCTTTCCAAGAAGGTCTGACAGCAATGGCACCTTAACGCTTATTCTTCTATTAGTGAGGGGGCCAAGATTCAGGGATTCATGTTCTTCAAAGTTAGTAAAATCAGATGGGCTGAGAAATGGAGTGCTTCTAAAGGAAAGAGTGTATGAGTGTGGGCAGGTATATTAAAAAAATTTAATCTCTCTCTCTCTCTCTCTCTCTCTCTCTCTCTCTCTCTCTCTCTCTCTCTCTCTTATTGTTCATCCTCCCACCCTACATCATTGCTTTGTCTAAGATTCTATTGTATGGAGATGCCAAGAATGGATCAGAGGTTAATTAAAATATTTTGAGCACCCACCTCTTCTCACAGCAAGAGAGAAACTAGTTAAAAATCTTTTCATGGATCCGCCCTCAGTCTCTTACATAACACTGGACCCAGCAATTTGTGCAAATTTCTCTCTTTTATTTTTATTCATTCCATCTACCTAATCTCTCTGATTCTGATCATTTAGCAAATTTCTTCTCCCATGACCAAATCAAATGTAAACCTCTACTGAGCTCATATTTATGTAAGACTGTAAGTGCATGTGTATTTGTGGAGTAAAAAGATTTTCAAATGTATAGGAAAATCTCCATTCCCAGTTTGTTTCTGAGATCAATGAGGATCAATTACATGAACTAATTCTTTGAAGAGCACAAGAGAGAAGTACCATTATCATGAGGAAATTGAGGTTGAACGTTTTAAGGGACATGTAGCAATTCATGTCTAGAGTCATAATTTGAATTTAAGTTTGCTGATGACAAAACATTTGCTTTTTCCAGTTCACCAACTGTTCTCAAGAGATATGTACATAAAGTTAAATAAGTGACAAATCACAGTTCAAAGAGTAAAAGGACTGAAAGACAAAAGGATTGGCACAGGCAATAGTCTATGCAATTCATATGTTTAATCCCCACCTTGACATCATTTGCTTCAATAAAGATGGGATGGAGGAAAGAAATGTTAAGAGCTAGTCAAAGGGAGTCATTCTCAACCAAGTACCTAGAAAATTTTTCCCTAGCAAAAGTTAGCACAAAGTTAGCTTTTTCTCTGTCATGCTTAGAAAGTTCAGAAGTACAGAGAATGAGAAAGCAGGTACCAGAGAAAAGAACATTTGAGAAAAGTATATTTCTGATTTTTTAGCATTATAAATATTTTTATTTCTAGCAAACACTCTCAAAATAAGAAATCACTAAACCTAAAGAAATATACTTAATGAAATCTTACTTCAACAACTGCAAACTCGAGAAATTAAGAACATTTTTCAAGTGATCTGACTTCTCTGGTTATTGTCCCATGGGTGAAGACTGATAGACCCACGATGAAAGAGACAGAGACAAGAGAGTTGATACGCTCTGAGGCATGACTTTATTGTCCCATGTGCAGGCAGGGAAAGCTCCTTTCTGAGAAGAGACAAAAGAGCAATCCAAGGGAAGCTGTGAGAGAGAAACTTTAAAAGGGATAGTCTAGCACAGAGGGGGCCAGAGGTGAAATTCCAATAATGTCATCTGCTAGAGCTATTGATTTAGGGGTAGGGAGTCAATGGGCTGGAATTTTAGGTGAATACAGAGGGGTGGAGATGGAGTCCTTGAGTTCTGTAAACAGGGCGGGGTTGAACAACATCTAGTCTTGCTTCAGATTGCAAAACATTCTATTTCTCATACTAGGCTGTAAAGTGACAACTTTCAGTTTTTTGTTTACTTTTTGTCTCCTGTATCAAACACTAAGGAGTACCAGGCTTGATATAGCATCAGACATCAGAACAGGAAGGAAATGGGATTTACTCAATGGTGTCTGGGAATAAACCAGTTCACTTTCTTAAACAGTTTTTCAAGTAAGTTGCATCCAATCAATTATTATTCAATTATCAATAGCTACATGAGTTAGACCTGGGTTCTACATCCATCAAAAAGGCAGACATGTAGGAGACTATATAATGACCTCCCAGAGATGTCTACGATTTAACCCCTTGTGAATATTTTATACCACATGGAAAAGGGACTTTACATGTGTGATTAAGGTTAAGGACCTGGAAATGGGAATAGTTGTGCGCTGCATTAACAAGATACTACAGACCTGGTGGCTTAAACTGTGGGGAAAAAAAGCCTGCTTGCTGTTCCAGCAGCCATAGAGACAGTCATAAAAACTGCCGAGCTAGCAAAGCCATAAAAACATCCTGCAACCTGAGCTTGCTGGAATGTTGCCAGCAAAGAATTTCCCACGCTTGAAACCTTCCCAGTAGTTTATATCCCTCTCCTCCAGCATTTGCTCTAACCTATGTAAGTGTGCCCTAACAGGAAGCCTGTGCTCAGCCTTTATGGAAAGGAATCCTGCTGAGCCTGTGCATGACAAATCTGCCTAAAATACTTCCTCTTTTGGCACTCTTTTGTGCCTGTTTGGTTTATCCCAGAGAACTGTAACAAAACAGTAGAAATGTTCTAGAGGCTGAAAGACCAGGTTCAAGGTGCTATCAGGGTAGGTGTCTGGTGAGAGATCTCTTTCTAGCTTGTAGATTGCCTTTTTATTGTATCTCTATGCATTATAGCCTCCATAAAGTTGAAGAGAAAGTGAAAGACAGAGAAGGAGAAATCTGGTGTCTCCTCTTATTATGACATCAGCCCTATGAAGCTAGGGTCCATTATAATAAACTTAACATAAAATCGTATATGGACCCATACATTAGGCTCATTATAATAGACTGAATTATGTGTAGTGAGCATGCACATTTGAAGGAACATCTGTCCCAGGAAAAGACAGCCTTTTTAATGGAAATCTCTGTACAGAAATGCCCCTGGAACAAAGGAAAGGAAGGGCCTAGGGAAAGTCCTCATAAATATGTGCAACCCAAGTAAAATAGGAGTTGGTGTTCACTTAAGCCCAACTCACTTCTCCACACCTTGAGAAGCATAGTATCTCTCTCTTGCTCCAATAAAGTTCCCACCTTAACCTTTTACCTACTGTGTCTTGTGTGCTAATTTAACACAAGGGATACAGGAAACTGGAGTGAGACTACAGTCTCTTCAGGAACTCTTATTTTAACACTATTTCTAAACATAGTTATGTTGGAGTTTAGGGCTTCAACATGCAAATTTGGGGGAACACAAATCAGCAGCCTGAATTATCCAGATGGTCCTAATCTAATCAAATGAATCCTTCAAAGCAGAGACAATTTCCTGGCTGAAGTCAAAGATATAGCAGAAGTGGTAGAGGACTCAAAGCATTAGAGTCAACCTGCTATCGCTGGTTTTGAAGACAGAAGCGCCCATGAACCAGAAAATGCAGGTGGCTTTTAGAAGATAAGAATGAACTTGATATAAACAGAAAGTCAGCAGGTACTCAGCACAACCACATGGACCTGAGTTCTGCCAAAAAGCTGAAGTAGGGAAATCAGCTGAACCCATGGATGACTGACATATAGAATGATGAGACTACAAATTAGAAAAGTTTATGGCAACATGTTATATCAGCAATGGAAACTAATATAGATAACACTGTGGAGATTCCTCAAAAAGTTGAAAATGGAAATCCCTTATCACCCTGCCATCCCACTACTGTATACTTACCCAAAAGATACAAAAACATTCATTCACAAAGATTTATGCACCCCATATTTATTGCAGCCCTATTCATAATAGCTAAGAACTGGAAACTAAATGCCCAATATCAGATGAATGGATAAAGAAGATGCAGTACATTTATACAATGGAATACTACATGGTCCTTAGAATGGATGAAATCCTATCATTTGAATCAACATGGATGGATTTAGAGGGGATTATGCTAAGTAAAATAAATCAAAAGAGGAAAGATAGATACCAGATAATGCAATCATAGGTGGAATGTGAGTAGACAAGACAAAGGAACAGATGGAACAAAAATCAACCCTTAAATACTTGCAATAGAACTGAGGTAACAATAGGGAATGGTACAGGTGGATGGGGGTGGGAGAACAGGGGCAAGTGGTGGCAGAGCCCACTGGACAATGGTAAAGAACACTCGGTGATGTCGTGGAGGGCAGAGTGTGTTGACATATATCTGAGGAATAGGGAAACTGCACATAAAAGAAACCCATACATATGAGTTTATTTTAATGTGTAGAATAAGTTGCTACAATAAAAATATAATAAAGTAATATAGATATGATTCCCTTCTCTTCTAGAATGTATATTCTAGTAAGTCAGATAACAACAGGGTAAGTTTACAAAATAACAGCAAGGCGGAAAATAATTTCTATGTGAGAAATAAGCAAATAGATTAAACAGAATGTCATAAGGGATCTATGAATGAAAAGCTATTGATAAAAGTGGTATTTAAACTGACCAAAGGAAGAGAAGGAGCCAGCCACTCAGAGAACCAGAACAAGAGCATCCTATGTAGAGCAAAAATATGCTAAGGTCTTGAAGTATGAAAAAACTAAAGGTATTCAAGAAATTGAAAGATGTCCAGGGAAGGTGAATATAGAAAAGACAAGATTTAGAAAAATAAGGTTGTAAAGACAGACTGAACAGAGAGCATGTGGTGCTTTCTAAAACATGATTGTAAATTTGGATTTGATTCTAAGTTCAGTAGGAAATCCTTGTAAGCTATTAAGCATAATACTTCTATGAAGCTAAGATCTAAAATGGAGGGAAATGGCATTTGCAGAACTAGAGAGAGTCAAAAGATGTCCTTTCTTTAGCTAATAGTATTGCTACAATGGCAATTTCTTAGTTTTGATCACTATACCATAATTATTACCCTTAGAGGAAGCTGAGTGAAGGGTTTATGGGAGCTGTCTGTACAATAAAAGCTCTATATATCTCAACTCTTCTGCAAGTCTAAAATTATTTCAAAATAAAAAGTTAGAAAAAATGTCATGACCTAGTTTCTAATTTAGGAAGATTGTTCTTACTTCTCAGTGGGAGAACAGGTTGTAGAGTAAGAGTGTGAATAATGAATTAAAAAACTAATTCAGTAATCCACGTGAGAGACAGTGGAACACAGGACTTGCTAAGAGGCAAGCTCAAAATCTTTTTTTGAAGTAAGAATCCCCAAGATTCAATGGTAACTGAGAGATGTGTGTGTGTGTGTGTTTGTACACAGTCATTGTTGTGATAAACAATGAAGGAATGAGATAAACAAGTAATAGGTTACTGGCCTAAGAAATTAGATAATAGTCTCATTTACTAATGGGAAGATTTAAGCAAGTGTGGCGAGAAAGAAATGAATTTTTGAGTTAACAGACCTCTAGATGAAAATATCAAATGTGCTGAAACTCAAAGGTGAGATGTAGGCTGCAGATAAATGCTAAGTAACTGCAAGTATAATTATGATATTCAAATGCTATTTCTCTATGATAGGAAGTAAGAGACATTTATTTCTTATAAACAACCAGGAGGGGCAACGTCAAGGAAAAGACATTATAAAGTCAGACCACTGGATTCATGCCAAAGGATAGGAGACTGTCCACTGGAAAGAAGATGATTTTAAATTTTCACTGTCACTTTTTCATTCTTGGGAAAGTTCTTATCAGAAACGTTAACAATACTACAGCTCTGCTCAGTAGAAACAAGAAAAAATGATCCGTTTATACTTTTGAGCACGAGTAAAATGGAGACACTAATGGAAGGTGAGTCAAGATGATGTATCACCTATAGAAAGGACTCTGGGAACAGAAATTTTGTCCGTATTTTGAACCAGGGACTTCTCTTTTTTGGTGATTATATCATGTAAATGTTGGCACACACATATAATTTATAAAATTGTATCCCTAAAATTTTTACATATTATTTATGAAATGTATATAAATTATATGTGTTAGAGAGAGTGAGAGAGAAAGAGAGAGAGATGTGTGCTCATTAATAGCTTTGTCTGCATAAAACAAGCCAGCTCTTTTTTCTCACCAGACATCCTGGCACATCAGAAGTTGTGACATCTGAAAATCATTGCTGAGTTTCTTATTAGAAAATCCATTAAAGAATTCCTGGGTAGCCTATTTGAATTTTAAGTGCAGTAGATTTTATATTATTCACAGAATTCAAGGTATTAAAATCAAACTCTTTTTAATGAAGCATTGATAAGGTCTCAAGATGATTGTCAAATGAGAAGACAGAGAACTGTCCACAATAAGAGACTTACAGTGCAGTTAAACCAAGGGTGAAAAAAATTTCCCTCATTATGCTCTTTTCTTAGATTATTGCACAGAATTTTTGCTTCTTTCTTCTAGAGTCCAAACTTAAGAGTTCATTTCTATCTCTCTCCTTCTACAGAGGGTGTAAGTTGAAGTTTAATAAAAGACTAATTCAGAGACCAGAGACAAAATCTGGACCATCTTCACATAGCCTGGATTATGTTACATAATGGATGGTCTGACCTTCTTTGTTAGTTTGTTCAGCAAATGAAACAGACAAACATTCCTTTTAATTATTTTTAAAATTTCGGATTTTAGATATATTGCATAATTTATTATGCCACAAATATTATATTTCAATATAATTTTTGATAGAACAAATACGTATCTATTATTATAGAAAGAATAATCTTATTTTGCTGAGATTAATTCAATTTTGTTCTCCAAATGAAATATTTTTCAAAATAAATTTATATTTATTCTGTTTAATTTATAAACTTGAAGCCAGGAGATTCACTATACTATAGATGCTTCTTAACTTTCACTTGAATCTACTGGAAACAAAGGGGCAGGGGTGGTTCAAAGAATGTTGGATTATAACCCCTAACCCATCTCTCCAGGAGTTTGTACTGGGTTTCTCAGCACCCTTTGCTATGAACCATTATGTGCCATTGTAACAAAACTAAACATTCTTGCAAGCTCCACTTCTCTCCAGTTGCTACTATTGTAACTCTCCCCTAAAAAGCACCCCTCATTTACCCAGAGCATGGTCTAACTTTCTACTGGGTTGCAGTGTGTCCACGCCGAACTATCTGTTATTCCATGCATCAGTTCCTTTGCTGTTGACCTCTACTACACAGGCGAATAATAGTGCCCAAGTATAGACAGTCTTTCACAAGGCAGTTACTTCAGTATCACAGTCCAAATGGAAAAGAAAAAAGAAAAGAAATAGAAAAAGCTCTTTATTAGCTAGGGAGATGTGGGCACTACCCACTGAGTCTATTGAGAGAAGCTACCAGACCAAGTTGACCCTTCAAGGAAAGAGCGAAGATATCCCATGAAGCCATTGTACAAGTCTCTTAGTGGAACTCCATTCTTTCAGCAGATCACCTGGTGGTTGACATCACTTCCTTGCTGAAAAGCATTACCGTTTCTATGTTTTAACTTGGTTATCTTTTTGCAGGCTGAACCCCCTGCTGAACTCTTCAGACATACACTTCTCACCCCAGCATACCCTCTCTGACAGTGGGTAAATGGCTAATAAAAGTTTCTCTCCATCAAGTCAATTGAAGAGGGCAGGTGGCAGGGTACCCAATGATGCCTTTGCTCTCCATGCTCCTTCATGTCTCCAAGATCAAACACAAAGATCATGGGAGGAACGGGTGATCAGCGGGTGACAATAGATGACTGTACTAGGTTCTGGATAAGTTGTACAACTCCAACAAAACGTATGGCCCCATTTAAAATGACTTCAGAAGTATCAAAGGAGGCCTCTGTAGTTACCTCATATGCCTTCAGACTCGAACATTATTTTCCAGTCCTGCTGGTGCTACTCCTGCAAAGTGAGAAGGAAATGTGAAAAAAGGATTTCTTCCCCATATGCTATATGCTTTTTTCCAAAGACAAATTCAAACTTTGTATGTGAGTTTCGGAATGAGCTGGAGACATATACCCCCATTCACAGAAACGTATGTGGAATGCAAGACAACAGTTTTTCACCAAAAAAAAAAGATATATATGTATATATCAGCCAATGCTTCCATTACTCATTAGAGATGTTGTGTCCTTCCTCCTACTAGGGAGAGGGTAATCATGAGACAAGCTAAATTTTTTAGTTATAATGTTTATTTACAAGTTTAATTTTCTATACTGGGTTGTCAACATGTTTCATTATATAACAAAAATAATTAACAGCTCTTTTACATATGTATCAAGCTTTGATATTGATCAAGATAAAACCAAAATTTCTTCAAAACATATGGCCAATATGGTTTTGCTTATTTTTTTTAAACTATTGGTGTCTGTAATATTATAAAAACTCAAACAGTACAAAAGAAGCACATGAAATATGTTCGCTTACCACTCTAATCCCATTTCTACGTTCTCTCTCAGACACTATTACTGGCTTCACTGGATCCTTCCAGAATCAGTGCACATTTCAAAAGTTATTTATGCTTGCTTTTATATAACCATTTTTGCTCACCCCATCCCCACAAGGACCTAATCTTCTTGTTCTATACCTTACTTTTTTCATATAACTATTTACTTAGAAATAATTACAAAAGGGCACATAATATGTCTACCTCATTTTTAATGGTTGTATATCATTCCATAATATATATATTCTAAAATATATTTATACTATCCTTTTTGACTGACATTTGCCTTTTTATATTTTTTTCTATTATAAACAATATAACAATGAATAGTCCTATGCAGATTTTTGCACATATATTCTAGTATCCCTGTAAAATAAATTTCTCAAATGGAAATTTTAAAGAAAAAAAGCTGCCCAGTTTTTGAAAGATATTCTTGAATTGCCTTCCCAATAGTTCATACCAATTATTCACCTATAATATATGATGGTGCCAATTCTCCCATAAAGTTATTTATGCAATGTACATTTAAACTTAATATCTTTGTCCATTTGAGAATGCTGTCTTTAAGTACGCCTTTCATTAATTATACATGAGGCTCTTTGTTTCCATGCACTCAAATGTCTTTATGCGAATTGTTACCTTTTTCTCACTGATATGAAATTCCACAGATATTATATTGAGTCAAATGAAATTACCATTTTCACAGATCAAAATGGTTTAAAATTAGCAATTTCATGTAATATAACAAGAATGTGAAATACAGAGCTATAGATACAGGGATCAATAATACATACCTATATAAAAATTAAATTATTATGACTTAAAAATACATAACAATGTCTTTTTAGTTTCTCTTTGCATAAATGTGTTGACTATTTTTATATTTATTTAAACATAAAAATAAAAAGATTTGTTTTCCAAACAAATTAATATTACTAGTTTTAAGTACATTAAATTACATTTCTAGTTTCATTTAGAGATGGTAACTTTACACCATTGAATATTTGTCTCCTTTTTTGGGGTTACAAAAATTCAATCTTGCAAAGATAGCAAATCCTAAGTTCTTCTCAGCAGATGTTTAGAGTTATCCTTTCAAATAAGTGTTACATATATTTATTAATTTTATATGCAGATATTTTATAAATACCATGACAATTAAAAATGAAGTCTTTTACTTATTAAACTCTAGAAAAAATTACTTTTGAATATTATCTTTATAATCTAGTAGAAAATTAAATTATTTATATTACTAATATTCATCAACTTCATTGTTATAAAATCTATAAACATATCATTTACATATAATAATGTTAGTATCTCATATCATTATACCTCTTTTGATAGCTAATTAGGTCAGCTAGTATCTACAAAACTAATATTTTGTTGTGAAGCAATAGTCTAGTCATATATATTCATATAGTGAGGAAGTGTCCATTTATTTATCTGAGTATTTGACTAAGAGCTGTTATGCCATATGCTTATTTAATTTTTATAAAATACTATATTAGAATAATTTTCACATACAGTGATAAGATCATATATTTTTTCCTTTTAATCTCTATTAAAAACAAATTTTATAAGTTTACTAAAATTGAACCATCCTTGAATTCATGATACAATTGTACATAATTATGGTACAGCTTTCTTTCATGTGTTCTTGAATTGCTTGTTAATATGATTTCTTACTTTAAATTTTTGCACACATACACATTTTTTAATTTTTAAAATTAATTTTATTGAAAGAACATTGCTTTTTAACACATATGATTAAGGTATACATCATAGTAAATCAAAATCTGTATATAATACAAATTACATTATTTTATAGCTTGATAATATAATATCAGGGTTACAATGATTATAGACAAAGAGAAAAATATTCTCTCTATTCTCTGAAATAATTTAGACAATATTTGAGTAATTATATCAGTGAATATTAACACATTTTCCTTATGAAGTGGTCTTGATCTGGTGTTTTGAGAGAGAAGAGTTATTTGGCAAAATTATGGGTATCTTCTAAGATCCCTAATATGTTTTGTTTTCTCTCAAATATTTCATTTTAATTATTCCTTCTGTATAGCATTCATATATTTTACATTTTTTCTGTTTGTTAATGAAATAGGCCTTAAAAATATAACAGAATGACACTATGAACATATTTTTCAGGGACTATTTAAAGTAAGTGTTCAAGTAAATGAACAATCCACAAAACATTTGTATTTCTCTTTTCACATCTCTAGTTTCTAAACATCAATGTTGAGCAAAATTAGTAGACAGACAAAATAGTTTCATGTGTATATGTGTTGTATGTGCAATATGCATCTAAAGAGGCTTCTGATTTACCATTTATAACAATGATGAATTTTAATTTCCTGCCATATATTTGTATGAATATTAAAGATACATTGTAAATGCATTATTTTTTTACAACTTTATTTTACAGATGAAGAAATCCTGAAAGACATAATTTGCCCAAATTTTCAAAGCTAATGAGAGACTATGCCTCAGAATTCTAAGATTATTTTCACTTTAAGGTTTTTTTGCATTTACTCACAAAACATGAAGAATTGTAAGATAACCAACTTTAGTTTTATAATTTATAATTTACAGTTTAAATTTACTGTGAGCTTTAAACAATTAGCAATGGTTTTTTTAAATGCAAAATATTATCAGTAAGCCAGATTTGTTTTAATTTCTCTTCAATGCATCTATCAGCAAATGTAGTTTTCAACTACATTTGAAAACATTTGTGTGTAAACTATAGTCAAAATAAGATTTGTCCTACAGGATCCTACTCTCTATACTAGGCAGAAGAAATACTTTTTAGTTACCAAAGGAATATTATGTGAAACTACAAAGAAATTATTTTTAGATGATAATAATAGTCACCTTGAGTTCTTTATTCATTCAAAGGAAATATTAGTAAGAACTGGGAGTAGTTCCAGCAGATTCATGAAGAGGGTAAGAGCTTTTCTTAAACATAATAAATATTGGTGAAAATATTGAAATTTTGAGACAAATTGTTGGTTTATAAAGTTGCATAGGTGTGTACATAGTGATAGGACAGGGGCTCCCTGAAAGGCATGGGTGATGCCATTTCGTGCTGGGGTCTTCACTGTGGCATTTAGGTGGGATTCTTGGCAGGCTTTTGTCTCAGTTTTTCCTGGTGGGACCTTTTTTGACCTTAGGCCCTTTCTCAGTCTTCTCTGGTAAGGATCCTGGTTGTTTTGACTAATGTCTTATACTAACATTTTAATAGGTTTCTTAACAGACTCTTAAACTGCAGCAACTGAAAGCTCACCCTGCCTTCTATATTCCTTAAAATGTAAAATACCCCCACCCTCCTATAAAAATAACCAATGGCCCTCCCCCTCCTCCCCACTTCCCACACTTGCACTATGCCCCTGCTCTCCAGGCTGGTGAATTTTCATTTCCTTTAGTGCGCTATCCTACTTGAGGCTCCAATAAAACCCTTTTTGGAGATTCAAAGCATTTCTGGGTTACTCTTCCCAAGTTTCTGAACTAAGAAACCCCCAAACTTTCAGGGTAACTTAACATATAGATGCCTACATGACCTTTAAATGACATGATGGTATAAAGAGTAATTTTTCTCTGAAATTATTCAGAATTAGAATCAAAGAAAAGACTGCTTCGAAGAGTGTCATTCATATGATTTACATGCAATGATAGGGATAAGAGACTATACTTGAACAAAAATAGAAGAGTCATTGCTCGCATTTTGACAAGGATCATTTCCTGTTTCAGCCATTGTGGACAATATGGGTGGTTGGGATTGGGTCAGTTAAATCAACACACATATTCTTGGGAATCTAGCAGTACAGACATTCCAGAATTCCATGAAGAAGATGCACTTGAATTTTGTCTTTTTTGTTATTAGCCATTTTAAAGTAATATAAATTCCTGCCTGAATGTTATTCTGCCTTGAGTCTGAACTTACTTAACTATGTTGCATGTAGTTAATATATAGCAAACAGTGCAATAAATCTTACCATGATTTTGCACTAAATCTTGGTAGAGGAGAAAAGTCATAAAAGAAGTGACTGTAAAATTCTCTTCATCCTTCCAAGGCCCAATCTCCTTACCTGTGAATAGAAGAGACCAGATTAACTTGAAAATATGAAACATACAGATGCTAAACTACTCCTGAACTCAGGAGGGGCTCTTTGACTTATGTTTCTTCTGGAGTTGCTAATCTTTTTGTGAAATGTAAATTTCAGCTAGGGAGAAAAAGAGGAAGAATGTTTTTTCAAGATAAATATTTTTCATCTAACATTGTAAAATGGAGCATGAATAGCCATTATTTTGAGCACAGTTCAAATAGTCATCCATAGTTTCATAGCCTTACTTCCTGATAATATAAAATAATCTCTTCCCATTCTATTGACCCCTATTATTATGGATCACAAAATGAGACTACATTCTACTCAGTAAGCACAAATTTGGATATTCTCCTTACTTCCTGTCTAGATGTCCAGGTGTAAATGTGTGTGGTAAGAGAAAAAAACTTTTTAACTTGTTAATCTCCATATCTAAATATTAAACATCTTCTCTTGTTAAAAAATTAAAAAGCAAACACAAATTATGGATCCACTTTAATGACAGATTAACTAGAAAAGTCCATTTACAGGGCAAGTGAGAATATTGTCATGTTGTCGTCTTTAGAATTATGAATGCACACAGCACTTTTTCTGTGATGTTAAGCTATCCATTAACCAGTTAAACAGTGAATATTAATGGTAGATAAATGCGAAAAAAAAGTCAATATTCATGATGCTTACAGGAAATATAAATGTAAAATGTGATCTACACTACTTCCCACTGGGAACTGTAAGTAAAGCCAAGTACAAGAAAAGGACAGCTCATTCTGAGCATGAGCACAGCAGCAAGTTGTGTGATAAGGCAAAGCTCCCAGGATTTCATGGGTCTTAACTATTTCAACAGGCAAGCATCACTATCTGCAACTTGGTCATGAACAACGAGAGCCTGCCTTGTCTCTGTCAAAGTTATATTGGAAGCACTGAAAGACACTTGCCTATCATCTCCTGCCATGATGCATTTGAGAATCTCTAGGACAATGGAGCAAGCAGGCAAATGCTACTGGTAACCTCCAGATTAATGCCAATTGCTGGACTAAAGTTGTTGCTTGAGCATATTTCCATTTGTTCATTCAGCACAGTGGTGGAAAACAGCTCATTGCTCATACATCTTACAGTTATGAGGAAATTTGGAGGGTAAGTTTGCTATGCAAACTGCCAGTAAAATGTGGTAAAGTGGCATCAACTAGCAGAAAGTACTTCACAATAACTAGAAAAATATACGAACCATAACATGGCAAAGGTCATATACAAATAAAATAAGGGTTATAAATGCAGGAAAGACAAGGGGCAAAGGTAGAGATCTTATCCTGGAAGAGGAAGTCTTGTATCATGCTGAAAATGTTCTTGATTATATGATAAAAATTATATTATTTTTAATGGTAAGCCTAACTTCTCTTTTTTTTCCTAGTGGAAATTATAATCTTATTTTGTCTAGAAAACCATAAATATTTAAAAGCCATAAAAGAGTGAAGAGTAAGGGTGTTTTTATGTGAAACATCATCCTAGAACATCTGACCTATAATGTAACCTAGAGCTAATCATTAAAATGCAGTTTATATTTATGCCTTGCTCAGAGTGGCAAATGTGGTAGCTAAAATAGGACTCTGGATACAGACATCTAGATTTGTCACTACGAGCTGAGTAACCCTGGGCTGTATATTACATCTGGAAACATAGTTCTCATTATTTAAAGAATGAGCACATTAATCACAGTACTACTTTCTTCAGAAGTTGGTTGGAAGAGAAGTGTTATCAAAGTGATTTGATTAAAATGTGATAGAATATGTAGATGCTACTAATTATTTTATTTAACAGAGGTTTTACTGAATGCTTACTGATATAGTAGGTACTGTTTTTCAAGCCCAAGGAATTCAGTAATCAAATACATCTTGCACTAATGATCTTACATCTTAGTGGAGGGAAATAATATAAATGAACTAACAAATAATGTAATATTTGGTAATGATAAACGCTAAGAAAAATAAAATGGGGGAAAAAATAGAGGGTGATGGTATCTGAGCACAGAAACTCTTCAGCAAGATGTCAGTGCAAACTTTCTGAGGAGGGGGTATTTGAACAGGGATCTTCGTGGAGAGAGGAGACCTGAGAGGTTTGGTCTTTGAGAAATAATGATTGAAAGAGCAGCAAATACAAAGGACTGAGGCACTATCCTATTTGATGTTTTTTAGCAACAGCAAGAAAGTTGAGGAACTGGAGCAGTGAGAAAGAGTCTTAGAAAGAAATGGCGCTGAAAAAGCAACCAGGGAAAATCATGTGTGGGGCCAATCATAATGACTTAGGATGTTATTTCAAGTTGTAGGAAGCTACTGGAAGCAATTAAGACCCTTAACCTGCTTTCTACTTTCAATGATTTTGGCTACCAGGACGGAGCAGAAATGGAGGCTAAGACAGGGTTGGTGGAGGTAACAGACTGGGAATGCTTGAAAGATAAAGCCTAATGAGCTCTGAGAGAAATTCCCTATGTGTCAGTAGAGTAAACCCTTGAGTGTTGGTGTGGTTGCTCTCTGGCTAAACGTAGAAAGGGCTCTGAACTTTTACAATTCCAAGCTCCTCTGACCTAGTCAATGTCTCAATAATTGCAGTTCATTTTGAACTAAATTTAGGGTTCATATGGGAAGATCTAGGGTGGTAATGGAGTCTTACTTATAATCTTGACCTTGTCTACCCTTCATAGGATTTATTTGCTGATTGGTGCTAAACCAAAATGAAAGCAATCTCCAGTTCAGTAGAAAACATCATCTATTTTCTTGGTGGAAAATAAAGTAAGAAAATTCATTGAGTTAGATGCTGAAGATCCCATACCAAACATTTAAAGGACGGGGAGGTGTAAAGTAGTTAAATTGGGAAAGTAAATTGACTAGGAAAATGTAGTGAAACTAATAAGCATGATAATGACTGGCTTGAAATTAGTAGTGATTATTTAACATTAGACCAGTTAGTATGGCGGTGTATTTTTCAGAACCATAGACAAGAGCTTGTAACCAAGAACACAGTAGTTAGAGAGCAAAATTGCACCTTGGGGTTTTGCCAGGAAATACTATGCAGGAGAAAAAGAGTTGAAGAGTCCAAGAATCTACATTAGGTAAGGAGTCATGAGAAGAAAGTGATGGGCAATGAAGAGGCTAGAGAGAAGGACAAGGGAATAAATAGACCGAGGTGCGGTGGGGATATTTTAGAAGACATAGTGTTTAGAGATAGAATCTTGGAAATAGATAGCATCATTATTGGTAATGTTCATGTTTTGTGTATGGCCCTGACATGGGTGACTCTGTAGACTTGAGAGCGTAAAGAGGGAAGGCACTCAGCAAGTATTTTTGACTGATGATTGATCCTAATCGAGACTTCCATATAAACTTTGGAGTTCAGAATTCTTTGTAGAGCATTTTTATTTGTATGTTTGGCCCCTTCATTAACCAGGTGCTAAATCTGAAGTGTTTAGGATATTTTCTCTGATAATATGGTATAATGAACACATTCATTTTCTGTAAAATTCATAGATAATAGAAATTTTGCAGGGGTCTTTCTGAAACAACACTCAAGTGTGAAACCATTGTTTAGCAGCGTTCAAAATTCCATCTAAGAGGAAGTGCTCCCTGCAGATTCTAAATTAATTCATTTATTTCCTTCTCTTCCACTTTCTCCTCCTCCTCCACTTACTCCCCCAACTTCTCTTTCTGTCACTCTCGTTTTGTTTCCAGATAGGCAGAGAAACAGATAAGGTAAATATAAGTAAATACATTGGGAAGTAGATAAAGAATAGTAAAATATTTTATAATAGAACTTAATTTATCCTTTTGTACTTCGTTTTGCCCAAATACACTAAGAATCTAATTATATCACTGCTAGATGGCAGTAGTTTTTCAGCAGCAAAAGGAATAATGTAGCCTTGAAACAAACATGTTCCTAAGACTTATGGGATGTCAGGTAACAGATCTGTAACTCTCAAATCTTTAAGAAATACACATGGGAAACAGAATACAAAACAATCGGCTGCCTTGAGTTATAGACAAAACAAATTGTATAGAAGGGATGACTATATGGTAAAATAATTTAATATTTTTAAACAAACACGCCTGAAATTACACATTAACCCTGAGAGTTTCTCCTTCAAAGTTTCCACCTTGGTAGGTTATGTATTTATCCCTGTGATGTTGTCATTGCTCTAGAACTGTGAACTACCCTTCTGTGCTTACCTTTAAAGAATTTTCTTTTGAGTATTGAATATTGGATTAGACTGCTAGAGCCAACTCAAGAAACTTTGGGGCTAGACTTGTCAGGTGATGGTTTTAAGAGATTTGGCATAAAAAAGGAATGACTAAAATAAAGACAGACTAGTTTCCTTGTAAATGAGTGCTGTAAACAAATTCTGAAGGCAGTTCACAAAGAAGACTCATGTGAGTTATAAGCCCTCCATTGGACTAAATACATGACTATTTGCAGTAGAGAGTAGAGAGCTCTCATTTGGAACAAGGAGAGCAAAGATTAAGGATGCTTGATGTTAAACATGCAGCTTCCTTACTTCGTAGTCCACAGAGAATGAAAATCTTTTTATTCTTTAACAAAATTAAAATAGCTGATATTGGGGTGAAGTCATGGTTGAATTCCTGGAGTATCAACTGTGGTCTGTCTCATGAAGTGCCAGGAACAGCAGAGAAAGGTCAATACCTTCACAGTACCAGCATGGATCCTTTTCCCCCACAAAATGAATGCATTTCAAGGACATCTCCCCAGGATGAGAGCTGGTTCATTCCACAACTCTCTCTTCTTGAAAACAGAGACTCAAAGAACATCCAACTTAGCCACTTGGACAGCAGGAACACTGGATTCGTTAGTGATCAAAGTTTGCACTTCAGGAGTCTTGATGTTATTTTTAACATCCCAAACGCCCCAGTAAAGCCATTATTCAGAGGATTGTTAGAAGTTGATTTGATAAAAGTTTGGCCTCTGGAACATCAGGTGTTCTTGCTTTTTGCCCTCCTGTGGGTAAAGAACAAATCTCCCCTCACAACTTTTCTTATGTCCAATTTCTATCAGAAGGGTGACTGTTTTCCTCCTCATAGAAAGAAATGAAAGTACTTCAAATGTATTATGCCTACCTAAATTGTGAAAATCTTTTTGTTAATATAAAATTACTTTTTATAGGAGACTTTTTTCTCAATGTTCTTTCTACTATTTTATTTTACTTCCAATTATCTGAAAATATAAGAAACCATCTTTATATACTTATGAATAGTTTAATGTTTTGGAGACAAGTGTTTTTTCCTATTTATAATATTAATTCATTTTTATTTAGAGAATTGGGAAATCACAATGACGCCAGCATTGGTGACAACATTATTGAGATTAAGAAGGAAAGCCCTAGGTAGGTAGTAACTAGATCAATTTGTTTCTAATGAGTAGGCATCTATTGTGTCCTTTATATGGGAAGTAGTAGCAATGGTAGTAACAGCAGTAGTTTTGAATCAACACCTACTGAGAAGTTACTCTGTGTTCTTTTACATTTTTTGCATCTGCTTTCTCATTTGATCTTCCCATCAACATGCAATTTGATAAACAATATTTTACAACTAAGAAGAGTAGAGCACAAAGAGGTTAAGGTTACTGCCCAATGTAGAAAACTGGACACACTTTGGTCACTTCTAACCAACTTGGTTTCACCATGCTCACCAGCACTGAGTTCAGACTCAGCAGTGACTTGTGACTCAGATTTGTGACTAGCTGACCCCTGTCCTTACATTAGTGATGAAGCTGTTATACTTTTCTGTGCTAAATATCTATATGCTGACTCAATTCTCCTGATTGGGAAACTCCCTACTTATTCTACTTATTCTGTCTTGGAAGCTTGCTTCCCACATACCCACTCCTTGCCCCCAATACTTCCCTTTCTCTTTATTTCCTCTTCTCAGACAAAATCAGCTGCAAACCAAACTTGTGGTTTTGGAACATAGGAAACATTCTGCTCTCCCAAAATAATCTCCTTTTCATCTGTGGCCTTATTCCAACTACAGTAACCCTAGAACAGTGTTCTTAAAGTGTGGGCCCTGGACTAGCAGAATTTACATTGCTGGGGAACTTAGAAACACAATTTCTCAGAAAGTGAGATCAGCAAGTTGCTAAATAACACATCCCTCAGTCATATTCCCTCATCAACAAAAACACATGGCACCCATTCAGGGACAAAACTTTCTTTGTGAGAACTTTGGGATTCAATAGGAGATTAGTAGAATCCACATACAAATCAAGAATGAGAGTCATTTTGAAAACACAGGACAGCCCATGATCCTGACTATAGACATAGAATCAGTCCTGTGTCCTGAGGTTTCAGACTGTCATTAGCACCATGTCAAGGGACCCAGAAGCTGTCTTGTCACTCTGGCAATGGCAACAGACATACAGACCTAAGCCCTGTCTGTGAACCCTGAAGTGGCTTATGAGCTGACTGTAGTCCCTCTCAGCTGTGACCCAGGAGCCCTGGGAGAAGGTCGATTTAGACAATCACTCACAGACAAGAGAGTCTTTGTGGAAGTCAGGAGTCCAGCCGTGAAGTTCCAGCACACAGCTGGAAAAAAATGAGATTGGACACACTGGGAAGGATTAGGGGAATAGTTTGACTTTTCCCACATTAATCCTCACTCAAGGAGGCATAGTTTAATGCCAAGAGACCTTTTCAGATGTGATTTCTTCTGCAGGGAGGAAAGTAAAAGCTGTGAGTGAGCACCCAACTTCTCTAGCTCTAGCTCTACAGGGTGTTGCTGAAGTGAGTCATTTCTCTCTCATCTCATCAGAGTACTGAGTTGTGAGCTCTATGGCTTAAGGGTGATGAGTGACTAGAAGAAGAAGAGCAACAAGGGCTCAGAATTGAATGTATCTAGGAGACAGGGATTCTATTAACTATAGCAAGGAAACCATGGACCACTGGAAATGGTTCACCTGAAGGTCCATTCAGTTAGTCCATGAGTATCCCCAGTGCTCTGAACACCTCACCCACACACACATACCCTATCCCATTGCCAACTCCCTACATGAACTCTAGTGGCAGCATGACCAAGCTTTTGCAGATGGCTAGTGAGAATATTCAGAAAGCCTGCCCGCATTTTCAGGTCTGGGAGAGATTGCCCTTGAAAAAACAAAGTTGTTAGCACATGGCCTGTTCTGAAGAACTAGGAGAAGTTCTGTCTGAGAATTCTGCTACAAAAGAGAGCAGAAATGTAGAGCAGGCATATCCATAGAAGACCTGGGAAAGTCTCAAAATCCCTAGCAGAAGTGATGGAAGGTATTTCTCTCCCACAGTCAGTTAGTACAGACTAGAGGAGGTAAGAGCTATTTCAGATCCAAAGATAGCAATGCATGGTTCCAAATGACATGAAAAATCAAGGAAACATGACACAACCAAAGGAACACAATAATTTTCCAGGAATCAGTCCCAAAAATGTGAATATCTGTGATTTACTCAATAAAGAACTCCAATTATTTTAAGGAAACTCAATGAGCTACAAGGAAATACAGAAAGACAATTCAATAAAACAATGCACAGATAAAATTACAAGTTTATCAAAGAGATAGAAATCATTCAAATAAGAGGTGAACAGTGCAATAGATGAAATGAAAAATGTACTAGAGATAATATTAAAATAGAACAAGCAGAAGCAAGAATGTATGATTTGAAGACAGGACACTGAAATGATCAGTATGAGAAGAAAGAAGAATGAAAAAAGTAATCTGTAGGATACTACTTAAAAAAAACAGCCTACAAAAAAAAGGGAGGGAGAGAAAAGAAAGAGAGAGAAGAGAGCGAGAGAGGGAGGAGGATAGTACAGGAACAAGGACTAGGAGGAAAAAGAGGATGAGGAAGAGGAGGAGGAAGAGGAAGAGGAGGCGGAAAGCTTATTTCAGGAAATCGCAGTTGAGAACTTCCCAAATCCAGAGAAAGATTTAGATAAAAAAAATTCATGAAACTCAGTTTCCCAAATTCAACCTAAAGAGATATTCTCTAAGACACTTTTAAAAAATGTTGAAAGGTAGAGATAGTCTTAAAAGCAAAAGGAAAAAAGAAGTTTGTAACTTACAAGGGCCTCCCGCAATCCTAATTAGTCTGTCAATGGATTTCTCAGGAGTAAACTTCTAAGTCATGAATGGGGTGGTGGCAGGTGATATATTCAAAATTCTAAAAGAAAAACTGCCAACAATGAATACTGTATCCATCAAGGTTATTCTTCAGAAATAAAGGAAATAAAGGAAAGACAGACTTTCCCAAACATAGCTGAAGGAGTTCATCATTATTAGACCTTCCTTACAGGAAATGCTGAGAGGATTTCTTGATGTTAAAAGGGAACGGTATTAAGAACTTTAAAAAATAGAAAAACAGCACAATAAAGGTCAGTATACTATGAAATTCAGAATAAATGACTTAAATCAAGCATAAAGATTAAAGGATAAAACTATTAAAATGACTACAGCCACAAAAATTTGTTAATAAATACACAATGAAAATGAGTGAATTGCAAATCAAAAGCAAAAGAGAGGTAGTAAAAGAATAGAGGGTTTTTTGTTTGCAATCAAATTTAAATTGTTTTAAGAGATAACTAGTGTTGGCAAGAATGTGGACTATTAGAGAAATGAAAATTACAGCATCACTATGGAAAAGACTATGGAGGTTTCCCAAATTTCTAAAAATAGTATCACTGTAGGATCCAGTGATCCCACTTCTGGGTACATATCCAAAGAAAATGAAATTAATTTGACGTTGTTACTTTATGACAATAAAACAGTAGAATATTATTCAACCCTGAAAATAAAGGAAATTTCACCTTTTGTAACAACATGGATGAATTATGAGGGTATTATGCTAAGTGCAATAAGTCAAATAAAGAAAGACAAATATTATATTATCTCACTTATATCTAGATTTCTAAAAAAAATTGAACACATAAAACCAGAGAGCAGAATAGTAGTTGCCTTATAAGAAATAAGGAGATGGTGGTCAACTTATAAGATAGATATGTTCTGGGACTCCAATGTTCATCACAGTGACTATAAATGATCATGCATCTAAAATATTCTCAACACACATACACACTCACACACGCACACACATGAGGTGATGGAGGTGTTACCCAACGTCATCATGGCAATCACTTCGCAATAAATACATGCATCAGATAATCACATAGTACACTATTAATGTCTTAAACAATGTTGTCAATTGTATCTCAATAATCTGAGGAGAAAAGTTCAAATTCTCATGTTTTGTATCTATTGAATCAATATCTATTGAAACTGGAGGCATAAATAAATAAACTCAGGTGTTAAGTCTGCAGCTGTGGTGGTATCAGGCACATAAGGCCCAAGGACCTGGGTTTATAACCCGAGGCTGGGGGTGATGGGGAACAACCTAAATTAATTAATTAATTAATTTAGTTTTAAAAATTGCTTCTGGTCTTCCTCCTCTCTCTCTGCCTGCTTACTTGCCTCATTCCAGCCAACTTTTTTCTTCTTTAAAAAAATAAATATATAAGATAGAAAGAGGGAAGGAAGAAAGGAAAGAAGGTTGGCTTTATGAAGTCCACAGGGTGATTATAAGGACATTGCCCTAAAGAAATGCTCCCTAGATCACTGCCTAATCTGCCTCATCCTCTTATGCTTCGAGTTCAGGGAAAATGAACCTAACTTCTACATACTTCCTGTTTCTGAATACTGCTTCTCTGTTCTTATACAATTACCTGAAATCCTAATGTCTCACCTGTCCATTGATAAAATGCTTCTGCTTTATCAGACCCATTTTGCTTTCCACTCTTAAGTCTAAGTCCTATTGAAACACTTGATGGCAAATGAATTAAATTCCTCCAAGTAACAACATGGCTACGCTCTTTCTGCTGCTCCAGAACTAATATCTAAGTAGAGTCCTCCTACAATGCAGAAGCTGACATCTTAGAGCAATTTGTTTCTTGTCATGCCTCTGAGCAGTAGCATCCAGGAAATGAATATTTAAGAAGTACAGGGGTAGGTGAGGACCTCTGCTTATTGCTACTTTAATCATTTCTCTTTTCCTTCCCCAAGAATCCTAGGCAACTGAGAACCAACTTCAGAAATAAATCAGAATAATTTCCTGGTAAAATCAATACTAAGAGAGTTTTGAAACCCTGAGTCCTGTTGAATATAAACTACTTCATCATAATAGTACTATATGATTAGTTGAAGGCAGTAAGAGGTATATAAACTCTAATGGCACCCCTGATATAAACAGATAATATAACTCCAGTCATTTTGCATTTATGATCCACCATTTGAAGGCTAAGGGAAATTGTATCTAAGGGCTGAAGAAAGTGTTTGTATGTAACACAGAGCAAGTGAAACCCTCTAAAGATCTTATATGAAGTTAACTCCAGACACTAGGGATTTTTTATTGTAAAGCCAAATTTAAGTGTTGAAAAAAAAATCAAAGATCAATGTGTATCTTTACGTATTTGTCTTTCTCCATGTTTCTTCCAAGCAGTTTCATTTCCCTTTAGTGAATCTTCTTGCCAATCATTCAAGCAGAATTTATTAGTTTGGAGTTTGAAAAGCGTGATTTTGAAAACTATTCAGATGATGTTATTAATGACTGTATGCCTTAGTCCTGCAAATCCTCTGTGGGTGAGTTTGACTAGGGAGCATGTTTGGAGGCACTTGCTCTTGTGTTGTTGGATGCAGGCACATTTGTGGTATTGTACACAAGGATAAGGAAGGCCTTGTTTTTGCAAAAATGCACAGGTACAACAGAGAGAATGAGATCGTGCTTCTGAGTAGTGAAAGCCTGGTTAGAAGCAAGTCATCCAATGGTTCCTAACCATAAACATTGCTTTGAGTTCTGCGCTGCTACTCAGCAGATAATTTTTATATCAAGAGCATGCTCTACTAATAACTACATCTTGAACACATTGGATGGACTGGTAGACAAGATGCCAGAAGTCAACCTGTAAAATTATATTGTTTTTGGTTTGGGGGCTTTTCCCAGAGCATTCTGGAAAATTACTGGAACTGGAAGGCCGTGAGGGGTCACTTATTGGATCATAGCCTAGTATAGATCACATATCTGACCCCTATGGAGAGATGCATGAAGTTTTCATAAGGCACTTAGTAAGGAGATGGGGCTCAGGTGAGCAGTGCCCAGCTATATCATGACTGGTGGAACAGGAACCAGCCTTATGCCCACTTTTGTACGTGGGTTTGACATGGAAATAATAACAGTGTCCACATAGCTCAACACAGCACTGGGATCACCACCACATATATCAGAGATTTGCTCTATTTGCAAAGGAAGTAACAAAGTGTTACCATTTCACAACCACCAATTATCAAAGAGAAAAGCAAAGCAAATCACCATGAGTCCAAAAGATTCCAAAAGATATGGATGGATGAGATTCCAGGTAAGTGTACCGGCAGATTTGGAGTAGTCTTTTGTGACTCTCGTGTTTATTCAAATATTGGTAAAGCTTGAGTTACACAGTAAAACTCAGGTCTCTGAAGTTCATTTTAAGCCAGTCTTGTTTCTCTTGTCTCACATCTTTTTTCCCCAAACTTTCTGAAAACTCCATTCCAATAGGATAAACTCCAAACTTGTATGGGAATTCCAGAACATTATATCTGTTCTCACCTAACTCAATCTTCTTCTCATTCCATCCTCTTAACAGCTCTTTGTCCCCATATTGATGTTCATAATACACTCAGATGTGCATCCTCTTTGCCTCTGAATATTTCTTGCTTGAAGGCTCAGGTCAAGCTCTTCATTTCTTTGACGCTTTTTACAATCACGTTCAGCCCACAATAATCTTTCACATTAAATTCTTTCTTAGTCTCCTCTTCCTTTCCTACATTATTCATTTAGCTTTTAGAATATAGCACCTTATTTGTTAGTCAATTCTAATGCACTATTTTGTTCATCTCCCTAGTTGCACTGCAAGCCCATTTACTTCCATCAGTCTCCTGCTGGGTCTGGCCCACTGTTGGGCATATGAAGTTGGTAAGGATTGTTGCATGATTGAGTTACTGATGATCTGCCATTGGTATCTTGGTGTGATTGTCGCACGCTTCATTTTTTGCTGAGATATAGGAGCAAAAGAAGGTCCCAGTAAGTGACTTCTCAATATATGAGCTTGTTCATCAGCAGTTTGACTCTCACTGATTCTTGCCCCTCTGGTTTCCACCCCTGCTAAATGGGTTTTCAGATCATGCCAGAAAGTAACTTTCTAATGAGAATGTGGTGTCATGGGCCAAAGATAAAAATCACTGGGCTTATTCTCATTTTTGAACATAAATACCCTGATGCTTAGATTTGTTTTCTTGGAATCAAAGCATATAGAGTGTTAGATAAGGAAATCTTTTCAAACTTATGTGTCATGTCATGATTATCAAGTGAGCCAGATGAACTTGGGCTTGAATCATGGTCTTACATTTATGATAACTGTGTGACCATGGACAGGTCAGTAACTTCCCTAGGACTCTGTTTCTATAACAGAAAATTGAGGATAATAGTTCTTACTTGGAATGTTGCTTGTGTAAATTAAATGAGTTAATTTGTGTAAAGTATCAGAAGTCATAACTGACATTTATCAAGTGCTTAATAAATGATAACAATAATATCAACATTTATCTACTTAGCAATTAAGCTGAATGCATTTCTTATAAGAGGTATCAGAGATATGAACTATTACATATATTTTGTTTTTCCTAAATGTTGTTCAATTCAGTTAGAGAAATTTAACATAAACAAAAAAAATTGACCAAAATTTATGGAATTCTTTAGTGTCAGGTACTAGAATAGATTCAAGTCAGACAAAAAATAATACATATGCTGCCTACTCTCAAGGGGATAGCATTGCAACCAGGGAGCCATGGGTAATTTGCAGTGACAAAATAGAGGAATTGGGGATACATATGTTTTATGGATATCAGAGTACTTTTGTCTACAAGCAATAACTAAAAACAGGCAAACTACCTTGGGTAGTAGAGATGATATATTATTTTTAATAAGTTTAGACTAAGAACCTCAAGCCCACCAGACATATATTGGTTTATCTAAATTAAGTCATAAAATGCATAAGCTACATGACTCTATAGAGTGGGCTTGCAGAGAATAGGATTTGAAGCTGGTGCATTAGTAACTCAACAAGAACCCAGCATTTTTTTTCTGTCTTTCTGCTGTGTACACTCTTGGTTTCAAATTTAAGATTACAGTTTTATTCATGATGGTCACTGAAATTTCAGGTTTTCTGTGTGGATAGATATGATAGATGATTGATAGATGATGACCAGATTAATAGAAAGATAATGATGACAATGAAGATAGATGATAGATAGATAGATGATAGGTAAGGCAGTAGTTGACAAATAATAAGAATCAAAATTACTTTACTCTAATTGGGTCAACATATTCACTTAGACAAATATAATATCATATGTGATTAACTTGGTTGGGTTTGTGTTCCTAAAACATTTATGACCATGGTAGTCTCTAACTAATCTGAATAAATATCTTTGGAGCTAGAGTCGGTGCTCTTAATCAAATGAATACTATACAAATGAAAGAGAGAGATAATAATTAGAAGTCAAACACAAAGTGAAGAACTGTGCTCTTCATGGCTTTATCCAACCAATTTTTCTTTTATCAATAATCTACACCATGATGATTAGTCATATCATAAGGCTAAAATATATCTTCCATTAAAATTACAACGTTTAAATTTTATAAATTCCCCAGTAAGAAAGCAGACAGTGTCAGTTACAGAAACTATAGATGGCAGTTAGTCTTACCGACCTACTAGCTAAAGTTTTATTATATTATTTCTAAACAACTCAGTATTCTTGTTCAGAATGTAAATAGGCTATCCATTAGATATTTCATCAGCAATAGTGAGACATTAATTCTGGAAAGAATTAGTGTGTCTTAAACTATAAATAGTATTTTATCAGGCAAAATAAGTGACAAAAGGAATTTTCCAGAACATCATAAGCGAAGACAAAGAAACATCAAATTAGATGATGCATTTATGAAAAAGTGAATGTTTATGCTAACAAACTTAACTGTTAAAATATTAAGCTTGTACTAGTCAGTCCTACGTAAACAAAAGTTATTGTGATTGATTAAATTATACCCTGAAAAGGAGGTATTGATTTAGACCAATTAGGAATAACTCACAGAATCTCCTAAAAACCTTGGAAATTCAGGCACAGAAAACAGACAAGGAAAGGAAGTTAAACAATCAGAGCCACTGCTGAAATCATCCCCCATGTTAGTCCCTGTGTGACACAATCTTCCCCACAACTTCTGCCACTTATATCACTAATACTGGACACTTGTACTACCTTAGAACCTCCATCTGCTATCATTACTGTTGTCCACAGCCAGCTTGAATCAGTCTTTACAGCTTCAAATCATTCACTCCCAATTCAATCTAGAACAGACATAGCTGAGAGTCAGCATCAGTGATGTGCCTGGTACAAGGGAAGCCAGTAAACTGAGGATCATCCTACACTAAAACTCCCAAACATATGAAATATCAGTAATGAATTATTTATACAATGGAGGATGCTAACTGTTACAGCAAAAATGATGGGAAGAAGAATGATAATAATATTGATTCCACCCTTCAATGCTTACCCGATGTCTTCCCTCACAAGAACTTGCTGAAGGGCACTATTCTTTCCATTTTATAAATAAGATAGCTGTCTTGGAGAGGTTAACCATTCAAGGTATTTAAAGGGGTAGTGGCCTGATAAAGGTCTCTTTCACAACTGTGTGGAGGAGGTTTAAGAGTTAGAGATGGTAGTCAGAGCACCAAGACAGGCAGACACCCTAAATAGAGGAGGAGAGGGAGGGTTAGAGCAGTGGTCTGGAACCTGCATGCACAATAATCACCTGTGAAAGCACAGGTTGTTGGACTTTCAACCCAGAGTTTCTTTCTTACTTTTATTTTTTATTGAATTAATTTTCATTGACAGTACGCTGCATCATAACTTTATATAGGCCTGAGGTTTGCATAATTATAAATCAACATCTGCATATAGTGCATTAAATTTATCACCAGCTGTCCAGTTCTTCCTTCACCATACAACTGATTCCCTCTACCCAATTTGCCTGCCCTCCCTCCACAACTAATTTGATTTGATTAGCTAAAAGTTCATTTTTAGTTAGTTAATTTGTTTGCTTTGTTTCTGATTTAGCCTTTCTGGCCTGGGCCTGTGAAGATCCAACAAGTTCCAAGTTGATGCAACTGCTGCTGGTTCAAAGACCCTGTTGTGAATTGAACGGATTAAATGCATTTAAGTTAAATGAATTAAAAAACTATTTCTCAAACCTTAGTAATATGTGAACCCCCTATAACGAAATACATTACTGAGATTACTAACATTTCTCCTCTTTTTTATTGCAATATCACTTAAAAATACACAGGTGAAAAAATAGTTTATAAACTGCTCATGCTTATAACTCATACAATGATAAAATCTAAAAACACATTTAAATACAAGCAAGAGCTTGAAATTAATAAAATTCAAGTTAATGTTAACTTTAATGTGACATATTATGTTGTTTTGCTGAAATTAAAGAACCCCTCTTGCACTTAAGAGAAAGAAACATATAACCTCAAAACCAATTTTATTTTTAATCTATTGTTTCAAAACTTGTGTAAGAAATAACAATTTGCATAAATAAATTAGTACTAATAACTTCCAGGCTCTATTTACAACTTATGCTTAATCAAACTCTGCCAGTGAACACTATTACAATGAGTTTTATTAAGCTGTTTCCTAGTATCTCTGTGAAACTAGTTTCTTGTGCATTCTAAGAGAATTGCAATATTATTGAAATCTATAGGTTGCTTAATAGTTATTCCTGAACTTGGGAACATAAACATTTCTTATTACATATTTACTGCTATATTTTGGTAGTAGTGGACCAGTTACAAGTTGATATGTACCATGACCTGGCCATAACTCTTTAATTCACATACACAGACACACACACACACACAGAGAACTTAATGACAAGACAGATGTGCCATTAGCTCTTTTAGTTCAGTATTTATTACTATATATCATTATATGCTATATGATTGTTTGGGTCTACTTTTGTTTCTTCTGAGACTAATAAAATATTTTAGTATATAATCTCTGAATTCATCTGGGTTCTCCAGATTCCTAAGGCAATGATCCCAATGAATGGAATTTATTAGAAAGTATTCTCAGGAAAAATCTGTAGGGTAATGGAGAAATAGGTCAGAAAGGAAGTCAAGTATAGGCCTAATGCCAAGGAAAGTTTGCAGAGGATAATGCTGGCTTAACCCTTCAGGAATCTCTGTAGACAAGCTAGGTAACGTGACCAAGGATGGGGCAGCTTCAATATTATGCTCATTTACCCATCATAGCCATTAGTCATTGGATAAAGTGTATCTCCAGAGAGATATAAATGATCAAACATGCAATAAAACAGACTCTGGACACCTAAGAACAACTCTTGCACATAGATACACAGGTGCTGACTGTTAGTTGTGAAAGTAGGTCATGAATCAGTCTGAATAAAAATGGTGGAGGGATTGGAAGATGGAGCACTGATATTGTCAAGTATGACATCTCTTGACACCACATAACCTTTACTTGTAAATACAATCATTTATTGTATCTCAGTTCCAAATACACCCTTCTTTTTCCTTCTTTGTGAAATTGGAACTGTATCCTATAAACATTTCTCTTTTATTAACTAGATACACCTTATGTTTTGTCAGTAGAGGGTACTGGAGGAATTCTCTAGTTAGGGTTAATTTTGACTGTTACACATACTAGCTTGAGTACTAAAGCAGTTCAAAATACAGAACAGTCAACAAGTTAAAGTAAAAATCCCCAAGAAAAAATCTTTAGTCAGAAAAAAATAATTACTCCATAAGACAGAACACTTTTGATTTCATCTGTCCTATTCCTGATAAGCAATACTCAGGAGGTAGAATAATTATCCCTCTCTTAAAGCAAAGCTGAAGTAGCATCCTTGGAATCTTCCCACCTTGCAATAAGTGTCTGTTAGCAAAGGAAATGCAATCCCTTTCCTTGCCTACCGGTGTCACAACAAAGAATCCCAGGGGTTGGAACTCTGTCTACTCTCCTTACCCTCTACCAAGAAAAAGGCAACCAAAGGCAGCATTTCTGAAACTTCCCACTTCTCACAGTGTGAGCAAATGAACTCTATGATAGATTCATATCAATTTCTCTCCACTTTATACCAAGTTAATACTAATAAAAATGAATACTTCCATATTTTCCTACTGGTGATAGACACAGGGTGGATGCAAACAAGTAAGCACAAGCAAAGAAGATTAACCCCTTTCCTCATCAGAAGAGTAAAGTCTGCAGGATGGAATCCCCATAGTAGTATGAGAAGGTCAATTACCCCAACATTAAAGCCATAATACCAGGAAAAGAAAACTCTGAGAATCAGAATAAGGGTGAGGATATAATGAAAAAAAAGGTAGATAGAGAAAAGGAATATTTCAATTGAGGTATAAAGTCCAGGACTTACCCCTGAATGTCATATGCATGAAACTGACTACAATCAGTCCTACAATAAATTTAGGGTGTGTCCGGTGGCTTAGTGGTTAAGTCCTCTGCCTCCAGTCACATAGTCCACATACATCTCAAAGACTGGGTTTGTGGGAAACAGCCAAGATGAAGAACTAAATAAAATAAATAAATGGTTTTTCCTCATCTCTCTTTAGGCCTGCATGGTCATCTTTGTTCTTATTTGCACCTTTATAAGAAATTTGAGAAAATTAATTTGCATTGAATAGGTGCCCACATAAAAAAAGTGGACAAGGATGTGCAATCTCAAGCTAATCAGGTCAATTACTGCTTAAAGTAAGCAAAAAAAAAATCAACATTGTGTCGATCACTTAAACAGAATTCATGGTCATAATATTCAAAATATACAATATACCCAAAATTTATTAATGTACAGTGAACCACAAAACCCAAACAAATCTCAGGTGGAAGGGAAATTAGCACATGCAAACCTTGAAATCAATGAAGTTCTAGAATGATCATACACCAACTTTAAACCCATTAGTAATTCCGCCTAAGGTGGCATCTAAGATTATTCACTGTTTTACCTCTAAGAAATATAACTAACCATGTTCTGTTGAAGTAACTTGGATAGGGAGCCCCCACAGCAACAGCAATTCAGGGAACAGGTACTGCATTAAAGATATTTTCTATGGAATTCTACACATCTGGGCCACTGAAGACGGGTAGAAGGGGAAGTTGACAGCAGCTACAGCTCCACGGGCAGTCACAGGTCAGAGATAAGAGGGCAGCAGATGCAGACTTGAGTCTCGGACAGGATAGTGTAATGGTACACATGCTTTGCTTAAGTAAAGTCAAAACAGGAGGGTTCGAGATGAGAACTTCAGACCCTGCAGTGGTTAGAAATCCTGTCAGGAGCACAGAGGATAGGACTGAACTTCCCTTTCTTACCTCTTGGGATCTGTGCTCAAGCAGTGAAGTGTTCCAACATCTCAGCAGATAGACTTACAGACACAAATCTGAGATCCCAGAAAGGAAAGTTCACAAGTGCCATCCACATAAACCAGCACCTTGAATCCCCTTGCTACCCACATCAACAACTGTACCTTCATTCCATGTGTCCCCTCTCCCATTAAGCAGCGGCAAGTCACCTTCCTGACTCAAGAAGAGACTCTTACTATGGAAACCTGAATGAATCAAAATATAAACTAAAACCAGAGTTCCATGAGCAAGTAAAAGAAAAAATAAGCTACTCAGCTCTAAGGTCTCTATTGAAAGGGAAAGAATACAGATACTTTAAGATTTCAAATTACAGTGACCTCACAAGAAGACAACAATTCCTCAGTATAAACCAAATGAAGTCATAGAGGATATTATCACTTAGCAAAGAACTCAAAACAGCAATCATAAAGAAACAAAAAATGGGTAGGAGATCTGAATAGACACTTATCCAAAGAAGACAAACAGATGGCCAATAGGCAGGTAAAAAAAAATTGCTCTACTTCTCTTGTTATTAGGGAAATGAAAAAAAAAAAAAAAAACAATAATATACCACCTCAAGTCCATGAGAATGGCTATTCTCCAAAACTTTGGAAACAAACATTGACAAGGATGTAAAG
This sequence comes from Solenodon paradoxus, assembly GCA_004363575.1. Taxonomy (NCBI): domain Eukaryota; kingdom Metazoa; phylum Chordata; class Mammalia; order Eulipotyphla; family Solenodontidae; genus Solenodon; species Solenodon paradoxus. The sequence goes on along the minus strand of RJWH01000520.1, from coordinate 76,519 downwards.
AAAACGGAACGCTTGTACTTTGCTCATGGGTAGGTAAAACAGTGCAACTGTTATAGAAAGAAGTATCAGATTTCTCATAAATTTGTGAATGGAAACTCTAAATGATCCTCTTATCTCATTTCTGGGTTTTTATCCAAAAATCATAATGTTAATTGACAAAGGTATACGCACTCATGTATTCATTGCAGCTATTTATAGCATCCAAAAACTGAAAACAACCTAAGTGCCCATTGACAGATGAGTGGATAATGAAGATGTGGTTCGTATAAACAATAAAATAATACCCAAATATTTTTTTTAAAAAAAAGATGAAATCCTGCTATTTGCAGCAATATGATGGACATGGAGGTAATTATGGTTAGTAAGATAAGCCAGAAAAATAAAGACAGACATCATGATTTCACTCATTTCAGGATGTAGAGAGAAAGGAAGCAAACAAATGGACTAATTTTTTTAAGTCTATTGATTAAATCTTTTAGTCAATCAAATCAAATTATTGCAGTAAGGGGAAGAGGCAGGTCAGTAAAATTCATGTATTATTTACAGATGTTGACTGATATTGATGCACATCTTAAACCTGTATATCATGATGCAGTGTTTTTTTTCAATAATATTAAGTTTAAAACATGCAAAAGTAAGTTGATGGGGAAATTACAGCATTTTCAGCAAATAGAAACATAGAAAATGGACGTTCATACTCAACAGCATGATCATTGACCTTCATTTCATAAGGCATAGCAAATTAACTCAATTAAGACTACATAGATAAATGTAAAATGCAAAACTATATAAGTCTTAGGAGAAAACTGGTAAGAAGATGTCCATGATTTTTATTTAAAGAAAAAGTTTCAATATAGAACACCAAAAATCAATAATCAAAGAAAAAACTGATAAATTACACCTTATCAAACTTAATAACCTTTTATCTGTTAAGGACACTGTTAAGAGAGTAAAAAGTCTAGCCATAGACTAGGAAACAATATTTGCAAATCTTATATCAGACTATGAACTTGTATCCAAAAGATTAAAGAACTTTCAAAACCCAACAATAAAGAAAATAATTCAAATTTAATGGGCAAAGATTTGGAGAGATATTTTAACAAACTTGCAGATGACAAATAAGCACATTTAGAGATGCTTAACATCATTAGACTTCAGGGAAATTCAAATTATATTCATAATGAAACACTATTACATATCTATTAGTTCACAAACATTAAAATATACTGTCACTATCAAAGAATGACAAGCGTGCAGATCAACAAAAATTCTCACACTACTGGTGGAAATTCAAAGTGGCTCAGTCACACCAGAAAACAATTTCATTATTTCTATTAAAGCTATTCATATACTTTATATGACACAGCAATCCCACTTCTAAGTATTTATTCTAGAAAAATAAGACTTTTCTTGCTCAAAAAAAGTAGAAAAAAAAGGAAGCAGCAGCATTATTCTGAATTGCCAAAAACTGGAATGTACTAATATCTTGCAATAATTTGTGATAGGATATATCCACAGAAAGGAATAGCATTCATCTTTTTTTCCCATAGGTTACCATGGCTACACAATCCGGAGGGACTAAAGCACCAAACAAATGGGATCTTTCTGATGTTCTCCAAATGACCAGGAAAATAATCTTCCACTATCTCACAGGACAGGAAGTGCCCATAAAGTTTTTATGAGCTTTTTGTTTGCTTGTTTTGCATTTAAATTAAGGGAAATCAGGTGACAACAAACAACTCAGTTGTTTTAAAATATTTTAATGGAGGCCAGTTAATCCATATAATTATTTTAAAAAACCAAAACAAGTTTAGTCAAATTATTTTTTCAAAAAATTGGTATGTATAGCACTAGTGTTTATGACTGGTGAGGTTAGTCCAAATAAGTTGATGTGACACCCAATGCAAGGTATGTGACCAAACCCCACAGCCTATATCTCGACATGCCAACTGGTCTCATAACCAGTTCTTCCTTATTCTGCTCTTCTCACGTCATACATATTCTTTCATTTTTTTCTCATCTCATATCCGCTGCATGATTCTATCACGTATTGGTTCAATTTCCAACTTTTCTAATTCTATAAACTCTGCAACTACCTATCCTGCTCTAGCCCTGCCCTGAATTCAGCATCAGCCCAGTTTGTGTAACTGGCCTCTTGATCCTGAACTCAACAAGAAGGGATCAGAATACATCCACCTAGAGAAAGCAATCTTGGCAAACAGTGTAAAAGAAGGAAAGGCTGGGTTTGATGAACACAGAAATAAATCATTCTAAGGAATGTAGATCGCATGTACAAAGACTCCATGGTCAGAGATTGGGGAGGGGAATCTGGGTAGTTTAAATGCTAAAGAACAGTCAATGCTTAGCGACAGGCTGTACTGAAAAGACCGAATGTTCGGACCCATATGCCATAGACGCTGCTTCAGTAAGCGTATCTAGTATTTCAGGTTCGACCTTCCTGTACAGCACCATCAGTTAAATAATGAACTTTCAATAAGAACAAAAATATCATCAGGTTAACAGACACTTCTGCCATTTTCTCCTGCACGTGCTAAATAAATCCATTTGGTATTGATCTCAGAGCTAAGTTTCAGTCTAATGTAATTCTTACCATCAAAATGGAGTAAACAGATAGTTCCTGGAAGAACCTAAATATACTATTTTTTACTCATCAGGTGAGTCCTCTATAGATTACCAGGAAATCTGATCCATTGGGTGTTTCATTACAAAAGTTAACAACTTGGAGACTTACTGGGTCCAGCTGAACCTGAGCTACAGAGATTAAATAACAATGACAATGTAAGAAACGCTAAGAAAAAAAAAGATATGGAAGGTTTTATATAATTTATTATTCACGATCACTACCACTATGTAAAGATAATAAGAAAGGAAGATTTCTTGTCCCAAGGTTCTGATGTTTGAGCCTGGTAGTCTGGTCCGATGTCATTCCATGTGACAATTTCCCCATATGGATAGGTTGTATCCACCTCACTAAGCAGATTGGTCTGCACCATAGTAATTTCCAAATGGTGGGGTTTGAAAAACTGTGAGGATCATGCCCATGAACATTACCTTGGCCTCACTTGTCTCTGTGTCTTTTACATGTGCCTTTACCAGAAATGCTCCTGGGTTCAGTATACCTTACTACCTTAACCTTTAACAAGAAAAATTATTGCTTTGAGAATGGTCTTAAAATTCTTCCCAGACTACCAGCAATGAGTTCTTGGTTACCACACATCCCAGTTTAACATTGTTTTAACGTCCCATCACATTTGAAATTCTGTCCTGGCTTCAATCGATCTGATAAAAATCAAAATTCCTAGACCAAAACTCAGACTTACTGAATCAGAAGTTCAGTAAGGTAGAATCCAATATCTGTGATTTAATAAACCCTCTAGATGATTCTAAGTAACCACAAAGTGTGAGAACCACTGCTTTCAGGGCTCTCATCCAGTCCTCTTAGAACAATAACCATATGGACAGTTAGTCTATGACAAAGGTGCCAAGAGCATACACTGGAGGAAGGGAAATCTATTCAACAAATGGTGTTGAGAACTGGAAAAACAGCTGCAAAAAAAATTAAAGAAGAAGAAATTCAATTACTCATTATCACCAAGTACAAAAATCAGTTCAAAATAGATCAAAGACCTGAACATAATACCTGAAACCATAAAATACCTAGGACAAATGTGGGAAAAACACTCCATGACCTCAGTCTAAGAGGTCTTTGGGGGAGAAACCGTGACAGCAAAAGAAACTAAAGCAAAACTAAACAACTGGGAGTAGATCAAACTGAAGAGCTTCTACATGCAATAGAAACCACCACTAAAACAAAAAGGCAACCCATGGAACTGAAGAAGATAGTCACACAACATACATCAGATAAAAACTTAATATCTAAAATATACAAAGAGTTCATACATCTAAAGAATAAAAAAGCTAATGACCCATTCAAAAAATGGGCAAAAGAGTTGAATGGAGATCTTTCTAAAGAAGACATGCAGATGGCTTACTGACACCTGGAAAATGTTCTACATCACTCATCATCAGAGAAATGCAACTAAAAACTACAATGAGATACCACCTCACACGGGTGAGAATGACTTATCTTGAAAAGACTGGAAATAGTTTTTGAAGGGGATGTGGAGTAAAGGGAGCCCTTCTACACTGTGGGTGGGAATGCAAACTAATGCAACGTCTTTGGAAAACAGTATGGAGATTCCTCAAAGATATATTTACCATTCAACCAAGTCATCCCACCCTTAGGCATATATCCAGAGGATACAAAACCTCTAATCAGGAAAAACATCTGCACCCTGATGTTCATAGCAGCACAATTACCATAGCTAAGACATGGAGCCAGCCTAAATGACTCGATACAGAAGCTGTGGTCTAGATACTCAATGGAAATCTATGCCACTATTAAAAAAAATGAAATTGTGTCCTTTGCTACAATCTGGATGGAAGTGAGGGACCATGTTGAGTTAAATAAATCAGAAAGAGAAAGAGAAATACAGACTGGTTTCACTCATAAATGGAGTATAATGAAGTGAAACAAATGAACATACAAATTCCAACAAAAATAACAGGACTCAGCACTGGTTATGGGGTGGGGGGCTCATTACGGGAAAAGGTGGCAGTGAGGGACACTGAAACGCTGGTGGTGGCTGTTGTATGAAATGTAGACTGATATACAATTTGCATATCATAAATGGATGTAGCATTATAAACAAAAGAAATAATAAATATTACTATAAAAATAATGTCACCTCCTTAAACATCTAAGAAAACAATAAATGCAAAAAAAAAAAAAAGTTCTGAGTTTAACCCCACCTTCCAGGTGTTATGAACATATATGGTGTATTTTTTAATGTACAAAAGATAAATTTAGTTGATTCAGCAGTTTGTTAGTCGATTTAAACTTTCAATATTTAGACCTAATACAATTAGCTGTCTGTACACCGTCCCTGCAAAAGTGAAGGAGACACATCTGTCCTATTTGCTTAACTTCTGCTTAACTTTGAGGCCTCAGCTCACGATATTTTTCACAATGTTTTTACAATCATTTTTTTGCAGAAGTCTTCCCTGATCTCCTAATTTGTGCTCTGATTTGTACATTCTTGTTTCTCTAAACTTTTGTCCTGTAATTCATAAATTTCTGCCTATTTTCCTTAATAAATTTCAAGATCCAAGAGTGTTCTATGTGTTCCATATCCAACATACAGCATAGTGTCTAGCATCAAATATATTCAATAAACAAATAACAAAGGATGAATTTTAACAATAACAAAGACAGAAAAAAAACAAATATATATATATATAGAGAGAGAGAGAGGTATATAGATACATAGATATATATCCCTCACTATGTGACAGGCAGTATTCAAATATATATTGTGTGGTAGCATAAGAACATGACTCGTGCTCAACCTTGGAAATTGGGCTCTGCTCCTAACCATTGCTACACACAGACCCAGATATGACAGATGGACTTCCTGGGATGATAACTTGCATTTGCCTACAGTGATTGTACCTGAGATGTCCTGCCTGGAATTTGACTGTTCTTACCTGCTGACTACCCCTTGGGGGTGAGATGACTTTCTGGAAACAGACAAGCCACCACCAGGATCCCCTGTTGTGAGTATCATAAAGGCTATGTCGTCATAGTCTATGTCTTCTATGATTTATTTGGCCTATTCCCAGGTGGGGTATTATTCTGTCTGGGTTTGAACGCGTGCAAAACACATTTATATTTCATCCTTATAATAACCCTATGACACAGATATTAACATTCTCACCATTATAAACGTAAAGAAACTTAGTAAAGGAAGAATAAGGAAATTATCAGAGTCATGCACAAGTAGCATAATAAGATTTAAATCCAAGCAGATTGAATTTTCTGGATTCTAACTGCCCTAATGAATGAACGAAGAGGAACCAAGCATTTGTACATCACATTCTAAAGAATATTAAGTTTATAAAAATAGAAAATCCACATTATAATCAAAACAGTAAAAAATATAAAATGGTAGAGCTGGAAAAAGAACAAGTCAGGGAAGAGCTAAAAGAGAAATTCAAGGTCATTATATAAAACAGGTTCTTGAAGGCTGATGACTATTTTCAGTGACTTCCAGTCACATGGTAATGGAATAGTTAGGTATAGTAAAACAGAATTAGTGCAAGCTATCCCAGGTTGCCTATGACCCCACATGTCTAATTCTCCGAAAGTATAGACTTTCCCTGAGACCCAAAGCATCTCTGAGACTATACTCATTGTGGTTGAGTGGCAGACTCCAGAGTTAGACCCTTGAGATTAGATCATGATTCATCCTCTTAGCAGCTCCAGGGTAGACTTAGGCTCATTACTCTGTTAGCCTGACTTCACTTTGCACTTTTAACTACAGTCTGCGTAATAACACGTACCACTTGGGCAGGATTGTTGCAAAAAGAAAATTGAAAAACTCATCCATTCAGCAAGTATTTAAAGACTGTCAACTATGTTCCAAGTACTCTTTTTGTCTCTGAATAGTGGTTCCCCAAGAAAATACAACTTATTGCCACTGGGTCTTGCATACAGTAAGCACTCAATAATTCTGAAACCAAAGAGACCTCCTCAAGAGATTTAGACTTCTTAACTGTATTTCACAGCATATTATGGGTAACTCTAAGAAGCAATATGGAACAGAGGAATGAGGAGGATTATAATATGCCTGAGTAAGAGAAAGATGATATCCCCCAAAGCAGGCAAAGCAGTATAACCTTGAGGAGTCAAAATCATGACCAAGGAAGGACCAAAGCCTCAGTGATGCAAAGGGTCTGCATAAGGCACACTGACGAGGGTGGAGTGCAGTGTGGGTAAGAGGCTGGTAACTAGTGAGGCAAAGCTAGCTAATGATTTAGAACCAGGCTATAGATACTTTTTAGATTATGCTCAGTAATATTGATAGTAGGGTAAAGGAAACACGACAGGGTCATTTATTTTAAATACCTTGTAGTTGGGGACCTTGTTTTATTTACTTTCATAACACTACCAAGCATAAAAATTATCATTAAAATAATAGCAACAATAATCATGATGGCAACTGTCTCTTACTGAGCATGAATAATGTGCTAAGCCATATAATAAATGCCTCACAAATATCATTTGATATTTATCACCACCTATTGGTGAATATTTATTTCATTACAAAATGAAAAAATGAGACAACACATTTGAAGTCACTCATGCAAAATTATTGAACCTAATCAATAGTAAAGCTGAGACTCAAATTCGGATCCATACAGTTTTATACAGCACTGACTTTCTAAGGTACATAGGTGAGGCAGTGTTGACTAATGACAAATTGAACTTCTATATCTTAGTTTATTCATGTGTGAAATAGATCTAAATTGAATCTACCTCATAGGTTATTCTGAATATTCAATGAGCTAATTCATTTCTAGCACTTGTTACAGTGATGCATAATAAATACTACAAAAAATGCCTACTACTCTCATTAGGTACACCATCCTTGCTTCCCAGTATTTGATGTCTAAATGAAAACATATATCTTTTGTCATAAAATGTTATACTAAAAATTACAACTAGATTATGATGGTAGAAACTCATGCTTATACCTTGAAGAGAATTATTTAAATTAAGTTTAGTTACATGCAAAATCACTACTCAAAACTGCCGATATTTAAATGAACACATTTAATGCATCTGTGTATGAAATAGCTTACTGATAATCATTAAACCCCACTCAAATTTGTCTAGTACTTTATATTTTCAGAAGGTCTTTCAAAAGTCTCTCTTCTTTGAACTTAACCACTATCCTATTTTTCACAAAGGAAACTGAGCCTTCAAAAAGAGTAGCAGCTTGGTCCAGATAATACATCACACTAATAGATGATCAGACTAAGAGATGAACCCAGACCTGTCAGCTCCCCATCTGCTCTTCAAGCCAGATTACAGCTCCAAAACTGAACAGGACATTACTGTCCTAGATGCAGCCAATAGAGAAAAGGAAACAACATAAACTCTTACTGTATGAGGAAAATTAAAGGTGGTTAAAATTATCCAAGTCAAATCAGTTACAAATATTTAGATGTGCTAGGATACCCTGTGCCCTCCAACCCCAATTCAAGACTTAACTTGTAGTGGAGGTGGTGGCCCAGCCCTGGGAGAACTAAGAAGAATATGATGGAAAGCAAGAGATATAAAGATTCTAGACCCAATACATGCCACTGCCAGGAAACATTTCCTTTTCTGTGAAATATAAATTACCTCTTGTCTTTTGAAAGAGCAGCAACATTTCCTAACAGTTCCCATCTATTTTCACATAGCACTTATCAATTGTAAACATACGGGCACTCAGTGTGGTTAGACTAAAATTAAACCTTGCATTGATGAACACTCTCTAAAGGCACTCAGTAGAATTGAAAATGAATGAAATCATGACAAATCAGATGATAAGTGTTTATGCTTTCCACATTTGGAGAAAAGTTCTGCTTAGATTCAGAATAACAATAATTTGCTGAGAGATGAGTTAACTTTGATTATAATCATATTAAAATTGTGTCAGTATGGTTATTCATTGTGTGCACAAAGACCAAAACAGGGAGAAGTCCAACTGAAAAATTATTCTTTTTAAGATTTCAACTCAACCAAAATAAATTTTTGGTTACCACAAATTTTATTGTATAAGCAGTAGCAAAAACAATCCTAAAATGAATGTATACATTTTCCTATATTCTCTCCTGGTCCTGTCCTTTAGTGAACATAATTGATGTACAGTAAATTTCCAACTTCTGCCTTTTTAACTTGTCACTGGAGTCCCGGACTTTCACATTTCTCTGTTTTAGTATATGCTGTTCTCTCTCTCAAAGACAGTTCCTCCTTTGTCATTCATAGCTGTTTTACTCCTTCAAGAAAATATCTTTGTGATTCTTTCTGTGATTCTTCCTTAAAAGTTTTTCAATACTTTGGAATTCTGATGATTTTGCTACATATTTAAGATAACAGGTATTTGGCAGTTACAAGGACTACATTTTCCAGCTCATGCTATCTTTTTGATCAGTCATACTGTTTATTTCCCTGCCCTCTAGATTCCATTGAAAGGGCTTCTCCTGTTGTTTTTTCCTGTTTTTCAGATTTGACTTCCTTCATGAACTGACTTTTCATCATCATTATTTTATGTGATTCACATTTGTGTTTTGTTGTCCCCCAGTTTCTTGTACTTATCCATCTGTGAGATCAGGAATTTAAAAATGGAACATAAGCATGTATGGCCAGAATTTAGGAGTTAGAGGGAAAAGAATATCTGTATCCCTCTCCTAGAATGAGAAGACAGCCATTGGGAAGGCCATTTAATGTATTTGCTCAGTAGAAATTTTATTGTTTACATGAATGAATAAATTCTTAGGTATTTAATCTTTTAAGTGCTGGAATCAGATGCAACTATTAAAGACTGGAAAATTGCCAACAATTCCATCTTGCCTGTATGATGATCAATTTCATTTAGTTCTTTAACGGACTCTGCTAAATATGCAGGCTAGTCCATTCTTCCTCTCCCTAAAAGTAGTTCTTTTTGCCATAAGTACCAATGATACAGAGAGTGCCCAGCCTGCTCAGGATAGATGGTGTGTATCTGTTGCCTCATTTTCCTACCCCATCTGGACCTTTGTTTTTTGTTGTTTTTTTTTAGGAAATATCATTATTACTGATTACATTAAAGTAAGGCAAGATGTGTTTGGTAGACGCATAAACATTTGTTTGTAGTCCCAGCTTCTGCTATGGTCCCATCTGGTAGTATGTGAACAGATTTCTAACTTGAACACATGGTAAAATTTGAGAGAGATAACTCATGTTTATTTTCCTAACCCTCCCTGGATACAATACAATACTGGTACCGCCCTCTTAAGTATATTATTTAGAGTACTCAGTGATTTAAACTGAAACAGCTAATTCCTCCAGTATTAGTGATCGTGAGAGAACCATGCAAAACTGTCATTCCTATGTCCATCTGGTGCACCCAGTTAGCTATGTCATTGTCTGGGCCACAGTCTACAAAACTCCACCAGTCAGCTTTGAGAAACATCGGAAATTACAACTTGCAAAATTGTGAGTTATAAGATGTAATATATGCACACAAAATTGTGCAGAGTACTCCAATGGTAGAACATAGAGAGTAGTCGGCACACTTTTGTTACATGGGTTGGCTATTTGTTCGATGCCATTATTTATTTTATGCTCTTGATTTTTATTCTTATTTTGCAATAAACACTTTCTTGCAATGAGTGAAATAAATATGTGCCTTTTTAATTCTAAACTGAATTTTAGCCTATGTTCCAACCTATTTTTCAATAGTTTCAAATGGTGATGAACATACAACTCACACATATCATATTTTTATATATATCTGTGTTAGGCGGGTGATGACATAGTGATAGTGCTGACTACAAGAAAACCAGAAACACAAATCTGTGGGAAATGGCAACGGCAGCCTCAAAAGCTTATGATTACTTTGAGAAGATTTTACCCAAAGGCAACTACTTAACATATGCAGAAGCAGACATGCATTTATAAATCACTCTGTGAAGCATAATTTTTCATTTAGATCAAATAATTGATATCCTAAATTAACTTTTCTCATTTTCAATTCCAAATCTTCTTGTTTATATATGAAAAGATAGTTCCATTTGCAAAAAATAACATTTAAGCATCTCAATAATGCCTGTATTATATTCATATTAGCTGCTATAATGAAATAATTAATTAATTCCTGTTATAGATCAATTTTATTCAATTTTTGAGAAAAAAGTAAATTTTTTGGAAATCCATTCCATTTGAAAGAGAAATATCTGATGTTATTGAAATGGCTATTGCAATCTCAGTAAAATATTCAAACGTGAAGATATTATTAGAGTTTCTGGTATCCTAATAAAAATACAAATTTTAGTGCTGCACATCATTATGCCAAAGGTACATTGTTAATAATTAAAGCAGCCTGTGGGACAAAAATATGTACTTGCAATTGGTCATAGTGTGCAGATTCATACTATAATATTCTACCAATTTTTGCATATATCATGTTAGAGCAAATTAACTGCAAATGTTTGTATGAAAGTTGATATCCAAAAATAATTAAGTATAAGCTTTTTTCTCTGCCACCTAACATTAGTCAGATTTTAGAAATTTTCAGCGTTTGAAGAACTACTTTGCAAATGAGAGTAAATGTCCCAGAATGGTATTGAATTTTTGTTAAGTAGTTCTCTAAATTTCGCTTACATTTTGTTAAGAATCAACTGGAAATCCTTAATCAAAGTATTCAACAAAGTGAGTACCAAAATCTTCAGCTTTCAAACTTCTTGTACATTGAAATTATTAAAGAAAAAAGACTTTCAACAGAAAGACATTGAAATTTAACCCCCACTGATGCAAGAAAGAGATCAACAAATTAAATGATGAAAGCTCAACTGGTGAACAAGATATAATCTTGAAAATTGTATAATTGAAATTGAGAGCATCTGCATGTGTAAGAAGGGTCTTTTTGATGCAGTTTCTATTTTTAGCTGAAAGGAATGAAATTATCCAACATTAAAAGGATTGTAATAAGCTAATTGATGGATTTGTTCTCTTAAAACTCTGAATGGAAATGAGGCACTATCTGTAAACATATTTGAGCTAAAATATTTATACATTGAAAAAAACAGAATTGAGAATACTTCTCATGTAGCAGCATTTGTACGGACCTTACTAATTATATTAGCCCCTTAGAAAAGGTATTTTCTCCAGCAAAAATATTATGGTATGCAACAAAATCGATTGAAGTTGTCACCACTTTCAAGTTTACTCACCACAAAAATAACTTTGATTATCCCTGCTGGAAAAATTTATTTAGAAAATTATAAATAATAAAAATATATTGAAAAAATGTTATTTATGAAAATATCATCAATAGTATTAGAAACAAATATAGCTGAAAAGTGTGAGAACATAATCAATGAGTAATTATTCTGGGCCTTTCCACAGCCCAACTTTGTATGCTTTCTAAGACTCCAGCAAGGTTATTTTCCTGGATAACCCTGGAAGATTTCTTAAATAAGCAACACACTGTCATGTATCAAAATAGCCCAGATGTTTTTTTATAATCAATTCATGATAATACATTTTTTGTTTTACTTTCAAATATCTTTTTTCATTTATTTCTGATCTTGACTTCCAATTCTTCTTTATATTCTAACCAGAATTAATGGTGGATATGTCATTTGATAACTATGTTTTTTTTAAAAAAAGGAAAAATGTTGTTTTGTGTGCAATGATGTGTTCAGTTTCTTTTACTTTTGATGGCCAGTACTATGCTGAAATGCAATTATGCTGTAACAAGTGCGTCTAGTTCACAAAAGACTCCAGCAAAATAATCTATCATTTGTATTCATCATAGTTTACCAATTCACTCCCCTGGTAATGGACACCTGGGTTGCCTCTAACTCCCTGCTTTTACCAAGAGTACTGTCTATAATGAATACCTTCAAACATATCTCTCCAGGGACCTGTGTTGAGTTTCTCTGAAGAGGGATTGCTGGGCCATAGACTATCTACTTACGCCCACTTATTGTTGTCATTTTGCACTCCACAATTACAATGTCATTATATCCTCTCCCAGATCCTGCTGCTTCTCCGCATTCTCACAGAATTTAGAATTACCCACATTTCTGATTTTCACAACCTGATGAAGATAAAGTGGTATTTTATTATTCATTTTGATTTGCATTTCTTTGATTACTAATGCAGTTGAGCATTCATTTGTTTTCATGTTATTATTCCACACTGCTCCCTCAGGAACTTGCTGACTTATATTCATACTTATTTTATTTCAAGCGAGTCTCCCATCTTTTTCTTGGTAATTTGCAGGCATTCTTTGTTTATTCTAAGTTTAATTCTGTATTGTTTTCAGATCATGCAAACATCTTCTCCCAGCCTGCTAATGTATTTAGTGACTTTTTTAAAACAGAAATCCATGTCACTGATATAGACAAATCTCTAAATAATTTGCTTTATGGTTTCTGTATGCTTGATGATCTTTCCAACATCATAGGAAGATATCCACATTTTTTCTCTTAATTTTATAGTTTTACCTTTCACATTCGAACTTCTAATCTTTCTGTAGTTCACTTAGCATACGGAATAAGCATATTGTGAGAGCGTATTTTTCCAGCCCAATTCACTCCTGATTTTGATGCCATATTTATCAAATCATGAAGTTTCCATGTATATACAAGTCTATTGTTTTCATCTCTTTTTTTCCTCATTAATGCATCTGTCTACCTCTGCACTAGCCACACATTATTTTTATCCTAGTGACTTAGAGTATGTCTTCATATCTGGCATAGCAAGCCCCATCCTTTGCTCTTCTCTTTCAAAATTGACTTACTTATTTGTGAACTTTTATTTTAACATAGTTCAGAATGTTTGCTATTACTCAAAGATTCCTAATGGAATTACACTGAATTTATCAATTAAGAGATAGCATCTTTATAAGGTTAGATCATCCCATCATAAATTCAGTATAACTATTAATTTATTCAGGCTTTTAAAATATTCCTATTTTTTCTTTGTTTAAAAGCATAGTGAATTCCTACTATTATTGCTTTTGTTCTCTATTAAAAATGCTATTTTGTGATTATGTTTGCTGGGGTAGAGAAATGCCACTGCTTCTTCTTAATATTTCTTGAATCAGGCAACCTTTAAAAATTCTCTGCTATCATGTAGAATTTCTGTAGAATCTATTGGATTTTTAATGTAGATAAATATATTACTTTTAAGAAACAAATTTATCTCTTCCCTTTCTTACCATTTTTTTTTCATCTCTTATTTATTTATCCAGGACTTCTTATGCTAAGTTAAATATTCATAGTGATAACAGGCATTCTTATCTTATTTTTTATCTGGTCTTAAAAAGCAAAATATCATCATGCTTTTCCATTATGTATGATGAGTGGGTATAGACGTTGTCAAGTTAAGAAGACTGCCTTCTGGTTATAGTTCTCTAAGCATTTTTGCACAATTAAATGTCAAATTTATCAAATGTGTTTTGTTTTTCATCTCTTAAGATAACCACAGCTTCTTTTTTCTTTAGTCCATTAATGAAATGAGTTATATTGATAGATGCTCCTGAGGTTAAAGTTTTCTGACATTCCTCAAATAAACCTGATATATATTTTAATATGATGCTGAGTTTGGCTAGCTAATATTTTATGTTGGACTCAGGTAGTTTATAAAACAGTATTTATTTCCTGATGTACTGAAGATAAAAGTGAATGCAAAATTCATGTGAGCACATATGATTTAGAAATTGGCCAATCAGTAGTCACCAGAGTAGCCTAAGAAAGCCACCCATCTCCTTCCCCCCCCCGCACCCCCCCGCACCCCCCCCACCCCGTGGTAGGTTCTGCCACCTACTCTGCACTCAGGGAAATGTCCTCTTAAATATTTAAATTGAGATGGTTGAAAAGAGAATCAGGAGAGCCTGCCAGTGAAATATAAGTGATAGTAAACATTAATTCACTCACCACTCCAGAAATTAGTTGGGAGGGGGCGGGGGGAGAATCTCAAATTACAAGCACAATTGAATTAATGCTGTGATGTTTGCAGGCAGAAACCAGTCTGAAACCTGGTAGTTGGATAGTTGCTATTCCTAGTAACACATTCATTGCAAGATTAGGGTGTGGGGGCCACTACATACAAAATAATTCTAAAAGGAGTCTTTTAGGAACACTTTCAGACCTTTACTACTGCTACCCTCCTGTAAAGAGGTTTGAACTCTTTCTGCTGGAGTCTGCCTTTGCAAATAAAAGCAGCATTAACTCTCACTGGAAAACAAAGCTAGACACATGTGTGCTGAGTGACAGTTGTGTGAAGGACACGACACACAGGTGACGTTTATGTTAAAAAGGTAACTACCAAGGAACTTAAATGATGAGCTGCTGTCAAAATTACCGGGGGTGGGGGCTGAGCAGAAAGCAGGGATCCTGTCTCAGCCTTAAATATTCACTTTCACTTTCTTGGAAGAGGCTTTCTGTAAAATACTGACATAAGGATTGTGTGAAAGGAAAACTCCAAGCAAGAATTAATTAGTGGTTTAATCAATGCACCCATATTTACTGTGCTCCTGCTAAGTGCTGATCACTGAGACTACAAAATGATGACGCACAGTTGCTAAGTCCCTATTCTTAAGAATGTATAATAGAGTGAGAGAGACCCACAACAAACAGCTAATTAATGAGGAGGACAATAATGTAGTGCAATAATGCTAAGAACACACAGAATACCATTGAGGCAGAATTGGTTTGCAACCAAGTTCATGACCTGGGGCTAGGGAAAAATATAAATAAAATAAAATAATTTTTAAGAAGATTATTTCCAAAGGAGAAGTTAGCTAGGAGAAAACAATGCATGTGTGTATATGTATGCATACATATGTATGTTATTGCAGAAGTACTGATGGGGAGACAGAAAGTTCCAGAGAGAAGGAATTATACATAAGAGTTCCAAGGAAAGGAGAGCTTACATGTGTTCAGACAACTGCAAAAGAATTACTTATGAGACTCAAAATTTAAGCAGTCCCTGCATATCAGGCCAAGCTAATTATTCTTTCACTGTAGGCTAAGGAAAGTCACTGGAGGAGATTATGCAGAACGGCATTAGCAGTGAGAAGCTACTGCCATGACAGTCAGCTTCTCATAAGGACATCACTCCACAAAAAATCCCAACAGCTCCCTCTTGTCAAAGGAAATAGCAAGTCACAGAAAACTCTCCTTTACAATGGTCCTTCCTCTTTTGAAATGTCCCCAGATCACTAGCCAATCATATCCCCTGACAGCAAAGCCCACCTGATATACCAAAGACCAACTAGAAACTTCTCCCTATTTCCAAAACTCTCCTTTTTTTTTTTTTTTCTTTCTTTCTTTCTTTCTTTTTCTTTCTTTTTTTGATCAGAAAAATGACTCTTCCTTCTACACTTTTCAACTCTGGTAAACAAAAGTGACAGAAGATGAGTCCCTTTCCACAAATCTATGAAAGAAGAGCTTGTTTTTTGGGGTTTTTTTTGTCTATTTTGTCTCAGGTTTGATTTTATCACAGATATTAGAGAGATCACAGAATAGAAAGTAAGTGTGGGTATGAGCAGGTGGTTAGTTAAAGGAAAGAAGATAAATAAGGATGCTGACACTCTAAACCTGGAAACCCTTCCCAGTGGTGGAGAAACAGGGACGGGGGGTGGGGGGGTGGGGGGGGTGGAGCGGCAGGGTTGGGGAAGAAGGGAGGGAAGAAGTGGGGAGGGGGCCAGGGAGGAAGAGGGTTTAAACCAAGCATGGCAGTGAGATTAAAACATAGAGGTACATAGAGGTACAGGCATGCCCTGGTGAGGTAGTGGTTTTGTTATCAGGTTTGTGTTCATTTGTTTTGTTCTCCCAACTTTTCAGTATTCTGCAGTGAATTTCCAGATCTCCAGTCCTTGTGTCCTCCCAGCAAAGAATTCAAGTGAGGCACAGATATGTGAAAGTTTTATTTCAAAAGGTTTATTGCAAGCAAAAACAGGGCAGGTATATTAAAGAGATAGTATCTGCTCATACTGGAGCATAGGTTGGCCCCAGAAAGGTACAACACCCAGGTATATCCTTCCTGGGTTTATATTTCCCTCTTCACCTCCCTTAGGCCTTCTGGAGGAATTTTGTGCCTGTCATTCATGTTGATTGACAGGTAGATTTATATATCCAAACTCTTACTGCACATGTTCTTTTCTAAGACTGCCTAAGTGAAAAATCACAACACCATTGTATGCTAATTACCTTCATAGGTCACTTTGGATGGCACTACGTTAAATCTAAACAAGCTTAGGTGTACAGGAAAGTTCCGGGCTCAAAAGATGTCTCTGGTCTTGAGAAAAATCTCTCTGGGAGGGTGAATACTTTCTTCTAGCGTTCCTGAACTTGAGAGGGTTTTTTTCTTAATAGCATAACCTCGGTTTTTTTAGGGCCACCCACCCGGTGTTCATATCTGGCAGGTGTTCCTTAATAGGACAACATTTGTCCATTAGGTCCCCTTACCCAGTGCGCATGTCTAGCTAGCTCCCTAACAGTTTCGTCAAATACCTCCATCTGAAGCACAATCCATGAACATCCCAATGGCCTGGGTTAGTGTCCCGGGCAGGGGAGAACAATCAAGACGTACAACTAACTAAAAATGAATCAAATGCTTCTTCCTCCTCTCTCTTGCCTTCATCCTTGCCTGCACCTTTCCTTAAAAAAATAAACAAAACCATAGAGATGGATTCAACAGGCACTAAGTAGAAGGAATCAAAGCACGGTTCTGATTTCCAGATAGGAGGTTTACATTCTCTGAATGGATGAGGTACCCAGAACACGGCCTGCTCATAAATAAACCAAATTAAGATTTTTGAAACAACCATTGAAAGAAAGATTACAAATTATCTTCAAAAATAATATAATCTAAAGTCTTCAAAATAGAAGCACGAGTTTTTTAAGACCTTTGGAAGTATTTCCTACTCAAGCTTCTTATACCCTGAGACAACAGGCCACCTGGAGTGGTGCGCACATAGGCAGTTCTCAAAGCAGCGGATCCAGGAGAAAGCATTCTCTCCTCTCCAGCACCTCCAGCTTCCGTCCAGGGCAGAATTCATGTACCAGGTCACACTTGATTAAGTCCTAAACCTGAGTCAGAAATGATGATACTTGAACTGGATTTTCTCTGTCCTCCTTTTCAGGAGTTCTTTGCAATTGTGCTCATATGTCTATTTTACTTGTCTTTTTTCTGCTCAATTGGTTGTTACTTTGCACTTAAGATCATGAGTTCCTTAGAGGCAGGGACTGGATATGTATTTCTTCTCTCTGCCTCCTTTTCTACTTCTCTGTTACTTCTAAACTTCTCTGCCACTGTCTCTTTTTGCCCTTTGTTTTCTGTCTTCATTTCTTTTTCTACCTGTTCTACCAACTCCTTGTCTTGGTCTCTGCTATGGCATCTATAATGGCTCTCCTAGAAGGTATGAAATGGGACCAGAATTCAAAATGACTCCTCTTTATTCCTATCTCTCCCTGAGAACAAGCACATTGGACTCCAAACCAAGTCTGGCCCTCTTCAACACTCCAGGCACGTGCGTGCACGCACACACACACACATATTTTTGACCTATTTGTTTATTGAGTTCTTTAAATAGAATGTTAAAGACAGGAACTCTATGACTATATGTGTATCTCTCTATCTTGCAGCATAGTCTCTGATACCTATTAAGCCAATATTTGTTGAATGGATATTTTAAAAATGCAGAAAACTCTAGTCTAATAAAGAATATGAGTCAAGCATACCTGAAACAAGTAGAATAATTAAATGCTAAATTGTTGAAAATGATTATAGGAGGTGTAAGCTACAAGTCAATACACCACAAATTGTACATCACCATGAACATGTGTAATTAAGGAAGCCTCTTGTGTGAGTGGGAGAGGGCTGAGACAGTCTTCTTCCTTATATACGAAGCATAGTTTCCACTTAAAAACATGTCAGTGCACTCAAAAAATATTTAGCAAACTATAGTACACATGGAAATGAAGATAGATGAAGTCAGCATTCGCCATTTACCCTTGTCAGTTAAACTTACCAAGTTGGAGCACTGTCTGTACATACAGTAATTTGAGTGGTCACGGTACGTGTGGGACCCCTACAATATTCAGGCACCTTAAACTAGAAGAAAAGAAATTCCTCCCCCATCCAAAAAATATTCATGCTTTCCCAGCCACCCCAGTCTAAGAAAAATTCACCAGACATACTGTAGAATCTCCCTCACAATTCATTCCCTGAAGGCATGAGTTCTTTGAACAATTTCAGAACATGGCACAAACTGGTAAGCAGGCTGATGGATGGAAATGTAAATATGAAAATTTAATGAGGGCTCTTCCTTCTTACCTAAAAGGAAATAGTAAATATTTCATGACCTGCTCAGCAGGGCTTCAAGTGTCTGATATGATTAGTGAGATATTCCTCATCTTCTCCAGAAAGCTAACACTGATTTGTGATATTTCATAATAGACTTAGCCCAACACTCCCATTCCACACAGTGAACATCCAAACTTGCAGGGTCAAAGCCACCACTTAATCATTTTAAGAATGCTACATTTTGTTCCTTTCTTTGGTCTAGTATTTTGGGCATATCAGAGCAAAACTCCAACAAATCGGATTATGCAAAGAATGAAAAGCAACTTCTAGTGAAATGGATTGCAAATTAAGTGAAAATTTGTATTTTATCCCAGAATCTGCTTTCCTTGTAGTGAGCTCCGTTGATCATAGTGACTGCTAAGCCTCGGACAGGGCTGGCATAGTTGTAAGGAAGAAGAGGACACTGCAAAAGAATAGAATAGATATAGAAGGAAAACTTCAGGAACTACAAGGAAGTTGACAGGAAGGAGGTAAAGCATTCTCAGCGTTTAAACTAGGACCTAGAATAAAAGAAATCTCAAATTCCCCTTTTCAAGAAGATGACTTTGGAGAAGAAAAATAAGAACCGTAGTATTGCTTGTTGCTACTAAGTCAGGTCACACAAAGAATTCTGTACTTCAGGGCAATTCTCTAGCAAGGCACAGCTTTGGAAAATGCAGAATCAATAGGAATAAAATGAAAACAATATTCATTCAGTTGACTTAGAGAAGAAAAATCAATCCTGTACACTAGAAACTTAGAGGGTAGGTTAGAAACTCAAGAAGTGTCCTATGTTGGCAAGAAGGTTCTGCAGAGGAACTGAGGGCCATGTAACTGACTCTAGACGCAGTTAGCAAAAGTGAATAACCCCACAGGTCCCATTCTCTAGTCATGTGAGCTTATTACTGAACCTTTCTAAATCTCAGTTATAGGATTTAATAGTGTCAGACTCAGGTATTATTATTCTGATTACCTCTCTGAAGGTATGCAAGGTGTTTGATACCTGATTTTGTTCCTAAATCATTTATAGCTGTAGTCCTCCACCCTATCTCCCTCACATGCAAAAGACATCATTGTAACTATCTGTGAAACTACTACTTCTGAAAGTTATCTGTTTACACTACCATATTATTGATTCTAACAAGAGGAATGAAAAATTTAAAGAAAATGTTGACAATGGATTAGGAATTAAACCAGGGCAGAGCCTTTCTGCAAAGTCCTCCAGTCTTCCTGTAGGTGGCGCCCCCTCCACTGCTAAGTGTCCTGCGTCATCACCTCACTTCCTTCTCCTTCAGGGAAAAGAGGAAAAGACCTCTTAAAGATCATTCATAGCAGAGTGTGCTAGTTTCAGGTTATTTCTTCAGCATCAGGTTTGTATTCTAGTCTTTAACTCAGATGAGTATTAAAAGGCTCTCTGTCCAATTAGAAAGATATTAAACCTGGAGAAACTAAAAAAGAAAAAGGTATATTACTCGCACTATAGAACTCAGCTAAAGATTACTCTGCTACCCCTAAAATCAGTCCGAACTCAACCTATGGATAATAATTCAGTCTTCATTTAACAAATCTGTGACATTCACGGTCTCAGTCACAGACAGCATTAGAGATGATAAAGGAAAATGGTGACTCTGTAGTAATTCTAGGTCATAGCCTAGAAATTCGTCATTGAAAAAAATCAAAATATTAAACATAAGAGTCTCATCTGACCTTTTCTCCTAAATCTGAAAGCAAAACAATTTATTCAATTGAGGAATTCAGTTAAATGCTGTTTTCCTTAGTTTGAGTCTTTCCTGTATTCCACAGCTAAAGGCATCTCCATGTATTTCTTATTTACAAAACTCATTACTGAACAAACCAAAAATGGCCTCCCATGCAAGCTGACCCGAAAACCCTCCTGACTTCAACTTGATAAGAAACATTGAATTAATTAAATCCAGGCACGGTGTCCTGAACTGAGACAATGGCTCCCTCAGTGAGAATTGCAAACATAAACCCAGAAGCCTTTTATGGTTGAGAAGATAAACCACCCACCCCCTCCACTGCCTGTAAGCCCAGGAAGGTTGGCTGTCTGCTAACTCAGTCTGAGAAGGACTGAAGCTCCTCTGGTGGGTGTGATGTGTAATTAGCAGACGTATTGCTGAGAAGTTGGTTCTGCAGCAAGCAGCTGAGGGAATCAAATACCACAGACCTCACACCCCCAGCCAGGTCTTCTCTCTTCTTCTGTTTGCTGTATCAAATACAGTTCCAGGCAGCACAGGAAAAATACACAATGAAAGACAGGGAGCATGCACCTGCCTGTCTTTATTCTGAGGTTTTGAAACGGGCTCTCCTAACAGGCAGCAAAGGCATCCGAGAGCCACAGGGAGGTGAGGCAAATGAAGGTCAGAACCCTGGGACCAGAGGGTCTCCTTCATCAGTGGTTCATTCCCTGAAGATGACATCTCTTCTCATTTCACAACCCAGGAGCAGCAGGTTATGGATCGAAAGGGGAGTTAATGACATTTTGCCATAAGAATAACAGTTCAAAGTTGGAGCATTTGGGCCAGGCTGCAGGTCTTAAGAGAGTTGGAGAGGTGGGCCTGAATGTCAATGTAATCTGCACTAAGTCTGTCAGATGTAGAGATCCTCAACGCGGTGTGGTGAAAATGATAGTCTTAGCACTGAGAATATTGGGTATCTATTATGTGCTAGATTTTTAATCATACCTCATTTAGCTGTGACTTTAGTATAATCAATCCTCACTTTATCATAGCAGGAAAGTAGGTCTCAAAGGAGTGAAATAAGTAGCTCAAAGCCACATGGGGAGTAAGAGATGAAGGTAACCCTCAGACCCCGCCCTACCCACACATGCCTCTTTGTGTCAGTCAACAACC
This sequence comes from Solenodon paradoxus, assembly GCA_004363575.1. Lineage (NCBI taxonomy): Eukaryota > Metazoa > Chordata > Mammalia > Eulipotyphla > Solenodontidae > Solenodon > Solenodon paradoxus. Next base: position 54,676 of record RJWH01000520.1, on the reverse strand, counting down.
ATAATCATTGCCAAACATTCATCCTTGGTAAAAGAAAACTTTCTTTCAGGGAGAACCCAGTGAGACTCATGTCCTTGCCAATTCAACCAAATGAAGGTCCACTTTTAGGAGATGTGCTTTGCAAAAGGAAAACCAAAAGTAAACAGATGATGGCAGGCCAAGCAAATATACTCTCTCTGGGCAAAATTGCAATTAACGTTTAAACTCAGCCTCATATTATGATGTATTTAGCACTGTAAATTAAATTCATTAATTATTGCGTAAGCCACCACTGAAATCTTACAGTGAGTTCATACTCTGAATATCAAAGTATTTTTAAATTAATGACATACTTATTCCTGCTTATTAACAATTTAATAGCTATGTGTTAAGCATTTCTAATTAAGTGAAAAAGAAAAAGATTGGTAGAACAGCAAGATAATCAAACCAGCAGAATCCTCGACTGGAAAACAATAGAATCAAGATCTCTAGAAAGAACTACCTTATGTCTTCTTAAGAGTTCAAGAATGAGAGAGATGATTGAGACAATCCTCAGTCTAGTACATAAAACAAAGCATGCCTATTTGCCACTCCCTTAAAATTTGAAATTTCTTTATATATTTTTGTCCATATTCTAATTCATTTATTCAACATCCATTTCCTTTATTCAGTGATCAACCCACATACATAAAGTGTGTAAAAGTACTGCATTTGACTCTGGGGATTCAAGATTGGTCAAGATATGATGTTTGTCCACAGGAGATCACAGTCTAATATGGAAAATAGACACAAACATATAAAGTAGGTACACTATCATTAAGGATGCTGTGAGAGATCAGAGGATTAAGGGGAGCATACTGAAAAAGACAAGGAAGAAATCTTAGAGGAGGTGATGGCTGAAAAAGATCTTTAAAATCATAAAAATTAACCAGCCCAGGGAGCAGGAGGGAAGAAAAAAAGAATAGGTCATGCTAAAGGGGGGAGTTGGGTATAAAAATATGTGTGTAGGCTATAAATAGGATGTAGTCTTCCATATGCAGTTTGGTAAAGCAAAAGGGTTAGGGCAATTAGATTAGAGGAGAGGTAAACAAACACTTTGGTGGGTCTTTCATTAATGAATATTGATGAATCTGGACTTCCTCTCACTAAACATTTTCCCATCACAATTCTTCCAGGCTAAGAAACAAAGTGCCATTTCACAACCAAGAGTAAGATCGTTCATAAGTAAGACATTACTAATAAAAATGCAAATAACAGGATTTTTGTGTAATAACCTATTTTATAACCTACGAATTCAAAGTTAGTGATATAAAGATATCTGTAACAGCTACTTACTTATTTCTTGATACGCTTTTCTTGAGATGGATCAAAAGAAAGGAATTTTTAACAGACATGTCAAGAAGCAGTCATAGTAAGACCACACACCTAGGGGAAAATCTCCCAGGAGAATAGCATTGGTCATGTGACTGGGAAGAAAAGATCGACCATGACTGCAGTAGTGATGGAGTATTTCTGAGGTACTATTAACATGCATCCCTAGGCAATGTTTTGAATGACTAGTTTTTCAATCTCCCCCTGCAGAGCACTTCCTCTTCTTTCAACAACAACTCAACATAAATTTTGTTCCAAGGTACATCCCAGCATCTAGAACTTATTAACAGGGGTTGCTTGATATAGAGCAATTAGAGGTGAATTTTCTAGCACCAACTATCTTCATCAAATACCTTGGTTGTTAAGCCACACCTTAAAACAGCAACAGATAGCAGGCTCAAAAATTGATACTGAAAATTAGAGGTGATAGTACAATAACCCAAAGTATATGAAATTGGCTTTGAAACACATTAAAAAAATTTGCTATAGGAGGTGTTATGGACTGAATGTTTGCATCCTCCTAAAATTCATTTGTTGAAATCCTAACCCCAAAGTAATGATTTAGTAAACAGGATATTTGGGAACTAAACAAGTCATAAGGGTGGCGCTCTTTATAAAATCCAGGCATTTCTCTTGATCCTTCTACCATCTGAGGACACATAATGAACCAAGAAGCAAGATCACACCAAAAACAAATTTTGATCTTAAATTGTAGTCTCCAGAACTGTGATAAATAAATTTGTTTGTTTAGTAGGTGTTCAGTCTATGAGATTTTGTTATAGCAGCCCAAACTGACTAAGACAAGATGGTAGAAAATGCTGAAGAAATTACATTAGAATGTTGGGGTGGGGAGAATGAGAATAACTGCTAAACAAGTCTACAAAACTGACAAGAAATATGCTTTAAGAGCTAGAAAAATAGCAAGAGAGTTATTACAAGAATTTAGAAAAAGTGTTATAGCAAGGAAGCAAGGAGTAACATTTTGGTCACCTCATATCTTCCTACTAAACCAACACACTTATAAGCCCAAACCTAGAGACATTTTGCTAAGTAGCATCGGTTCTAGAATCAAATATCTGTAACAAACTGTCATCTGTCTTGGATGGCTGACTAGTTTAACAAGAAAATCAAAGTCCTTATGAATTTTCTGATGATGTATATTTTGTAGCAGAAACTCTGGAATAAGAATCTGTCAGGAAAATAGTCATCAGGTTCTTACCCTGTAACTATCTCTATAAACTAAGACATAACATCTGACTTGTCTGTGCTTCAGTTACTTCATCTGCTACATGAGAACAAGGGAGGGCGCACAAGAAAGAGGTGTATGACACATTTTTTCCCAACGGAGAATGAAGAGCACTACAGTCAAGATGAAAAAAGTCATCCAAAAGAAACATAGAATGTAATCAAGAAACAATTGTCTTGAAAGGGATAAAGTGCCAACAAACAAAAGTTTCACTCTGTAGAAGAAATTACCTGCAAGCAAAAGAAAAACATTTTTCTAAAACAACTTGGAATCTAATGAAAAATATGAGACAAATACAGGAAAAAAAGCAACAAGCCAAAAGCAAAATGAAAAACTTTCTCTGGAAGATGAACATTTTAGACAATTTGCTGCTTTGAACTTTCAAAGAAATTAAAGAAAACTGAAACATTTTGTTAAAAAATATTAAATATGGGAGACAACAGACTGGGTAAAAAGGAACACAAAAAGCTAGGAGAAAAGTTGAAGACAAAAGGAATATTATTGCAGAAATTTAAACTGAATTAGCATCAAAAGTTTACCACAAGCAATGCTAAGAAAAGTGGCAAAAAGAATATCAAAGATTTATAATGAAATAAAAAAACAAACAAAATACAGATAATTAATGTTTCCTAGAAAGTGAATAAAATGAAGCAAAAATAATACACTTTAATCTTACCTACTTTTCTATATTTAGAATAAAATGTAAAAATTTAACAAGTTAATTTTTATCACCAGGTAATAGAATTTTGTATCATTTGTGTTATTTCTTTTCTATATTTCATATTTTTCCTCAAAAATACCTCTTTTCATTTATAAAAAGCAATGAGAAGACCTTGAGCTCACCTCTTCTCCACAGACACAACAAAACCACATCTAGCAATAAATTATGGCCTTCAAAAAAGAACTGAGGATCGGGGTACCAACATTTCCATAAAGAAAAGTCATTTAAAAAGAAACAGAAGCACCAAAAAGGGGAAGAAAAGTTGAGACACACTTTTACTAGGATTGTTGCCCAGGCACTGCAACACAAGAACTAGAGGGACACCAGGGACATAGACACACTTCCTAGGGACTTAAAGGGCTCACTCCACATTGGATGCCCTGTCTCTGGGAACTGCAACCAAGAGTGGAGCACAAATATGCTGATGTGGAAAACAGAAGGTTTTCCTTTGAAGAACAACTGGACACTGGAGAGGACAAAGCACAGTGAGCAGGGAGGCATGGGGAGTGAAGATAACAGATGAAGGTGCACAGATTAACTGAAGAATGTTTATTTGTTGAACCAAAAACTTCACTGGAAGGGTTAAGAAAGAGGGCTGGAATGGCCGATGCCATATTGGAATAGGGTCGGAGATCAAAATCTCCAATCCTACACCACCATGAGCCATAATACAGTTTATTCACTTGATTATGTTTCTTGTGATTAATAAGGCAGCAATTGCCTAGGATAGCAGCAGGCAAACAGAACCTAAAATCCTTGTGCAGCAACTGAGTGCTTTCCTGCAAAGCTCACTTTGTGAAGCTCACAGATCAGCTGTGGTGGCTGTCTCAGAAAGGATCACAAGAGAGATTCCAGAAGTCTGAGAAACAGTTGCCCCCTACACCCATACATGGGGCTGTTGCTAACCCACCAACTTGCCTGAAAGCTAAAGCTCCCCAGTCCTGGCAGCTAAAGCTCCTGGCTCAAGACTATAGTCTGTAACTTGAAATTCTAAAACAAGACTTTAACATCAAGAGAGGGAAAGAAAGTTGCTTCGTCAAATTATTTGAAATAAGCACAGGATACCCAAGAAAGAGAAAAATGGAGAAACTTAGTCCAGTGGTGAATCAAAACCAATTCACAGAGAAAAATTTTAATACCTGAAGGAAATCTCAAGTCAATAGTCTTGACGATGTTCACTGAGATTAGGAAAACAATGGATGAACAAAATAAGATCTACAACAAAGACAGAAAAAAATCTGAAGCATTTCCAGAAAGAATCCATAAAGTTAAAGAATACAACAGTTGAAATAAAATGCACAATAGAGTGTCTCAACAGTAAAGTGGAAGAAGGTTGCAACCAAATCAATGAGCTAGATGACAGGGCAGTGGAAAACACCCAAACAAACCAGCAAAGAGCAAAAAGAATGAAAATAAATTAAAATAGTATAAGAGACTTATAGGATAACATCAACAGAAACAATGTTTGCATTTTAAGGGTTCCAGAAGGAGAAGAAAGGTGGGGGAAACCTAATAGAAACCTAATAGAAGAAACAATAGCTAAGAACTTCCTTAAACTGAGGAAGAAAACAGACATCTATCTTGTATGGAAACAGGAGAACATGACCCAGGCCCAAACTTGAAACTGAACTCGGTGACTGGCCAATACTGGGCACAGACCTGAATGTAACTGGTGGACTTTCTAAGATGATATCTGCCTCCATCCACACTGTACCCAAGATATCTTGCCCTGAAATTATGTCGTACTTGCCTACTTTGTTCTTTGTTCTTTCCCTTGGCTGTTCCTGCCTGCTCACTAGCCTCCCTCTGATGATGCTTCCTATAAAAGAGCCACTCTCCCCGCCAGTGGCATAATAGCTTTTTGAAAGCATGCCTGACCCACTGCCACTGGAAGCCCCTGTTGTCAATACAATAATGATCATGTCCTTGCCACCTGTGTCTTCTTGTAATTTCTTTGAACTATCTTCTAGGCAGGGAATTACTCTGCAAGAATGTGAACACCTGCATAACACATGTCCAGGAAACTCAAAGAGCTCCAAACAAAATAAATGCAGACAGGCACACATGCACCAAGACATGTATTCATTAGAATGACAAAAATTCAAGATAAAAAGTGAATCTTAAAAACAACTAGAGAAAAGCATACCAGGAAACCTACATGTGATTATCTGCAGGGTTCTCAGTGGGAACTTTACAGACCAGAAGGGAACGGCATGATTTACTCAAAGGGCTGAAAAGGACTTTCAATCAAGAATGCTCTACATTGCTGGGTTATGACTTAGAATTGAGGGAGCCATAAAAAGCTTTCCAGAAAAACAAAAGTTAAATAAATTCATTATACTGAAACAGCCTTGCAAGAAATGCTAAAGGGATTTCTATAAAATTAATGAAATCCCACTTAGAAGCAACAAAACACCAAAAATCTAAAATGAGAGGGTGGTAGAGTAAAATGTGAACTGTTAGAATGAGCTTGATATTAACTTGATTTAAATTTAAAATAAATTATAAACAAAACAACAGTGAGATATCATCTCACACCTGTGATAGTGGCTATTATCCAAAAAGCTAGAAACATGCTTTTTCTCAGGATGAAGAGAAAAAGAAACCTCATGCACTGTTGATAAGTTAGTGTAACCATTATGGAAAGTAGTATGGAAATTCCTTAAAAAGTCTAGAATACAAATTCTATGATTCCTTATCCCACATCTGTATATTTACCTGAATAACATTAATTGGAAGAATACATGCATCTTTATGTTTACAGCAGCATTGTTTATAATAGCCAAGAACTAGAAAGAAACCTAAATGCCCATTTACAAATGAGTAGATATTATATATACATGTAATACAAATTATATATATATATAAATATATATATGTTATATATGCCAATGTATGTATATGTATACACACATATGCTCACAATGGAATACTACACAGCTATTTTTTTAAATGTAAAAAAAAATTCTGCCATTTGAAACAAGACAGGTTGAGATACAAGGAATTCTCTTTAATGAAATAAGTCCTAATGAGAAAATAAATATCACATGATTTCACTCATGTGGTAGAAAAGACAAACAAATGAATAAAAAAACCCAAAAATATACTTTTAGAATCGAATTAGTGGTTACCAGAAGGAAGAGGGAAAGGAGAGCAAGCTGGATAAAAGGGGTCATTTATATGGTGAGGGGCTATTGGAGATGTACTTAATATATTTTATGTAGATACTGATTTGTGACTTATGATGATGCACACCTTAAACCTATTCAGTGTCATACTGCAATGTTCCTTCAAAAATTTCTAATTTAAAAAAAGGCAATAAGAGTTTTTACTTGCAGCCTCAGCATGTTGTTTCAAAGTGTTCTGATGACTTTATCAAAAGCAACCAGACTGTCATCATAAAATGACAATGACTTCAGTGAAAACTCTTTGTTCACTTCTAAAATCACTTCCCTGACTCAGCCCTGCTAGTTCCTCTTTAAAAATCAAACAGCATTTGAAAGATTATTGTCAAGGTCAGTTTTTCTTCCAAAGCAGAAGCACCCTGAAGTTCTTTATTACCACTTATATCAAAGGAATCTCGCCAAAATTTCTAGAACCCAGATAACTTTAGCATTTAAAACACACCATTTCTTAGTTTTATTTGTTTCTTCCATCTAACACCAGAGATGAAAGCTTCAGAGTAAGAGACAATGCTAGCTCTCACTTGCCTTTCACTCAGTGCTTAGCCCAATTTAAGAAACATCAATTATTCTCTAAAACTTTCTGAAATTGGTGCTGAGTCAGTCTGAAAAGAAATGCCAGTATCAAGTCAGTCACAAGTACTCTCACTTCAAATCTGGATCTAGATACTAAATGCAGGACAATATAGCTGTTTTTCTCCTAGATGGAAATAAAATCTTGTGCCTTATTTAAATCTCAAAATATTCATCAACCTTGTTTTTTCTGAAGTCTGAAAGAAACCAAATAATATAGGTCACCTGAATATTTCATGGTCCAACTATGGTCCTTTGTGAACCATAACTAGTAAAAATCAATGACAACAGAACAACCTTGCTCTGCAAACCATCTGATAGAATATACTGAAGCTATTTGGTATGGTCATTAAGTTTCACATAGACAAACAGGGAAGGTCCATTTCTGTGATCCTTCTTGAAAAGCGTTCAAGGGTAATCTGATGTCCCTTCTTTTTCCATTTCAAAGAGTTAGGAGTTGGTGGGCTTCTTTTGTCAGAGAACACACTATAGTTCAGAGAAGAAAGTAAATTACTATTTATTTTAAGATATAGACCTATATGAAATTTACCCAACTGCTCAAGGCCAAGGTGGAGCTCCTCATCCATACCCATCAGCAGGATGAACAAAAAGCAAGATGACACAAAAAAATGCTACAGGTGGTTGCAAATCTTAAACATATGACCCCAAACAAGGGATTAAAAATAAAATAATAGGTACATTCTGGTGGAGTAGTGGTTTGGTAAACTGCCTACAGTCATAGAAGGAACCAAGAACATGGGTTCACATTCAAAGCCATGGAGAACCAAGATGTACAACTAAATAAAATAAAGTGCTTCTGTCTCCTCCCTCTTACTGCCTGCCTGCCTACTTACCTTCAGTACTACCTGCACCTTTCCTTTAAAATAAAATAACAAAAATAATTCCTAGAACGACTGCCTCCTATGTACTCTTCTCAGCCCAAAATGGTCAGGGACACTAATAAGTGCTATGCATATATTCTGGCAGGTGAAAGTATTTCATGGGGTTGAAAAACAGATTTGTCATCGCCTCAAAATTTACTGAAAAACTATTTTGTGTAGTTTGTTTTACCTAAGCTGTGGATTAATGGACCTCCATACTTAGCACCAAAAAGAGATCTATAATATTTCTTGAATGATTAAATTGAAAGGTTTTTTCTGAGCTCCGCGAGGAAAGAAAGTCAATTAGACAAAGAGTCAATAGCCAGGGCTTTATTGGGGTTTGCGCACCCAGGCGAGGTTCTCCGGTCCATAGAACGAGGGCCGGGGAAGTCGCGCCCGAACAAAGGGAAGCGCGATCTTTAAGCAAAAGAATTTCGCGGGCTTCATACGTGGCGATTGGGGATTGGTCCTGTGATTCCAGGTGTGGTTTCGTCAGCTTCCTTTTTCCCGGGTATGGCCGCCATTTTGTCCTTTTGGGCCAGCCTAACATAAATGAATTCCTATAACCTCAGTTCTGTATTTGTAACCTAAAATACTAAAATAACCTAAAATACTCCCTCAAATACAACACACCATCAGGCTTCTTCAAACCTTAATGAGAGAAGTTCCTCGAGCAGTGTCCCATATTCTTCACTTTCCTTTCCTTCTTAGATCCTCCAATTTTTCAGACCCCTTTACAAATGAAGAATAAATTGTTATCACATTTTATTTAACTTATAGTGATTAAAATCAATAGCAACTGGGAATTTGAATCATAAATTCTATTTCCACTTACATTTTAGAAAACAATCACTGTGATACAAAGTAAGTACAAGGGTCAATACATGAAAGAGTGTTACAATAGGAGTCCTGCTGGGAGATGCACAATAAGATGGTTTTATATACTTGAGGAAGAATAAACTTTATTTTACTGATTTTAGGCACTAAACACTTTAATAAAGCTTAAGAGATTGAAATGGTTGTTCAACATTCAAAGGTATATTTAACATTTACTTTGTTCCCTTATTTATAATTTTCAGCACCTCTTATTTGATTGTGCTATTGAAAGAATGCAAAGATAAATAAGATTTAGTCCACAGACTTCCAATATAATGGCTACAATACAACACAGAATCAATTCATTCAGTAAATACAGTTTTATTTACCACGTACTATGTCGAGCACTGGGTGATATGAAAAAAACATGACATGCCCCCTGAACTGAGGCAGTTTTTAGACTAGACAAGAACTCCTAATCCAGGCATAGAGAGTTACAAAGTGAAGGGGGGCTGAAGTGAAAGTGGGGTGTTAGTTCCTGGAGGTACTGGTAGAGAAGCCTTCATTAAAGAGTTTATAGTAATATAATATTTATGATAATATAAAACAACCTCCATCACAAATTGTGCATGTAGTCTTCTTGCCGAGGCACAAGCCAGTGTTCATTCTTCAGTCAGATGATTGTACTGTTGTAGGTTACCCATGTTTTACCTTTTCCTCCATCAAACTCTAAATTTCTATGGTCATGCACCCTGAAATATTTATCAGTCTTTTCATAAACAGAGATCCTATTAGGAAATTTTTAATATCAGTAGAGTGAGAAGATTATCAATCAAAATCAGAGTTTGCACATCCCTCTTCAACATAATTACAGTTTAAATAATCCTTTCCCTCCAAAAAAATCTGAATATATTAAAATAACTACATCCACATGAAATAGACAGCATTAGGTATCCAAGAAGAAATGGACATTTCCAAGACCCTTTTGTCTTCTACTAAAGTTAAAAGTGAATTTGGAAGAAATCAGCAAAATTCAACGGTGGGATTGCCCTGAGAGAAAATATAAATAAAAACACTGAAATCTAGAGATCACATCTTAGGACAGCAATATGTGGGATTACAGACCTAAAATGCTCACTGAAAAGCCAGAGCCATTCAAGGAGAGCCAGTATAATCCCAAATTGTGAGAATTCCACAAAGAATCCAAAACAATTTATCTGAAGGTAATAATACGCAATTTTGGCCCATAAGATTTCCAGAAATTAAAATCAAATAAATTCAATGCAATCAAAGTTTACAAAGAGACCTAAAAAAAAAAAAAAAAACTATCACGAATAAGACTCAACATAAACAACAAACAGCATCAGATGAAAATATTTAAGAACTTGAATTCTGAATTTAACAAAAAAAACACCATAAAAATTATGAATGTAGCACATAACTAGAAACTGGAATCATAAAATGAGGAAGAATTAAGAAAATACTTTAAAATGACTAGCATATCCATAATTGCTTCTAGAAATTAAAAAGTTTGCTTAAAAAATCAAGGTTTTATCAAATATCAGATTATACACAATGAAGCGTAAAATAGCAAAGAACACAATACAAACAAATATATGGGAAATAGAAGCTACTGTTTAAGATATATGCACAATAGAATGAGATGGTCTTATAAACAGCTAATGAGATTCTCAAAAAGGATAAAATGAAGAAAATGGATGAGATCATTCTTGATCATATTTATTTATTAACATGAAGCATAATGTAGCACAGTATAATAAATGAAGAAATCTAGATACATTGTAGTGAAAACACAGAAAATCAAGACCAGAGAGAAGACACTACTCATCAAGAGAAAAAGATCACACATGGTTGACAGCAAACTTCGTAAACAACAGAAGTCTGAAAACAATGGGAACCTAACTTCAAAGGACTAAAACATCGTAAACCACAGTCAGAATTTTACTGAAGATCTTAGGTAAAGAAAAATGATTCAAGGAATAAGAAAATAAAGAATGAGCAAGTAAAATGGTTAACATGTATGTAAATATAAATCAAGTGCTATCTTCTAAAACTGGAAAAATAACAACGTCTAATTTGTACACTTAAGAGAAACAGAAATCTGGACAAAAATGACAAGTTGGCAGTGACTGCGTGACCTGAGTTAAAATGTTCTGACATTCTTGTATCAAGGAAGTCAAAGAAAAGGGAAGCGATTAAAGAAAACAAAAAAGATAGTATTGGTTACGTAATAGAACTAGGCTGGATGGTGAGTTATTGTTATGTCCATAATCCACATATATGTTACATATATTCGAAATCTAATTAAGAAAAAATGAACTGTGCTGAGGAAGTATTTTGCTTTCTGGTACACACACAAACAAACACACCATTCTCCTTCAATTTTCTGAACTTCAATGTAATCTATTTACCTAGGAACATGGACCAACCTTATGAATGAAAACTGGAATAGATACATTTGGTTATCCTTTTTTTTCCTTCTTACTTGATAGCAGCATCCTCTAGATTATCAGGGGTCAAATGATATTTGCACTTACAAAACAGCAAGTTAGCACATGATGTGCATTAATAAGCATCAGCAGCTTCTAGGTAGAGGATGATTTCACAGACACAAGAATTAAATTCTCTGTGTATATCTGTCGGTGACACAGGAGGACAGGCAGGAGAGGAATTTCAGCTGTTTGTATTAGCTGTTGCATATATTTTGTTTGAAGGTGGTGTGATAGGTGTGTGGTGACTGCTGGGCACACACTCTGAGGACTGCAATCCAGTATTAACAGATGGAAATGAGTGAGCATTATTAGGGGTTATGTATATGTTAGTGAATATGTTTAAAAATGTGTGTGGTTTGGAAGTGAGTACATTTGTGTATCTGTGTCTAGGTAAATCTGTTTATACATAGGGGCTGGTAGAACCTTGTATTAGAAATGTCTTGGTCAAACTGCGTTCTGTGTGTTGTAAAGGGTTATGAATGGGGTTTATTTGTATGGGAAGTGTGTGCGTATCTGAGTATACATGTGTGTGCACATATGAAGGATGCACTTTGGGATTGTGTGTGGGCACTTGTGTGTATGTATGTTAGGGTAGTGTAGTATTTTGTTCCTTCACCTAGTCTATCTTTTTACATGACCAAATTTGTTCTATCAGGAATTTTGCTGTAGCCAGCCAGGTGTTAATGCCTTTATTCCTCCAAATATGAAAGAAATAAAGGTCCTTATTGGACCAATAAACATGTTGAACTTGTCCCCAAATGTTAATGAGAACATTGATTCACTTAATATGCTGGGTAATTGCCCTGCTTCCGATAAACAATTTCCACAGCAGTCAAATCCTCTTGTGTGTGTGGTTTTTTCCTAGCACTTGGGCAGTGAGATATTTACAGCAGCTTTTCAAAGGCCAATTGCTTGCCCAGGAAACCCTGACATGTCAGTGACTTTTCTATCACAAAGCTGACTTGAACTCACATGCAATAGCTACATATGTTCTGTTACTTACCAGAGAAGAGAATGGATCATTGACTATTTTGACATACCACTTACTATTCATCTCATTCTCTCAAAGCAATTTCAGAAATACTACATTTAATCTTAATGCTAAAATTATACCCAACTAATCTTTGTAATATCTCACAAAAACTATGTAATAGAAAAGAAGATGAAACTTGAAAGGTGACTTGGAACTCCTACCTCATACTCACTAACAGTGTGACTTAGCACAAATAATTTGAAGTAAGTGACTCAGATTGCTCTAACACTAAGACAGCCCTCCTAACTCACTCAGTTTTCTGTGGCTTAAATAAAATACAATATGCAGTGGCATTTGAAAACTCCTAGGGCCAGTGCAAATGTCAACTACTGTGTATTATTATAGTTGCTATATTTAGCCTATTGACAGACAAAGTTACAAACAAACAATTCTGGTCAACAGCATTTAAAAAAAAACTTTACTGTGCACATACATTTCCTTTTGTGAATGCCATGGTTTTGACTAAGATCGATTATGATAGCGAGGCTGCTAAACCAGAAAAGTGTGTATTCTGAAGGGCAATCTCAATACCTATTGTGTGAAGGAGAGAAATTGCATCCTTCAACATCCTAACTCATAGGTGAACAAAGTTTTAAGTATATTTTAGGACAATTGTGGGAAAAAAGTTGCAACATGGTTTTTAATGCCTTTACCAGGAACATTTTTAAAAACCAGAGTATTATCTGAAAATAAAAACCCATTTGCTGTGAAATTAAGTATCACACTCTTTAGATTGCAGAGCAATAAGTTGAGATCTTTCTCCATTGATGATGAGAAAAACAGAAGTTTGAAAAATAGAAAAGTAGATTAACTGCAAATCTAAATTTTGAGCAAGAGGTACAACATTTTCTGAAAAATTCTAGCAAAAGTACTTCTTGATCTAGGTAAAGGAACCTTATTTTTGTTGTCAGCAAGAGTATGATTTTGTGAAACAAATACATAAAATCAATTCCCAATTTCCTCCTCAATCAGCATCTCTCAATGACTTTTCCTCTTACATCTGTCTCCTTTGACCCATACATTTCCTTTCTCTCACTGTTCTATGCATTTAGGTCATAGCTGAAGGATAGATACTAACTGAGTTCTTATGTACTAAGCACTGTATCAGCAGATCAGTGACCACCCTTCTTAAAAAGACTGTTGAAACCACATACACAAGGGTGCTTGTCACACTTTTCATCAGTCATTTCCCATTTCCAGTCTGTACCACATTGACTTTATTAGCTCTATGTTCCTCAGACTTTCCACACCCTGCCGCTGTGTCCTTGGAAGTTGCCACCAAAGAAATTAATGAAGTGCTCAAGGTCATACACATCTCTAATGAGAGAACAGAGATTTAAGAGAGATGATTCCAGAACCCTGAGACTCTTAGATACAACTCATATGATGTACAGGTACAGCAAATTCTCCAGCTGCTCAACAACTTCTCAGAAAAAAATCCCTCCGCCTCTTCCTTTTCACTGTTACATGGCCTTTACTGAAGGTAGAACATTTTCTTGTCTGGAAGCTATTAATTCTTTCTTATATCCCAGTTATAGCAGTCCTCTTTTCTCTCCCATGTCTTTGCAAAAAGTTATTTCTCCTTTGAAATATGACATTCACTTATGTGATTCACTTCTACTGCTTACCACTATCATCTACAAACTTGTTCAGCCTAGATGAGAAACAGAAAATTTATGAATAGACCATGACAGAAAGATGTATTTAAATAGTGCTAAGATGCAATATAAAAAGAAGAAAAATGGGAACTTTAGCTAGACAGATTCTCTCTTAGAACTCTGGTCAGATGGTAGAGACTGTCATACTTTCAGCATGCCTCCATGAAGAAGGAGGAACACTTAAAGAATCTTTAGCTTCATATGTATCCTTTCAGTTTCACATATGCCCTTTGCTGTTCCAGAAGAAAACAAAATAAAAACAACCAGAGCCATATCTAAGACATGATTCTAGCCAACTTCAAACTCACATCATCCAGAGATCTCGCCTAGGTAGTCTACCAGTTTAGTGCCCCTCTTCGTATGTCTTGAAATGACTGCATGATACCTCTAAGCATATGAATGACATGTCAGCTGTCCAAGAGTCTCATTTCTTGAATTCTTCATCACCAAAGATAATCTCCTTCACCACTTATAGATCCACATTCTACATACCATCACCATAACAACTGAGTGATGCCATCACTACAGAATGGGTTGGTGCTTGAATAAAGTCATGATCACTAACTTTAAATGGGTCAGGGCCCAGTCTGGTAATTCAGCGATCTGTTGTAGGAAACTCATGCTCACATCCTCTACTGAAACTCCTGCAACTTCCTCAAATCCCTACACTCACCACTTTACCCCACCTACTCTCTCACACTTAGAAGATGACACCACACACTCTAAAAAAAGAAGAAATATTTGAGACAAGGACTTCCAACCCTAACTACAGCTGTATCCCTTCTTCTCTAAAAGGCCAACTCCCATCATCTGGACTTAGCTGGCGTGCCTCTCCTTCTCAGGAACATCCCACTGCTGGTCATTTGTCTCTTTCAAAAATAATTAACATCTCACTCCAAACTGAGTCTTCACCATAAACTTGCAAACATCTCCAAGAGTAATCCATCTTAAAAAAATAAGCTATCTTTGCTTCCATGTTTCATTCTAATATCACCTTGTCACTTTCTTCTTCAAAGTTAAACTCCTTGAAAGAGTTTTCTACTCTTAAATGCTCTTTCTTCATCTAGCACTCACTCATTGCTGAATGACTTCAACAGAAATAACTCTTACTAAAGATTCCAGTGACATTCATGTAGTTAAAACTAATGTTTGTTTTTCATAAATCAAATTATTTGGCCTCCTACAAAATTTGATTATATTATTCATATAGTAATGAATCATCCCTTTCTAGGTCTCCTCTGCTATTTTTAGCCCTAATTTCAAAGAACAAAATAGACAAAAAACTCTGACCTCCAGTGTTTTATCTGTATAAAGGGAGAGGTGGCATGAACAGACAATAAATAAACAAAACAAAGAAATATATAATGTTTAAAAAAAGTGGAATTCATATGAAATATTTAAAAGTAGGATAGGGATAAAAAATGCCCAGCTTAAAAGGGTACAATGTTATGTTATATAAAACATGTGACTGGAGACCTAAAGGAATTCAGAGCCAGTTTCAGATATTTGGAAAAGACAGTTATTGCAAGAGGACTTGTCAAGTTTAGAGATCCTATTGCTGGGACATTCATAACTTGTTCTAAGGAGACAGGTGTGCCTGGACTGTGGTGAACAGGGAAGATTGGGGTACAGAGTATGTCAGGGAATTAGTAGGTGCCAGATTGTGTAGGATCTTGTGGGATATGGCCAATCTCACTTTCTAAAGGAAGCCTTTTCTGGGAAGATGGTTGAACCATTTTTACACATTTGTTCTTTGTAACCCATGCCTCTCTCTCCTAGGATTTATCACAACTCTAATTTTATATTTATTAAACTTGAAGGGAACAGGAATTTTGCCTATTGTTATTTTTTCTTATTTCATTATAGTACCCTTGCCATTCTAACACCTTCCTCAGCTATTATAGGTGTTCAATATTTGTCTGACTATGAAAGGTGGGTAGTTGTCAAAGGATTACAATAATTGATGAAATAAAGACACAGAAAACTGGGAGATTTCCGTTTGGGGAAAGTGAAGTCGAAGAGGAAGTTACTCAAAATCTTGATATTATTGTAATTCAATTAAAGAAACAGGTGAGTCCCTCTACCTTTTATTTTGATAAAAGAAAGATATAAAGTCACAGTACATTAATACACATTAAGGGTAAAATAAGTTAACATCGCTGAGACAGTCACAGAGAGCTAGGCACAATATTTCCTATTTATAATGAGCCCATTTCATTAAAAAAGTAGTACTTTAAGTATTGTTCAGAATTAACTAATGAAGAAAAGCTTCCTGGGGGGTGAAAATCCTCAGTAGTACTGCCATTATCTAGCTGTGTAATATTTAACAAGGTATTTTATCTCTCTCTTTAATTCTCATCTTTGTAAAAGAAGAGGCTAACCTCAAATGGTCCCCATATCCTCTTCAGGTCAGAATCCAAAGCCACCTGTCAATATTGGCAAACTGTACCATACAAAGAGTGATAAAAGAGAGACCTCTGTGTTCCGGGAGGAGGTGACTTTGAGCTAGGGCATGAAAGAATCAGAGCAGCTAAGAGCATAAAAGGACATCCTGGAAGAAGTACAAGTTGTAGAGACCACATGGAAATTGGTGATAATTAGTAAAACACCAAGTTTTATAAAGAAGCATTCATCCTACCCTCCCCCACAGCCCCATTCCTTACTGAAGCTTTTCTGTGGCCCCTCACCCAGGTACTTCTCCCAGTGGGAGCAGGGTGCTCTCCCTCAGGCCTCAGAGCCTGCTTCTACCACCGATCTCCATGCCCCACTGTACAGCTCTAGAAGTGTTCAAAAGCCTGTGCTGTAAATGAGTCACATCGTGTCAATAATGCTGACACCATGGTCATGTTGGACAAGAGCCCTAACAGATAGCAGAACAACCTGGGACTCTAGGGTGCTGTGGAAAATGCCAGGGATTCGATCTTCATCCCACCCCCCAACCCCCCCCACCCCCGACAGGGAAATCAGCCTGCACCTGGAACTCCACAGAGGCTGTTTAATAAGACTTTGTTTACTTCCTTCCTGCTGCCTCTGACTGTATAATCCTTTCTGATTCTTTCCATGATTTGACTCTAAATGAAAAAGTGTGACCTCACAATCGGGAGACCCCAAGTCTATGACACCACTATCAATCCACTAATGTCCCAGCATTTGATCTGCTGAGATGAAATAAAGAGAAAAATGTCCCTAGGAAAAATAACCGTTCTTCTTACCTGGAACAGATCGCAGCATTCTGCAGACAATCGACTGAAGCAGGGAGGTGAGGTGGGGGAGTCACTCTTTCATTTTGCCTTTTAAAAAAATTCTAAAACCCCACTTTGAAAAATTACATTCTTCATTGGGCTTAAGACCATTTTAGCATTTGTTTTTTATCTTTACAATAAACTGAGACGCTTCTATATCACACTAGACTCAGGAAATTAGGTATGATTATGAAATTGAAGGACAAGTGTAAGGTAGGGGAAATGTGTGGGAAATCAGGGAAGGGAGGAGCAAAATGAGAAAGAAGAAATTTAGTTTTCTTAGAAGGATGCTCACTGTGACTGTACATGGCTGACTTCCTCTGCATCTCTCACAGAGTTGGGAAATAAAGAAGCTTTTCAGGGCAGAGATCACACACCCCATTCCCATACTTCAGTCTGTGTAATTTAGCAGCTACAAGCCTTTTGCTTGACTAGATTCCATTTACTTTATCTCACCTCTCAGCCCACCATGCCCTGGCCCCAGTGTTTGTGCAGAGTTGGGGGAGGGGAGAGAGGAGGCCTACATATCCACTCTCAAGTATGCGGTTTCACTATTTCAATTATGAGGGAGATAGCACTCAATCACCAAAACTAAGATCCCTGCCCACAATGACAATACACATAAACTCCAAACAGGCAAATCATATGATCTGTTACAAGGTGTGGGGCTATAGAGTCACCAGATAACTTATCCTCCAAAGTGGGATATTTGAGAGTGAAAGGAGACAGTGTTAGCAGCTCTACTGAAATTGTAACCATCCTGAACAAATGGGGAGGCATCATGACACTAGCATGGGAAAGGGACAAGTGGCACAGAGTGGGGAGTCCACAGTGAGGGTGCAGATGGGGAGTCTACAGTGAGGGTGCAGAAAAGGCAACATTTTTTAGGAGAGAAAAGAAGGGAGAGGAAGCAGCAGCATGGAAAGAAAGGAGAGAGGGGAGAAAGAAGCATTGTATTTATTTATTTATTTTTCATTGTTTCTCCCAATCCCAGGTTGGGAATCCTGAGTTGTTGGGCTTGACATTGTCCATACCTAGCCATCAACTTAGTGCCTGAGCCATTAGGGTGCACTGAGAAGGGGAATATTTACCTATTCTGAATAGTCGGGGTGACCTCATAGAGAGGCAATACCTCACATTTCCTCATCCATTAAAGAAGGGGCTTGACTTAAAATTATTGTTAAGCTTGCATTCACTTCTGACACTTCACACAATTTTCCAGGACTACTCTTCTCTGACCTGCCTAGGATTGCTGAGGGTCCTCCAGGAGGACTAAAATCATGTTTGCAGATGGCACACTGCCATCTTCTGTTGTCTTTTTAACCACTGAGTGCGCTTTTATAGCAAATTTGACAAAGAGTTTACATTTAGAGGAAGGTCTAGTTTTGTGAAAAGAGGCATTTGCTTTTGAGCATGATAAATTAGAAATGATAGAAGGATCCAGGTGAAAATACCCAGGGACAGTTGGTATGTGCTAGCCCAGGAGAGTGCAGAGAGAGTCAACCCATCAGCCCACAGGTTAAGAACTGACTTCCAAGTCCGGTAAAACTGATTAGCAACAATAATAGAATTTCTGTGAGCTATAGTTTGTTTACTTCTTAAATAATGAGAATAATAATAACAATGATGGGGAGATTAATGGGTATAAAATCATTAGTATCCAGGTCATAGGATGTTTCCTATGTTGGAGTCAGGGAAGTTGCTGCTGTGATGGTTATTGAACTGTTCACTTAGAAGTCATAGCTGAAACTTTAAGTGTGAATGGACTTGGGGAAGAATGTATAAAGGAGAGCAGAGGTCTTTTAATAACCTTGAAAAATTCTTGTATTCAAGAGGAGAAGAAACAAGAGACAAGAATCAAATGCAGAAAGACAATTTGGAATTGTGCTGCTCAAGAGATGATGGGCATCCCCAAGTACAATGGGGAAAAGGAATGCCACCGACATGGGGGCTGATAGGTCATGGAAAAGTTCAATGGGTGGTGAAGAGTAAGGGAGCTAAGGAAAGCCTTTTTAAAGAGTAGATTAAATCAGTATATACATTTGTTCAGGAAAAATGACAATAAAAGGGGGTAGTACTAGTTCTGGTTATAATGTCTATGTCTAAAGGCAGGGGGAAATAGGTCAAGTGAGCCAAAAGAGGCAGACTTAATTTTGAGGGCAAGAATCAGAAAGCATTGGAAGGACTACTCTCTAGAAACAAAGTGGAAAAATTATTATTACCTCAGAACTTTTCTTGAGCGTTCTGCTAAGATGTACAAGTAGAATGATATCCCATGATACCAGAGTAAGGCCTGGGCATGTTGTAACCCTGGGGAATGTTGAAGGAAGGGAGAGAGGGAGGGAAGGAGAGAGGAAAGAATCAGAGTTCATATTCCTTCTTCAGGTGATCTATTCCCTCTCCTATAGATCTAACTCTTAATGTCTTCCATTGAAACCCTCTCAGGCAGACAAAAGGCAAAAGCAGAGTCCTCCAAACCTGCTTCTTGACTGTCCCCAGATTTGGACCTTTCACTCTGGTCAGCATTGGGAGGAGTATTCCAACAGCATTCCTGTTGCTCTTTCAGATCCCATAATTGTGCCCACATCATGGCTTTACCCAATCAGTCTGTTGACTGGGATGTCCTGCTGATGCTGTACCAAACATAATTCTTCAGAATTTAGCTGAAAGGTGAAAGTGCTTCTCAGGTTTTCTAAAGTCTGCTGACCTATCTGCTGAGCTATCCTGTCTCTGAATCTGCCCTTGGAATGTATTGACTTGTATTGACAAAGCCTAAAAGTATAGCTGCAGGACACCTCTGGGTTGTATAAACACAGTCACTTTGGAATCCTCTTCAGAAGTGCATCAAAACAGGGTGACCTTGGCTCATTGAAGACTTTGTGCCTGAGGCTGCATAAAAGGGACATATAGGTAGATATCCAGAGCACATCAACTTTGATTCAGAAATATTTGCTTCACAAATTATTTCATGACTTACTATTGAATGTAATAAATTGCCCCAAAATGTAATGGTTTAAACAACAGCATCTATTTTGCTCACAAATCTGAAAATTGGGCATCTCTCAAAAGGGATAATTTGTCCCATTTTCTTCTGTAATAGCTGGGTTGATATGAAGGCAGGAGCTAGAATCAGCTTCTGAAAACTCACGCATATATCTGGTTTCTTGTAGGAGACTCAGATAGCTCAGGACTAGAACAGCTGGAGCTTCTCAAAGATTTCTATCTGTATGTGTTCTCTTAACAAAGTCTCTCCTACAAGGAGGCTTTTTTGTTAGTCACACTTCTTAAGTTTTCGCCCAGGATTCTGATATGTCTGCTTCAAGAATGTTATGAGTCCAGTTCAAGGGCAGGGAAAAAGACCCTACATCTTGATGAAGTGCAATGTTACACGGTCAGGAAAAGAAGGTGAAATAGAGACAGCGTGGCCATATTGAAAAACTGTAATCCACCACACCTAGCTTTTCCTTTCATTTTAACCTTCTTCTCGTTCCACCTGCATTTTAACAGCACCTGGTTACTTTCTCACCTTGATCTTTGCCTCGGAGTCCTGCCAATAGAGTAAAGGTGTAACAGTTTGAATTTTGTGGTCAGATTAAACAAAATGCTATTCCTTTCTTACTATTTGTATAATCTGGGCAAATAATTTAACCTTTCTGATTATTAGCTTTCACGTGGACAATAAGCGAGAAGGAAACTACCTCCCCATGTCATTATTCTCAAAGATGTCTTCCTTCCAATCCCTATTGCTCTTCTACGTGGTCCCACACAGATCTGAAGCCTCCTTCCTGCACCTGTCCTTGTTGACAGCCCCAGGCGCAGCCTCTCCAGCCCTTGTGAGAAAACTAGAACAAAATTGGGCCTCAAATAAATACAAATAAGTGTGCTCACCCCACACGCACTGCCTGCACATGATAAACCAATTCATCATGTGCTAATGATGAACAGTCTGCTTGCCCGATGCCAGACATTGGAGACTAAGGGTGCCCTCCATGCCCTGATGTTAATTACTTCTTTGACTAACTCCAAGAGACACTTATTAAATTTTGAAACTCTCTGCTAGTAAAGGGGCCCACAAATGTATTGCTGATGTCTCTGTAACTTTCTGAATTAAGGAACAAAAACACCAGTCAAGGGAGAAAGGAAGAACCTTGCTGAAGCAGAGAAAAGCAGATGGAAACATATTAACCTCAGGCCCATCATCCAGAGAGCAGTGAAAGCTGTTCAATACAGGGGCAGCGCCACAGAATTCAACATCGCTGAAAAACCAACCTTGATTCTAATGGCACTTGTAACCATTGTGGTCTGGGGTTATGTAGCTTTTTTGAGCCTGGGTTTTATCTTTAAAATAGAACTACTTTATAGAGTTTCTGTCAACAATAGTGATAATCTTCCAATACAGTGCCCAATCCATAAAGTGTGAGCAATAAATGGCAGATACCACCTCTCGTACCCCTTTAACATGACTGCTATTATTAGTACTTGGCTAAAATGGCAGCCTTATTTGACAATACTCCGTTGTTATTTAATACCCAAGACAGTCAGCATCAGGCCAAAGCAAAGATAAATAACATGGTAACAAAAAGAGATGACCCTCAAATGTTTCTTTAGTAACCTTAGTGA
The DNA here is from genome assembly GCA_004363575.1 of Solenodon paradoxus. Taxonomy (NCBI): domain Eukaryota; kingdom Metazoa; phylum Chordata; class Mammalia; order Eulipotyphla; family Solenodontidae; genus Solenodon; species Solenodon paradoxus. The sequence continues at coordinate 32,841 of RJWH01000520.1, read as the reverse complement.
TTTTCTTGTCAATCTTCTCTGATTTTTCTAACATCTTTCCAAGGATTTGTCACTTGAAAAGTTCTCCATTCAAAATCTATGAACTATATTGGAGTCTGAGCTTCACCATCTCTATATATCTAACCTCAGACAACAGAAAAATCCTGTTTCAACTTGGACGTAATAATACCTAGAGCATGTGCTTAGTTGAGAAATCACCTGCAGTATATCTAGAATGCCTTGTTTGCACTAAGGACACCACAAATATTTAAACATTGTCTCTTGAAACCCAGGAATTATTTAACACTTTTTAACTGTGTGAGAAATACAGACTTAAGTCCGCACCTTCCACACACTGTTGATGCGCAGTCCTCACATACACCCATATACATGCACGCACTCACATACAGACACACATACACAAACATGTACATACATGCATGTACACATTCACATGAACTCATGCAAACTCAAATGTGTGCATATACTTACATGTGTGTGCATAGTTATACTCTTGCCATTATACACTCACATACATGTACACACTCACATTCATGCACACACAAATTCAGTCGCATTCACATACCTGTATATATGGATGCTCATAAATGCTCACATCCACATATGTAAAGCACACTTTACTTATACACATATCCATATACTCACAAATATATATACATACTCAGATACACACACTGAAACATGTACATATATATTCATATACGCACACATAGCCAAATGCATGTCCTTCTCTTAAAATGGGTGACTGTTCTGGATCATTTCCTTTTAGGTAATCCCCCTAAATAATCTTGGAGGAGAAAGCAATTTGCACCTAGTGCAGGAGATAGTGCAGAGGAGATTGTTCTGACTCTGTCTCTTTGGCCATAATGTATTTCACGCCAGGTGTGCAAGTTATGGATCATTTTCTCAACATCCTGAAAATTAACAAATCGAGGTTTGTCATCATGATTTTTGGAGACCTTTACAAGAATATATACTTGAGTCCATTGTACACTACATCTATGAATCAGAATATACAGGGCTTGAATCCTAAGATCTACATCCATATATGAATGATCACTCAGATCCAAGAGCCACTCATCTGATTTTTGCAATCATCCTTCATGCTGGTTTCAGATAGAATAATTAATCATAATCTATCTTAGAGGTGAGAAAAGTGAGGATGGGTGAAATCTGACCAGATGATAAACCAGTGAGTGATAGAGGTTCAAAATGTTTTTTGATTCCTAGTTCATCCCTGCTGGTAACTAGCTATTTGACTGTGGAAAAGTCACTTAAATTGTCTGCCATTTATCTGTCTAAAATTAAATGGAGATAGAACTTCAGTCTCCTTCCCTTGCGTAAGCATAGTAAGAATACCTGGAGGTGATATGTGGAGTAATAATTGTCCACTTAAGTACAAAACAGGAAATGCATGATTTCAGGACTCAGAACCAGTCCTGAAACTAGGGTCTGTTCTCTATGTAAATGAATGACAAGAACATTCATTCTGTTACTGAAATCTAAGATTAGCTTTAAAAGATACGGGTACCCAATCACTTTACTAAATGCTTTTGCTGACAATGGAGACAGCAATCAAGACAGAGACCAACCTCTGCTCCACAGCAATTCCAGAGGCCAGGGCCCTCCTCCTCCATTTGGCTACTTTTCTTGGATGTTTCCCAGCCCCTCACAGGTAGAGAAAGTGTAATGTTCTGCCATCTGTGTTCACAGTGATGACCAACTTGCCACATTCAATGATGAGGACCATCGTGCCCTGAAATTTTATTTCAGAAAGATTCCAATGGCTTCTTAACATCTTGAAGAAAATGGCCAATCCAAAGTCGAAGAAAGAAACTATATAATAACTTTGACTTTTATGTTATTTCATAAAAGGCGTAAATATTATGACTTAAATTTGGAACTTAAAAGCCATTGTTTTCCCAATCCCTGATAAGAAAGCTAAGAACCACATTTATACTTTACTATATAGTATATAGTAGCTTTTCATGTTGGTCCAATTGTTGGATCCACTTTTTGTCCCTAACAGTGCTTTGCCTTTTTTTCCTTCTTATATATGTTATATATATATATGTATATAGATAGATTTCCTTCTTATATATTTCTAATATATGTTATTTTGCTGAATTTTAAGCCTCCTTAAATCCTTTCTGGAACAAGAAGCAATATAACAAAATAAAAACAGATTTCCCCTTTGCTACCAGAATTCTTCTACTTTTATGTTACACATAGGCAGACATAAAATATTTAGGTTCAATGTACCATCGGTCACCACAAGGCATTTATTATGCACTTCTTATGTACAAGGAACTGTAAGGACTACAAATAAGTGTAGCAAACAGCATGAGGCTTCCAGTGTAGCCCAGAGATAAAGGACATTCGCACAGGAAAGAAAAACATCCAGGAAGGAAATGCTAGGAAAGGAAATGATTGTTGTGGGGTAGGGCACCAGAAAAATCTGAAGAAGAAAAGACATAAGGTGAACTTTCAGGAACATAGAAAATTCTAATGTTTGTGGGGAATCTGGAAGAAAAGAAAAAGAGTAAAAATAATAATCCAGAGCACAGGATGAAGAAAATTAGTTTAGGGAGAACAGCATAAACGGGGTTCTCAAATTTGAGCACTGGAATAACCCAGAGGGTTTGCTGAAAGACTGAGTGTGGGGCTCTCTCTCCCCAGGGTTTCTGTTTCAGGGAGCCTGGGGTGGGGCCCAAGATGTTGCCTTCCTGACAAGTTCCCATGTGATGCCTTTGCAGCTTTTAGAGACCCTCACTCTGAAAAACACTGATCAAAACAAGAGAGTCCCTGCCCACCCCCACTCCCCGCCCCCACACACACACCATTTTAGACAAGAGTTGAGGAGTTTCCTGTTTTGAAGCTATGGGAGGTGAGAGTAGAGCCCATGGGGTCCAGTTTGTGATGTACCCCCTATGCTGAAAGCCTCCCCTGCATCCTTGTTATCTTCCTACAAGCTACTCAGAACTGTTCCCTCTGGTGTCCTCTTTACTTGCTTAACTAAAATAATCACAGTTTGCAAGGGAGTGAAAAAATAAAAGATGTTGTACTTTTCTCACCTGGACTTTGCCACTTGGGAGAAATCCCCTCTTCCCAACCGCAAAAGAAACTATGTCCTCAGATGGTTTTCTTTAGCCCTGCCTGCTCTCCTCTTCCATCACAGACTCACTCAACTCCCAAGTCCTATTGAATACTATTCTGACTAAAACACTAAGCCCCCTCTGGGCTTCATAGCATTTGGACTCCATGGGGTACATCAAATGGTGAGCATCAGGGTAAGGCTTCCTGAGACCCCTGATGCTTTCTCTCCCACTTTGGTTGGATGGCTTGTGACAGACCTAGGAGTCATACAGATCTGAGCATAAGTCCGCTTAACCTCTCACTACTTACTGCTCAAATGATTTAGAAAGCCACTTGATAGCTTAACCTCAGTTTCCCAAACTTTTAAAGAGGATAGAACAATATTATCCCTATTGTTGGAATTAGTAATAATTAATGGGCTCTGATCTCACATATGGCCAATGCAAGCACATTGAATGGAAGCAACTTCTATAATTCCACTACTCAAGGCCATATCTTCATTGCTCAACAAATATGTAATATTAATTCTACTCTCTGTGCCAGGTAATAAATATAATTTTAAATTGAGAAGATAAAACACATGTGCAAATGACTATGTGAGCAGACACCATAAAGGGAATGATATCCAATGGCCAGACGATAGTTATGAAGTTTAGGGGAAATTTAGATTGAATTTCTCATGGAAAATTTCAAGGAGATGTGAACTTGAACTGTATGTAGGAAGGCTTTTAATAACCAATAACTGGGGGTAGCATTCCAGGTGGATGCACTGACAGGAGCAAGTCTTAAGGGAGGACTCTGAGGGAGGACTTCGGTGCAGATGTAAACATCTAGTGGAACTTCAAAGGTGACATAGAGAACACTAGGGAGAGAGGCTAAAAATGAACTTTACTTAAAGACAATACCAAACAAGCCACTTTACTTTAGTCTAAAAATGCAAAATAGCACAGTAGTTAAGATGAGGACATCTGAAATCAGGCCACATAGGTTCAAACTCAACCTGAGGAGATATGTGAGCTTGAACAATTACTTAACCTCCTTATGCCTGAGCTTTGTCATCTGTAAAATGGAGATAAAAACAGAACTACATCATAGGTTTGTTGTGAAAATTAATATGCATAAATGTCTAGAACATTCTGCAAATGGTAAGCACTGGATAACTGCTAGTTAATATAATGATTATTTGTAAGACTGTCTCTGAAAATTATATAGCCACCAATTTATCCAGTCCCAGCAATTATCATCCAAAAAGATAAAGTAAATATGTTTCCTAGTTCTAAATGTTCATTAATCTTCTCATCTATGAATTCTATCATTTACTCATAAGTCAAGATATATTGAACATTCTGTGTGCCAGGGATAGTTCTAAGTCCTGAGATAAAAGGACAAATAAGGGAGACAAGCTCCCTGATTTAATGGAACATGAATCTTACTAGGGGAGAGAGACCATGAAGAAGTAATATAAGCTCTCTGAGTGATTAGTATAGGGAAAAAAATGAGATAAGTAGATAAAAAAGAATGAGGGGCCATGGAAGTCCTTTCTGATTCGAAGACAGTGGAGCACGGGCCTGAATGTAATTAGAGTGAGCCAGACACATATACATGAGCGTGGTCTCCAAAGGAAACAAATGCATATTGCAAAACCTTGGCAGGTTTAAGAAACATAGGCGATAATAGGGCTGCAGCTGGGGACAGATAATGAAGAGCTTTATAGAACAGAGAAAGGCATTAGGTTTCTTTCTAGGTGTGATGACAGTAAAAGTTACCAGAAAGTTCTAGGCAAGAGAGTGACATGTTCAGATTTAACTAGGGTGTTTGTTATTATTGCATTTTAGGATATTGAAATTGCACCTCTGTCTGTGTATTTCACACTACACTCACCAGAGTTCCAGTATCCTTTACCTCCTCCTTTCTTCCCTCCATTTACGCCCTCAGAGTAGCCATAGTCTTGCAACCTATGAATTTTGTTGATTCGACTGTTTTGTTTCTTTATATTCCACATATGAGTGAAACCATCCTGTATTTCTCTTTTTCTCTTAGGTTTATTTCACTTAGTATGATCCTTTCCAGTTCCTACCAGATCAACACAAAGGGTTAGAGACAAATTCCAAGGATTTACTTTTTGTTTTGAAAGGTCACTCAAGCAACCTTGAGAATAAACTATAAAGAGGTGAAGAGTAGAAGCAGAGAGGTCATTTGGGAGAATTTTACACTATCTAGGTGAGAGATGAAGATGAAGTAAGCCAGGAGGTCACAATAATGAGAGTTAGTGATCAGGTTCCAGATATGTGTCAAACTGAGCCAACAGAATTTGCAGATAGCTTTGGATATGGGGGTAAATGACAGAGGGATAAATTAGTAAAGACTCCAAAGTTTGTAGGAATTTTCAGTGCATAAAATTAAAGATGTTCACCTAGGGAGTGAGAAGAGAGAGAAGATGGCAGAACTAAGATCTGGGACTCTCTCACCTTTAGAGGTCAGGAAGGACAGAAGAGTGAAGAGGGGGGCCTAGTGGGAAAGACAGGGATCCAAGGAGGGAGTAATCCTTGGATCCATGAGAAGAAAATATTTTAAGAACGAAGTCGTGAATGACTATTCCAAACGATGTGAAACTCATTAAATAAGATGAATAAAGAAAAGTCAGCATTGGATTTAAGAATGCTGGAGCATCAGTGATCTTGACAAAAGCATTTTACTAAAGCATCAGGGACAAAAGCGTGCTGTAAGTTATTTCATGAAAAAGTCGGAGCTTGGGAAGTATTAATTACACTTTGAGAATTTGTGCTATAAAGCAAAATAGAGTGAACACTGGAAAAGATTGGCGATAACTAGGTGTTATTTAAGATGGGCTATCTTAAAGCAGGTTAGGCTCATGAGAACAATCCAGAAGAAAAACTACTGAGTAAAAGTCAGAGAATATCACAGGAGCAATGACCCTGAATAGGGGAGAATGGATGGGAACCTGAAAACAAGGAGAGAGGCCCAGTTCATCTGTACATGAGGGAGACAAAAAATGGGAGACAAGTATAATGGATGGCAAACACAGAGAGGTGGGGGTGACTTTCCTAACAGATTGTCTCTTCTAATATGGAAACTGAAGTCCATACACAGAGATTTTTAAATCACACAAATAGTTCATGGTGAAATCACTCCCCATTCCCCATGAAATTACACCATCATGTCTCAACTCACTGGAAAATATTTATTACTCTTTCTGAACCCCATTGGATTGTTCCTAACAGATTCATGATGGTTATTGTTTTTCTTTAAATGATCCTGAATTTCTTTTGAACTCTTGGCCATGTGCCAAGCACTAATGTAATGAGAAGTTTGGAACTGTGCCCTGGATGTTCACTTACAAAGATTTAAAAATCCCCCACTGACCATTTGAGAGGAAGAAGTATATAAAATTAAAAAAACACAACAACAACAACAACAAAAACAGACTCCACTAAGTCCACCTAGTATGTTTCACAATGGAATGGGGCCACAGAATCCTTGACTTCAGGATCCAGTGCCTGGCAAAATACTCTCTCCACAGTGAGTATTTGTTGAAATCTATTGACTAAGTCAGTGAACCATTTATATTACAAGTTATTGGAACTTCTGAAATGCAGCCAATTCTTTCTCATGCCCAGTATCAATATTTCAACTGTGTAATCAACATACCTTAGGGTGGGTTCTTTTCACTTTTGTTTTTAGGCTGAAAATTGAACAATAGCTTATAATTGTCCATAAACGCAGAGACAATTTCAAGTTATGTAGGCCCAATTATTGGTGCTCAGCCCTAGAAGCAGGGATTAATTGCTACGTTATCTTGATAAAACAACCAATTTAACACCAAAACAGTTAACTAGAAGTATCATAAAGATGATGAGTCAGTGGTCTATGATGTACTAGTACCCGAGAGACTTCTGATTGGGACAGAAAAGACCACCTATATATGGAAGTCACCTGGTCACTTTCTAGTCTCTGTTTTACTAACATGTTCCTGAACAATTTTTGATTTTAGATGGCAACCCAACAATCCCAGCTACTACTAAATTGATGATCAGACTTTGAATTCTTAGCCAGTCTTCCCCTAGTATATCCAGCCCTTCATTTCTCAGAAGATAGGGAATACGTCACCTACGACCTTTTTATACAGGATGGAGTGATGTCAAGGGCAAAGAGGGAGCTTATTATTGTTTTCTTACCCCAGTTTATTGAGATATCATTACATATGCCATTGTAAAACTTAAGGTATACTCTGTGATGATTTGCTCTATGTATATATTGAAATGGCTATCACCATGAGCCTAGTAAACACAGCTGTCATCTCATATATTTCGAACTTTGAACACAGTATTTGTGTGTGGGGGTGGGACTGAGAATTTTTAAGTCTACTCTCCTAACAACTTTCAAGTATACAATGCACTATTGTAAATTATAGTCACAATGACGTACATAACATCCCCAGAATGTATTCATCCTTTAGTTAGAAGTTTACTCTCTTTGACCACCATCACCCAATCCTTCTAAAAGTAACCCCTGCCAATCACCAATTTATTGTGTTCCCATGAATTTTGCATTTTAGATTCCACATATATGTAAGATCACACAGTATTTATCTTTCTGTCTGACTTATTTCACTTAGTATAATGCCTTTTAGATCTACCCATAATGTTACAGAATTTCCTTTTAATGGTTTAATAATATTCCATTTGTGTATATATATTTTTAATTCATCTATTCATCTTTCCATAGATATTTAGGCTGTTTCCATGTCTTGGCTATTATAAATAATGCTATAGCAAATGTGGAGAACAGGTATCTCTTCAAGAAAATGATTTCATTATCTTTGTATGTATATTCAGAAGTGGGATTGATAGATTATATGGAAGCTCTGTTTTTAATTTTTGAAGAATCTACACACTGTTTTCCATAGTGCTTATACCAACTTACATTCTTACCAAGAATATACAGGAGTTCTTTTTTCTCCATATCCTTGCCAACACTTGTTATGTCCTGTATTTTTATAATAACCATTCTAACAGGATTGAGATTGACATCTCATTGTGGTTTGATTTGCATTTCTCTAATTATTTGTGTTGTTAGGACCATCTGTATGCCTTACTTGCCGTTGTATGTCTTTGGAAAAATGCCTTTTCAGAACCATGGCCACTTTGTTAATTTTTTTTTTTCTATTGAGTTTTACGAAATCCTTTCCTAATTACAACAGTAACCCCCTACGATGTTTTAATTGTTGTTGTTAATGTTTTGTTTTGCTATCTGATGAAGATCTACTTCTTAACTTGTTTTTTGTTACTTGTGTTTTAGATACATTTCCAAAAAATCATTACCAAAACCCATCTCAAGTAACTTTTTTCTTATTTTATTCTAGGAGTCATATGGTTTCTGGTTTTACATTGAAGTTTTTAATTTACTTGGAGTTAATATTTGTAAGAGAAGTAAGAGAAGGGTCTAGTTTCATACTTTATATGTGAAAATCAATTTTTCCATCTCTGTTTATTAAACAGATTGATATTTTCCTCATTGTGTGTGGTTCTCTTAATTCCCATGTCAAATATTAGTTGTGCATATATGCATGGATTCGTTTCTGTGTTCTTGTTTTAGGTCCATTGGTCTAGGTGTCTAACTTTGATAATAGTATCATATTTTTTATTATAGCTTTGTAATATATAGTTTAAAATCAAGGAATGTGATTCCTCTAGTTTTGTACTTTTTTCTCAAGGTTGCTTTGGCTGTTTTGAGTTCTTTTAGAATTTTTTTCTATTTATATATAAAATCTATGGAAATCTTGATAAAGAGTGCATTAAGCCTATAGATGACTTGGGTAGCATGGACTTTTAAATAGCATTCATTTGTCATTCATATTATTTTTCATTTATTAATATCAATTTTTCATCAAAGTTTCACATTTTTCAGTGTACAGATACTTTACCTCCTTGGTAAATTTATTCCTAAGTATTTTATTGTTTTAATTCTATTATAAATATTATTTTTAATTTCTTTTCAGATAGTTATTTGTTGGAACAGAGAAATGTAACTGATTTCTTATGCAGATTTTTTTATCCTGTAGAATTTGATTACTGGTTCTAGAAGATTTTTGGTGGAGTGTTCAGTATTTTCTATATACAAAATCATATCATCTGTAAACAGGGATAATTTTTATTCATACATTCTAATCATATATATTTTATTCTTTTCTTGTTTAACTGCTCTAGGTGGGATATCCAATATTATACTGCATGGTAAGGATAAGAGTGGATACATTTGTTTTGATCCTGACTTTAAAGGGAAAGATTTTAATCCTCTTCTTGAGTCTAACGTAAGTTGTGGAATTCTCATATATAACCTTTATTATGTTGGAGCAATTCCTTCTATTGCCAATTTGTTGACAGTTTTATCAGGAAAAGATGATTAGTTTTGTCAAATGTTCCTTTCTGTACTTCCTTGGGATACCAGAGAGATGATATAGACAGGTAATAGAAAGATAATAGATACATAGATACATAGATAAATGACTGATCAGTAGATCCCATAAAACCTGTAGACTTTTTCACTCCTTTCATTCTTTTTTCTACTGACTAGATTATTTCAAATGACATATTATTGAGTTCACTGATTCATTCTACTGCTTGGTTGTGTCTGTTATTGAAGTAACCTATTGAGATCCTCTATTCCACATTGTATCTTCCAGTTCCTAGATTTCTATTTGTTAGTTTTGTGAATTCTATTTTTTGTTAAACTTCACATTTTGATTATACATTCTTTTACCAATTTAATTTAGGTGTCTACATGTATGTTCTTACAGTTCACTATACTTTTTAAGAGGACTATTTTTAATTATTTGTCATATAGTTCATAGATCTATATTTCTTTAGGGTCAGTTATGGTGTTTTGTTAGTTTCCTTTGGTAGTATTATGTTTTCCTGATTCTTCGTGAAACTTGACTCCTTGAATTGGCATCTATACATGTTAATATGCAGTCTCATCTTCCAAAGATTACAGGTTCACATCAGTCAGCTCAGCCTGGGGTAGTGGACAGATCATATAATACTCTATGGGAAAGCAGGATTTGCTATTGGGATTTCTAATCGTATTATTTAATTGCTTGTGCTCTGAAGTGAGGGAGGTGCTTCCAGCTGGACTACAGGTTCAGGTGAATCTACAAATAGGTTTTCATGGTCAGAAGAGGACTCAGACTGTGCTTTGTGATCAGGTAGATTACTGGCTGCACCCTTTTGTTTGGTAAGGTCACAGGCCAGGCTCTATGTTTGGGAGAGATATCCTGAAATTGGATAGGGATGAATGCAGCTCTGTTTTCTGATCGATTTGCTATATACGGCCCCTGACCCCACAAAAGGACAGGGTCCTGACTGGGTTCACTTCCTAGGTAAAGCTGCAGGCTATATTCAGCAATTAAGCGGAATCATAGGTTGGGCTCCAAATCAGATCACATTGTGCAGGCTTTTACCCTAATGGGGCTGTGGGATATGGGTCTAGTCACAGCTGTTTAGGTTTCTGAATAGCCAAGGCTTCTTGATTGCGCAGAATTGGTGATTGTGCTCAGCTGTTAGGTGGGACTGTGAATTTACTTCCTTTCCCCATCAGAACTGTATAACAGGCTCTATAGTCAATATATTATATACTATTTGAGCTCTCCAAATAGACAGGCCTCCCAGCTTGTCTCCACATATGGGCAGAGATACTGACTGGGATCTCTCCTCAAGCACTAGTGTAATAAGAAAAGCAATCTGCCAAGATTGAGCACTAGTTGTTGTTAAGTCCTTCCTCCATTCCCCACCTCTGTCTGATCTCTAGAGGTCCAGGAGAATTCCCCAGCAATTCACATCAGAAGCAATTCCCATTAGGCCAGACCCTAGCAGGCCTCCCAGAAATCTGGGAAGCATCCCACAACACTGGGGAACCCTGTGGGCTCTCTTTTTACACTGGAGGAATCACAGACCCAGGGGACCCTCTCAATGTGACATTGTGCTTTCTGGGGGAGGAGAAATACAGTCAAGCGAAACAGCAACTCTTAATTTCTAGTGTGGTCCTTCTCAGTCTCTGTGCTGTGGGGGGTGGCGGGGGTTCTGCTTCAGCTCTATCCCCAGGTTCTGGGATTTTCAAAATGGTTTCCTTTAAGTGGTTAGTTGCTAGTTTGTTTTCTTGTGAAGGGAAATGAGTCGGAAACAATCTGTGCTGTTCTTCTCACCTGCTCCTGAAAATTATGTGGTGAAAGAAGTGAAATGGTGGTGGTATACTGGGTGTATTATATACAGATTTTGATTTACAGTGACGTAACTTAAACCTATTTAATGTCATGATACATTGTTTCCTCAATAAAATTTAAAAATAAATTATTAAAAAAGGAAAAAAGAAAGATGGTAGAAATGAAAATTCAAATCATGATATTGAATTTAAATTAAAATCTCAATTAAAATGTTGTAGTTATAAAGTGTATCATAAAACTATTCAGAAAAAACTAGAAAAGTCATCTTGATATCTTGCCTCTAGAACAAGAAGGTAATATGGGATACCTATGAGAGTAACCAATGGAATTTTGTAAGAGCTAACGATAAATTCAGAATGGTCTGCATTGTCCACAACAGACCACGTATGTCTTTGGGACCACACAAGGTCTCTATTCAGTCTCACTTTTTCTAACTAAGTGACCTTGAACCCATCATGTAATCTCTGTATCAGATGTAAAATACCGCCTATACCTCCAGAGACACTGGGGAGATTAAATGACATAAAATGTACAAAGGAATGAGCCTGGATCCTGTCCCCAGTCTGGGTGTCTGACACCTCAGTACTTGTACTCCTTCTTTCACAATAAAACATCTGCCTATCCCATCAGGTTCTTTGGAAATGCCAGAAGTTTTTAATCACTGATTGCACACACATGTGGCCATTCCTGCAAGTGGTGAATTTACAGGTAAATGTATTTTCCCAGTATTTATTTCTCATCTCTTCAATCCGTTCTCATCTCTTCATTTCAGATCAGACATTTCAGCTTAACAGGGAAAGTTAATGGAACAGCTGATTGCCACATACATAAAAGTTGGTGAATATCATTTCTGATGTATAACTGCTGAAGAGAAAAAAGTATTTTAGGCACATTCTCCTTTCTCCCTGACTACAGCAGTGAGTAAAATCAATGTGACTGATACTGAAGTGTCAATTGCCCTGGGAATGCATTCTAATTTAAAATGGAAAGAAGCAGAGGACAAGCGATGTGCAACCCTCAGGCATTTGGATCTGGTAGAATATTTTAAACAAACTGTTTACTTTATAAACCCTTAGGGCAGAAATGATGTCTTTCTGAATCTGTACAGCCCCAAGGATACTGTTGTTGCTCCATAAACATTAAATAAAATACCAATATTCATAGTTTGTTGTACATTTTGTCAAATCTCTTGAGGCTATTACATCCAGTTGGGATTTCTAGCAGCAACTTAGAAACTAATTTCTAGGAAGACTTAAAATTCTTCCTTCTTTTCCAGAGCTTATAATAAATAATAACGATATTACTCATCATCCAGTGAGTCTTCCTGAGTTGAGCTATCAGTCCCCTATCCCTACTTTCTCTGGCCATGAATCTCCCTTAGTTGCCCTGGCAGAAATCCATGCATATTCAAGGCTTACATTTATCCCTCATCCCTGTAAAATAAAAATTACTAAAAGGAACATAATATAGTGCCATTAAGATAATCTGAAACCTCCAATTATTACGTAATATGTAGCCTTAACCAAACTACTTAGGGTTAAATTTCAGCTCTTCTGTTTATTACTTGTATGACTTTGGGCAAGTCTTCTAACCCTCCATGCCTCACTTCTTTATTATAAAATTGGAATGATGATATTACATTCTTCTAAGAGAGGTTGGAAAGAGTAAATGAGTTAATACATATATGTAAAGTATGTAGAACAGTGTTTGTACACAGCACACACTGTGTAACTAGTAGCTATTTTTATATGTCACACAGGCAGGTTAAAGTTCAGTGTAAAGCAAAACCCCTAACCCTTTGTGCAATAGAAATAGTTTAATTGCCCTCATCCATCACAGGAAACTCAGCAATTCTTCCATTTGACCTCTTCATCTGCCAAGACCAATAAACATGTGATCAGCTACCACCTAAAACTCAATGATAGGTGTCAAATCTTCAGAAGCCTGTTTGAAGAAGTTGAACATGAGAAGTAACTTTTTCTGAGGTCAGTTTTTATGTTTTACTTTTTTCTTTTGTTTTTGTTTTGTTTTGTTTTGGTGAAGCACAGTTTGGTGCTCAGGGTATCTCATAGGAGGGGTATCATTGAAGCATGCACTCCCCCACCTCACTCTCATCCTGGTACTGACTCATCCTCATACCTGACTGACTGCCCCTAATGCACCTGGTGTTGTATGTCTGGTGTAATGCACCAACCACTTTTAATGGTACTCTCTCCCACCATCCTTTCATCTCAGTAAATGCTGTTCAACTGGACTCTGAAACATTCCCAGACATGAAGAAGCTCACCTCTTTATATTCCGACAAACTAATCATTTAACTTTCTTTTTTAGAGTTCACTCATCTCACATGCTATTAAATACTGAGAGTTTTGAAGGCAATAATTTTAAGTTTCTCGATCACCAGTCTCTAGAAAAAAAAAACCTACATAATAGAAGAGCAATAACTGCTTAATAATTTAAGTAATTCAAATATTGTTGGGAGTAGTATCTTGAAAAAATAAGGGAATTAGAAGCACACCATTATGCCTAAAACATGTCACTCCTAAAAGTTTCTTGAGGTTCATCCCTGCCAAGATATTTCCCCAAAATTTTCAAATCACTTTATGTATTAAAAAGGTAAGACGAGAACTCTTAAAAAGTCAGCCTTAGAATCCAAATATTTAAAATGTCATCCTGGTCCCAACTTAGAAACACTTTTCAACTAAAAACTGTTTTGAGCCCCTCACTGAAGTCTTGTTGAAGAAAAGATGCTCTGGAAGTGAACCCCTACATGCAAGTCTCAAGCAATCAGAGATCCTTGTTGGTATATGCTGACAGCAGGAAGGGGAAAAAAGAAAGCACGAAAACATTTATCTCTTCAAACTACTAATCTAGAAATAAAGAGGCAAAAATGTAAGGGATAATTTCTGTTTTACACCACTCTATACCTATATGTCACCTTCCTTGTCAAACTGATCTTTGCCCCCAAATAATAGAACTTTTTCATATTAGTTGCTTTAATTGTGCCAGGAAATCAGACTTAAGTATTACACTAATATCTCAGAAAAAATTTTTACAAGAGTTGGTCAAAAGCTCTACATAAAATCCATTCCGGAAACCCTTTTTCAGAACCAAATCTGCATGGAGCATAAACTGTGTATCTCAATAGTGACACCTATAGATGCATTGAAAAATGTGTTGTCATATCAGCTGTAGAGAAGTTGGCTGTTATTTTTCAATTTCAAAGAAAATGGTCCTATTTTACTTTTATTCCTTTAATATTTATTTATTATTAATTTGCCCTTCTTTCATCTGACTGGACTTTTTTCCTGAAGCTGATGTTTAAAGTATCCCAGAAAGTCAAAAGCACATAATGCATTTCATTTGGGTCAAAATCATTTTCATAAACAAAACAAATAGAAAATGAATCTTTGTCTGCCTACTTTAACACAAAAAGGACAGAATTCCTGACCACAGTGCATCTTCCTTAAGACAAACACAGTAAATAAAATTGAAGATGCAACAAATTAATCAAGTAGTTAAAAGAAGACACTGATGTACAGCCCCTCCAAAGTCAAAATCTTAATTTTAATAGTAATATTATTTATTTCGTTCACGTTATATTCATCTTAGGATAATGAACGCAATTCAGTCTATATTTTACACCAAACCCACCACCAGAGTTCCAGTGTCCTTTGTCATCACCTCTTTCTCTCTTTCCTTCCCTCCTCACTTCCCAACCCCGTTGGCAATCATCAAGAGTGTCCTGTGAGTTTTTGCTGGGGCTTTTCTTTTTATTTGTTTCATTTCATTATATTCCACATGTGAGTGAAATCAATCAAGCAGTATTTCTCTTTTCTTTCTGACAAAGTCAAAATCTTAAATAAGGGTAAAGCAAGGTGAAGATTACAATCTCAACAGCTTATGCCTTGTCACTCAAACTCTAAGGACTTATTCAATTGAATTATAACAGAGAGATTGATTAATTTAGTTGTAGTCCTCTTCTCAGTTGCTCCAAAAACAAAATCTGAGGATATTAAGGTTCTGAATAAATGTGATATTGCTATCCTCCCTGTTCAAATTTCCTTTCTGATTTAGACTGACGACCTTCACGTCACACCTCACGCAAGTGTTGTCCCAGCAACTCAGTTCTGCACATAAGTCATGTCTAAACAATAGCACAATTATTTGAAAGTAGAAAGCTCAAATGTCACTTTCAATAAAATGAAGCAGAACTATGGCTTGGGATAATTTTCCCCTTTAAACAGATTGAAATAAGCTTTTGCCTTTAAAATTAAACACAAAATCCCAGCTTTCATTGAAAATGATCAAAATCAAAGCTAAGAGAAAGTATTACCACCAAGTGCTAACCTCAGTGAAATGAAAGAGGAATTCATTTCCTAGAATTCCTAAATTCATGCATGAGCGTGCAAAAACTTTAACATCTGAAAATGTTGGAACAAACACACTGAAAACTAATCAATGTAGTTTCTGTCAGGCAAAGAAACATTACAATAATATAACAATATAGCTTGGGCTAGTAGTGAGACAAATTAACTAGAAATCTGAAGTCTTGGGTACTGGTTCATTTCCATCTGTGGTGAATGACCTTGGGGAAGATGAATATCTTTGAATAAACTGCTAAATTGTTATTTCCTTTCTGTAAAATGGAAATCATAGCTGACCCCACTTCTCTCTATGGGGATGAGAAGCCTTTAAAGTCATCATCATCACCATCACCATTTTCATCATATCCACCATCACCATTAAATAAAGCAAGCTACAATTCTATTTCCAAAGTTTCATTATTTGTTATTTAATTCAAAATAAATGCCAAAGATTTACAGTTTATTTTCATTTTTTTACAGTAGTCTAGGAAAGAATTAGCAATGCTAGACATGTTTGGTGAATTGTTAGAGTTCTTACACATTGAATTGTCCAGTTGACCTCTGCAACAAATTTATATAAACCTTACTTATCTTCTTTTTTCTGATTACCAGAGTGGTAGACATGTACATTATTAGAAAATTTGGAAACTTTTGAGAAATATAAAGACCATGCATCTCCACTCTAACTCATACTGCTTCTCCACAAACAAAAAGTACTGCTAGCAAATTGAAGTTTGTACTAACAGATTTCATTTTTCCTTAATGGTATATTTTTAAGAATCACATGTTTATATTTATTTTTCAAGAGCAAGTCTCTGATTAACCCATCCTGGTTGGGTTTTTGTTGTTATTTGTTTGTTTTTGTTTTTGCTTTTTTAAGGAAAAGTGCAAGAATGAAGGTGAGTAAGCAGGCAGGCAAGAAGAGAGAGGAGGAAGCAGCACTTTATTTATTTTTATTTAGTTTTTCATCTTGATTGCTTCCCCTCCCCTCCCAACCTTTCCCCCCGCCACACACATCTTTATATGTAAGTGGATTGTGCCCAGTATACTAAATCAGTAGGCCACCAGGGCATGTCAAACAATTTATTCTTTTTTTTTTCACTCGTTCTTCTTGGTTGTCATCCCTCACTACCCGGCCCCACCACTGCAAACCTTGGTCTTCGGGATGTAGGTGGACTGTGCTCAGATAGCCTTATCTGCAACGCCACCAGGGTTGCTCCTATTATTTCATTTTACATTTCATTAAATTATGCTTATGTGGCTATAAAGAAATTAGTGACCTGAAATGTTTCAATCAAGTCTTTAACAAAGCAGATTATATTCATTTTAAAATTTAAAAAAAAGTAAAGGGACAAAGGATTCCAAATGACTGAATCTGATTCTCTTTTCTATCTTAGTATAAACCCCTAAAAACTATCTATTAGTAAAGTGTTACACCGAGAAATGAGATGTGTCCAACGAGACCTATGACAGACTCTAGCAGTGCTATTTTCATGAAAGTCCTCAAAATAAAGATTACTATGGACACCAAATGCGAAAGTTTGTACCACTTCACATATTTTTTAATGAAAGTCACCATTCCATATCAGCAGAAAATCATAGTTTGAACATTGAACCCCCACATTGTGTGAGGAGGTGCCAAGACAGGAAGAGGTGCTTTTGTAGACCATTGGGAACCCCTGAGCATAAACTCTCAAAAGCCTTGAGCAGAATGAGTCCTTGAGTCCTCAGAGCCCAGGCCTCCTCTGTGCAGCCATCTCACATTGTCCACATGAAGGTCCCTTCCTTGCCCCACCTGTGGCCCATGTGCTTGCTTCTGCTGACATGCTGACAGCACTGAACTGTATTTGTACGTATGTCCCCAGAACTTGACTATGAATCCTTCAACAGCTAGGTTTATATCTCTTTTCTGTATCTCCTATAAATACCTGGCATTCAAGGACATTTTATAATTAAATCAATGAACAAATTAGGTCATTTCACGGCTACTTCATGAACCAAAACATAAACAAAAACCTCAGTTCTAAATTCAAAAAAAAAAAATGGAAAACACTTTAGCTCTTCAAAGAAGCCCTTGCAGAGATGAAGAGGCTAATCACATTGCAGATTTCCTCATTTTCCCAACTCCACCAGAGGCCCAGCTATCACAATCACCGCCTCTCAATGTCCCTTCTCTTCCTCTCCCCAGGCTTCTCCTTCAACCACCCCTCTGATCTTTTGGGGCTTTACACCCAACCTTTTCTAGTGAAAATCAATTTAACTTGTTCAGCATCAACCCAAAATTGTACTGATTGCTTAGATCATGCAACACAAATCCAGGCTTGTTGGCCTCCTGAGAGCCAAGTAACTCTCCCCTTCAGAATCAAACTTGAGGGAAGGCTATAAATACTTAAGCATAAATATTATTATACTTGTCACAGAAAAATAAATGAATTAATGATTTCCTGGATTCTTTCTGGAGATGACCTCAGTGTCTCCATCCTCAATCCTTTCATCTTATTATCATTTCCTTCCTTGCCTCCTTAAAGTCAGAAACTGTCATCTGTAAGTAATGGGCCATGTACACATAGCCTATTCTGCTATGAGGAGTACTGGGGGGATGGTTCTGCTCCCACCCCCACGTCTCCACAGGGCACTCAATGCCTGTGTGTCATCCCTGAGCAATTTTCATCAACTCACTCAGAACTTGCCGGAGGAGAAGGGGGGCTGGAGCAGAACCGGTTCTTTAATGGGATTTTAATGTGATCTTCAGCAAACTAATCTTATTTAGATATCATAGGAAGCCATGTAATCTCATCTGGGCACTCTTATTTCCTACAGAAAAAGGAAAGCTTTGTAATTCATTTTCAGCAACAGGAACACTTTAATAAAATCTGCTTCCGAAGGTTAAATGATCAGACAAACAGCTGCAGCCTCAAGACCGTACATCCATCTCACTGATTGGAGCAACTATGACAGCAAAATGACCACTACAAAGGTTGTTTAAATAAAACCCAAGCATATGCATCATTTTTATTTTTTTGCCAATGTTTTAGATGCCAATGTTTAGTCATGCACTTACATGTTGAGGAAGGGCATGATAAAACAAGCTGGGATCTGACAGAAGAGGGTTCTGCCACCTAAAAACCAGTATAACCTTGACACTAAGCCTCGGCTTCTTTGCTGTAAATGAGGATATATTGGTCTAGATTAAGACACATGGGCACCCATAGCAGACTCATAAGATAGGTGTTCCTCCAAAACTATAATTTATAAATATTTGCTCAAGGTGTTAGCTATGAGCAGGGAATGGGGTCTGGGGGATGAAAAATGGGGAAAAAACACAAAAAGTGGGCTTAAAGATCAAGAGCCTACTAATCAGCAGTCCTAAAGAAAAGAGTCAAAGCTTATGAGACAGTTTAACGGATGTGTAACACAGGCACAAAAGAAGCAAATTTCACCTTTTGGTGAACCCATATCATTATTTGTTTATTATATAAGGCATTTGCGGTTTTGACACCCTCGTAGGCAATCAGAGTGAAATGCCCCTATGTGGAGCCAAGGGTGAAGAACTCAGTCAGAGCTACACAAAGGTCTGAATCCACAGAACTTGGGTTTGGCTCTTCTGGGAATGACCTTCCTGTACCCTCGGGGGTGTAATCTCACTTTATCCATCTTCCACTCTTACTTTTACTTTGCCCGCAATTTGCCCACCTAACCCCCTTATTTTCACTTTGCTACTTAGCCAATAAAACTTTGTTATTTGCTTTACGTTGCCTGAGTTATGGTGAAACTGTGATGTGCTGCAAGTGTCTTGGGGTAAATCTCCCCAACAACACAAGAACCCGAAAACAAGACCATCATGGTATCAAAGCCATTGACAGAGAAGATATTGGAGCCCATCATGAAGCAGATGCACAGAGAAGCATGACTGAACAGTGATGCTCATTCTCTCCATGACTGACTCCAGCAGTTCAGCTCTGACCCCAAGAATGTGTAAATCACTCTTCCTGAGAGGAATTTCAGGAAATACAGTCTTTTCCATCTCACCCAAGGAAGTTTATACTTGATAGATTGACTCCCTGAAAACCCATATTAATCCAGCTGACTTCACAGAATCATTGGAAGATTTAGAGCATTGCCATCCATCAACCAACTGCCATAGATGGAATGTTTGTATCCCCTTCAAATTACTATGTTGAAATGTTATTTCCATTTGGACGTGATTAGGTCATGAAGTGGAATCTTCATGGATGGAATGAGGTCTTTATAAAGAGACCACAGAGAGCTCCCTTCCCCCATCCATGATGTGAGGACACAGCCTTTTATGAAACCAGGAAGCAGGCCCTCACTCAGGCACTGTATCTCCCAGTGTTTGGACCTTGAACCTCTCAGCCTCATGAACTGTGAGAAAAAAATGTTGTTTATTTACAAGTTACTCAGTCTATGGTATTCTATTATAACAATAACAACAGACCAAGGCTATCTTTACACAGGTCCTTCATCTTTTAAGTGTATGTCTCTTACCCCAATGATCCCTACCAAGTATTAACTATTTTACTTGCTTGCTGCACTCTTGACATGAATAGGCCAAAGGAAGTTGATAGGAACAATAAATTAAAGCTTAATGGGACTCTTCGTACTTCCCTTCCTGGGATTCCCTTTCTGGGAATCAACTCCTCCAGACTACAAGACTAAAGTGAGGATATAGGAAGCAAAAAAGCCCAAAATGGATCACCACTCCTACTTCTTCTCTTGCTTCTCTAGACCCTTGTAATCTATATCACTAGGAGTTGTTGGTTAGAGTGTGTCCTGCATCCTCCAAACTGATGCTCAGCTACACCTCACAAAGACCATTTCACCATTCTATAAAGCTGGTAGCTTTGGGTGGTGCTACATGATATGACCAACCATAGTCCCACTGTCTCACCTCCAACATCCCTTCATCTTAGTTAAGATTATGCAGAATACCTTGGATTTAGAGTGGATCACACTCTAAATCATAGAAGAGTAGTGCTGCTGGGTACAGAGAAAATTCACACCCCAAATATGTGTTCATCCCACTCAAGGTAAATCAGCATCCTTTTAGGATGAAAGGATTCCAACATAATGAGTTTCCACCAATGGCTAATTGTTCTCCTCAAGGGATGGTATTATGGCAGTGGTGCCAGATCTCTTTGTTGCAGGGAACCGGACATTAGCACTGTGAGCTCAGTCTTCACAAAAGAATGTCCATGCTATTGGCAGTATACAAAGACTCCATCTCTACCATTATAACACTCAGTTGTTAATCCAATGAGCCCATGTAACATGAGTGATTGCAGAGGCTAACTGACACAATCTGGTCAAGTCTCGCTCTCTCTCGCTCTCTCATTGGCTATTTAGTGATTTTTCCATGCTGCATGCCAACTAAAGAGCATTGGCATGGCTTACAAAGATTTATGCCTGGTGTGCCCTGATGGAGTAACACTTTAAGGCCACATATGCCTAGGTTTGAGTCCTGGATCTGTGGGGAAACAACTGTGAAAAACCAAATTGAAAAAATAATAAAATGCTTTGAAAAAAAAAAGACATGCCCTTTACTAAAGGTCCATCCACATGCCTTTATGCTCCTGATCTTTCATTATTTTAGTCTTTCTCATTTCCAGACCCCTGACCAAGTACCCAAGACACTCGCCACTACTGTGTGTTTGTGTATTCCCTTATCTAAGGCCAACACTACTTCCAAACAAAGCAAAAGATCAGATGCAGCAGCCCTGTGCTTGCCTTTTAAAAGTTTTTCCATTGCTTGTGTCTTTCAGAAAAGATTCCTGAATGGGACTGAAGTGTTCATTAGGTCATTTTTAGCTTGCACTTCTTCCCTCCCTAAGGAGACCAAGTTCTACTAACCATCTCAAGAACTTGTCTTGGGTTGAACCGGTGGTTACCATACCAACCTCGCCAATCAGTAAAATTGTACCAACTCTTTCTAATTAAGCGTCACCACCCAGCCTCTATTATATCAGAATCCGATCATCCCGATAATTACTACAATCAAACAACATAGTTTTGTAGCACCTCCCACCAATCTCTGTGCTGCTGCTTCCCCCTTTCACCAGAGCATCCCTAATTGCTTTGGTAAATGTAGTGTCCTGCAGGCCTTCCTGAAGAACACAGTTTTCCTCCTATTCATAGCAGAGGCCACTAACACATCCATTTTCTCTAACACTGTTGATCCTTTCTTCTATTGTTGGGCACAGCAGTTCTGGCAATTCTACTTCCCCTTGCTTCCTCTAAGCTTCCAAGAGTCATCCTAGCAGCTTGTTAGCACAGTCTCCCAGGGTCTTTTCTGTATTGTGGGAGAGTTCAAGCCTGTACTACAGGAGAGTATGCTCATTTTGTCAATTCATCTTTAGCCAACTTTATGTTTTGTACTTGATAGAGCACCCTCAGGATCCAATCCCATAAATGCTATCCCAGCTCTGCAGGTATGTAATGGCTATGTCCTACAGAGCCTTTGGCAAAGAGTTACCTTCATATCTCCAGCAGACCCAGCACCTCATTGGCCAAGCTATGCCCTGATTTAACAATATATATTGATCTAGTAGCAGGAGTGGGGAATGAAGTTTCAGTGTGAAGTTAGCACATGATATCCTACAGACAAACACCTCTGAATTGTCTTCAAGCAAGGAAGGCAGCATCAGCCTTTCAAAGAAATGAGTATGCACTTTCTGCGGGTCAGGGAGTTCTGGAATAGGGAAGGCTTCAAATTTATTGAGTGCACTAACATAGATGTCACCACCCCACATCGTGAGCTTCTACTCTAGTCAAGCCAAAGCCAGTGTCCTAACTTTGGCAGAGAAGATTTAATATGACTTAGATGCTAACCTTCTCTGGAGTTCCATGATGTTGAACCTGACACTTGCCTGTCTGCTCTCCAGCTGCAAAAGACTTCAGCCTCTCTATGCTATTAAAGGTATATGCTATACCTTGCCCTGAGCTGGTAACTAGACACTTCAGCTTTTGTTGTCTTTCTCCAATGTATTGATAGCACTTAGAAACAGTCATCTGAATATATAGTTTTAGATTCACTACTTCCCCTGGGCCTTTCAACATCTGGGACATTGCAGCAGCGAGGTATTCCCTTCTTCTGACAGCCCATATCAGTTTTGATGATGTATTATTGCACACCAAAGTGTCTTCCATGCCAGAAAGCCAGAGGGTGATCTAATTCTAAAATTTCATTTGAGAGACTGCTTCCCAGGATTACTGTGGTACCACCTGTCTTGGGTCAAAAATTCACCTGTAGGAGTTTTCTTGAGGAGGGTGCTCAGAGACAAAACCTCTGAGAAAATGAGGGAAGCCCACTGAGCAGAGAGAAGTTGAACTGTAATGCACAAGTAACACAAACCTCAGCCAAACACACAAGGAGCTCTGCAAGTAAAAGAGCTTTTCAGGGTTGTCCTCAAATATGTCAAGGTGATCTAGCCTTTGTAAACTTGCCTCATTGGTTGCTGAATGTGGTTGAAACTCAGACTTGAGCAAGGCAACCTGCATGATGTTCCTGCAAGCTTGGAAACAGACATTGCTGTGAGCCATCAGCAGCCAACAGTAAGCACATGGGAGATGAGCTTCTCAGTGCAGAAGGGGGACCTGGGTGGTATACCCCAGCATCCAGAACATATTCCTTTGCATTAAGACATTAAAAGGTATTTTTCAAGTGCAAAGGATGATAAAATAGAAAATTGTTGGCCAATAATCATCAACGCCTTAGATCACAATGGTTCATGAGGCTAAATGCAGCAAAGAGCAAGGAAATAAAGAAGATAGATCTGGCCAATACTGATGAGAAGAGAAATTAGAAATATCATGGGCCTTGCAGTGTTGGCTTTAGGGAGTTCCAGCTTGGACAGTTTCATCGCCCAGGGATAATGTAAGAACTTGAGGAGGCTAGAAAGAATAATGCAAGAAGGGATGACAGAGAGAAACAAACAAGGTGAAGACAAGCTATCCAACATGACAAACTTTATAGCAAGCTTTAAGTCTTTTATCATGTGTTATATATGTATTTTTTAAAAAATCAGGATGAATGGTCTGAATCCAATTCTCTCCTTGGGGGTTATTCAAAGAAAGAAAATACATGTTTCATGAAGATAACTGTGCTTATGTAAGAAACCACCGTTGGTCTTGAGACCAATCTTAACAATTTTTTTTAACATTCTCAGGTGCTTGCTTTCTTCATTCCGTCCATACATTTTTTTTGATATCCCTGAAATTCCAGGCTTATTGTGGCACTGAGGGTGAAGGGATAAAGCTGTGCCCTATAAAGGTCTCACAGCCTAGTTGAAAGGCTACAGGCAAACAAATCAATTATTGCTGGTATGTCCAGAGTTGCAGTGGGTGGACACATGGGGCACTGTGCAGCAGTGAAGGATAAACCTGAACATCCACACAGGGGTGAGTTAGGAAGGGTCACTGAGCCAGCCTGAGTGTGCTGACTGAGCCTGTCAAGTTCACAGAGTAGCTTTGTCACGTTCTATTTTATTTTTCACTCTGTAGCTTTGAGCCACTTCAAGTTCAGTACTACATTTTGCTTAAATGCCTTCTCTGATTTATTATTCCTAATATGGAAACATAAGCTTCTGTATGTATAATAGTTCTTGTCCAACACAAGTATCCTTTACATAAAATTCTAATATAAAGTTAGGCTTATGTCTGTGTATATTTCTACAATGACAATAATAATTTTGAGTTAACTCAACTTAAAATCATTTATTTTAAGTCTCAAGTTAGGAAAATGAGAAAGAGAAGGATACAATAAAATGAAAATTGAGGAAGATAAATGGATAGCCATACTAAATAGAAAATTTTGTGTTATAGTTTTGAAAGAATCTGAAAAAAATAAACTTGAATTACAGAATTTCACTCCAGCACCTTTAATTGGTAAATATGTTATTCAATTGATAAGGTTCTTGTGTCAGGAAGAAAGTCATCTTCAGGGAACAGGAACGGGACCACAATGACTAACAAATAGGGATGTATGGTGATTGCTGCAGTCTCTGCCACTATCTCTTCACTCACAGCAGAAGGGAAAGAGTAGACAGACATACTAGCCCACCATGATCACACCTGCTAGAATCTGCAGCCAGAACAACTATTCTTCCAAATGAATCAGGTCGACTGGCCCATAGAAGCTCAGGTCTCATGGACAACTAGACAGCACCAACCTTTGTCCCTTCATCATCAGAATTCGCTACATACTGTCATCTGGATTAGAAAGCTATAACCAGAGGCCCCCATTTTCTTCCATCCTCTACCCGTAAGGAGGTGGAAA
This sequence comes from Solenodon paradoxus, assembly GCA_004363575.1. Classification (NCBI taxonomy): domain Eukaryota; kingdom Metazoa; phylum Chordata; class Mammalia; order Eulipotyphla; family Solenodontidae; genus Solenodon; species Solenodon paradoxus. The sequence continues at coordinate 7,847 of RJWH01000520.1, read as the reverse complement.
ACATTAAAGCTTTCTGTAGCTTGCTCAGTAATGCCTCCTCTTGTTTAGAGAAGTGTTTCTCATAATCTCTATGAATAAAGATTGATTTTCTTTGTTCAAATCTACCTTGGACTGATACGTAATCCAAATAAACATGATTTAGACACATAATATGAAGTGAACTCAACTACATTCAGACTGGTTTATATGCTATTTAATATGACAGATCTCCTGGTCATACACTTAAATGTCATAGCAATATCAGATTGTTATGACAGCTTCTAAACATTTTCAATTTCTGTACTCATCCCGTATGAACCTGGAGCTTATAAGACTGTCCATGGGTACATTTTGAGTAGCACTGGTTTAGAGAAAATGAACCTACTCTTGGTTTCTCTTTGGAATTGGCATTTCATCTTTAACCACATAATAATAACACAGTCATTGACATTGCTTAATTTTGTCTGCTGGATATATTCTTTCATTTTATATGCAATAAAATATTTATGAGGCTTTCCTCTTAAGACCAACCTCTAAGATCCTTAAATTCTACATCTTCTAATTCTCTTACACAAGTATAACCCTTGAAGGTGGTAAAAGAATGCTGTAGCAATATGTACACAGAGAATATTCTAGAATCTATTGGGGTTCCCTATTAGTTAATCGCTTTCAAAGGAGAAAATAATACTTATATTAGACAACTTGTTGATACAAGCCAAAGGCTGATTGAATATTACAGCTGTATGAATCAATTCATATAGCTGTAAAGAAGTATTCTAATGCATGTTCTGTAGATAATTTGCAATTGAAAATCCATTAACAGCACAAATGGAGAAGAATAATTCTAAAATGGACAGACGACGTGTGCCAAAATAAGGATGTGAAATGCATTCTGAAAGTGAGATAAAATACTTTCTCTAAAACTATCCAATTTTTTCTCCCCTTTACTGTAAGAAATTGATGATAACTCGGTTTGTTCTGAGACAAATCTGTTGACAGGGTACTCACAAGATGAATGAAAGTGAAGAAAGACGTATTTGGCATAACAACAAGAGTTTTAAAAGGAAGTGTGAATTTGCAGGCTGCAAATAAACATCCAAAACACTTCTAAGGTGATTTCAACCAGGACTGAAAGATTAGTAGAAACAAAGTGAAATGCTGATGTTGCAAAACCAGCTATGCAAAAGGAATGGACAAAAATAATAGTGTCACATTACCAGAATTAGAATTCATTCAGAAACATGTTGTACTAAAATTTGTTTTCCTTCGGAAGTGCTTTACATAAGTAGAATGAGGATATGTTTGCCATGTCTGTAAGCATGATTGTTCTCTAGTGAGCCCATCTAGGAAAAAAGATGCTGGAGAGAACTGCAATATTGTGCATTAGGGAAGTGACATTCATACTGCTGTCTCCATTTCAGTTCATTCCGGGAGACTTGCTGTTCTGGGGATCTGATTTTCACATCATAATATGAATATTCAAAACGCTACTTTACATATCACATATGGTTTGGATATGAGTGATTTCTCCCCAGACTGGAGGGATTTCTCTCAAGCAAATCTATGTGTGCTCTTTTAGACATTTTTGCTTTTGAAAAAAGTTTAGGAAAGAAAAAACAATTTTAAGTAACCCAAGAGAAAACTCTCAGCTAGATATGAACAACATTTTTCCACTCCTATTTTTTAAATAATGAACCTAATTTTTCCAGATTTTGGACATTAATTTACTTAAATTTCAAAATCATTCAAAGTAAAAAATCAAATGTTGATTTAGAGATAAAAATATAACAGAAAACAATGAAATGACAAAAGCCATTAATAGAAAGCCTATGGACAGGATGTGTTATTGAAATAATGCTAAATATGCAATTAATTATCTGAATTGTTCAGAGCATGAAAGATTTTAGTTAACTTTTTCTAAATAACTGAAGCTTTCCCTAAAAATCTCTTTCCTTTGTGTTCATCTCTTAAAGTACCTGAAACGTAACTAATTATTTCCTCAAATTATACAGAGATAGAGAAGTACGAAGAGATTTGGACTGACCATGATGTTTTTCCATGATACTTGTGTATGTTTTAATATAACCAAATCATGTAGTATGAAATTATACCCTCTACCTTGATCTCAAGATAAAGGATAACCTACCAATTACTTTGCACTTATAATGTGCTTGATAGCTTGAATGATGCTTTCAGACTGTAATTTACTTATTATCCTAGAAAATCTTAGAGAGAAATCTTCCCCATTTTACAAATAAAATTAGAGATCAGAAAGGTTAATATATTTTCTCAAAATCCACACAATGACAAACCTGAGCTCCTAATCAAGGTCTGTCTGTTTCCAAACAACTCTGGCCTAGACTCTACGCATACTTCCACTGTAATTGGGCTGTAAAGCCTGGGACCACATATTTCACTTTTATGGATCATTGCTTATGAATCCATAAAATAAGAGTGTTGCTTCCTGTAAGAGAAACTACTAGTTATCCCCCTTATTTATTATATTGGAACTCCAGTTTTTAGCTAAGCATATGACATAAACGCAATGTGCTCCATATCCCCTGCATGGCCATATGATTAAAGCATATGACTAACACCAATGGGATATAAGCAGAATTGTTAGGTGTAACTTATGGTCACATTTCTAAATGAACTAATTTGGCTCTTCTTGCCCCTCTACTCCTTCTTGAGAGCTCAACCACACAAATAAGCATAACATCCCAGAGTTGGAGAAGCTATGAAAGAGAAAGAGTCTGGATCCCTGATAATCTAGAATGCCAAGATGGACCATGTTGCTTGTCTTGGAAGCAATAAGTAGAGAAAAACAAATCTCTGTCTTTTTTAAGCTATCATTTTGGCTATCCATCTCATCTTATCCTAGTCTTATTGCCAGTATCTTCCAACTTTTGGTCCTATAATTGCAATTTTTGTGGCATTTTTGTTATGAACAGGAAATATGGTATATGTGATAACTGGATAAATGAATAAGTAAGAAAAAATTCTTTTTTGGAGGTAAGGAGGTCATTTGATTCTTTAACTAAAAATGACAAATAAAATTCATAGTTCAATTTCACTTAATCAAAATTTTAGTCTATTAGTTTTGTGCAATTTTATGCAAAGTTAGAATGATCTATTTTTCTTGTGCTTTTTAAAAATAATATGTCATCTACTAAAAGCTTTCTTATGTTAGTTATCACAAGGCTCAGAAAGAGCAAAAGTCTTACATACGATCACATAATCCATTCAAATCAAAACCAGGATAAAAATGTAAATGACACATTTTGAACTATATCATATTTTAATACAAAGATTTTATATCTAAATATAAAAAGCCCTGGTCTGTCTAGTCCATGTGTATGCATTTAAGAGACTGGCAAAGATACCACGAGGTGTGTTTACATATGAGGAAATAAAAAATTTATAACCAGAATGACAAAATCACAGACTTAAGGATCTAACTGAAAAGCAAAGCAAATCAATCTTCCATAATGGAACTGAGAAAATAAGAATGGGATGCAGTAGGGGGAGGATGGTTAAATTACAAGTGCAGCATTTGATTTGACCAAGATGAGATTTGGAATGGTTGTATAGTTGCAATTGAGTTTGAAGACAGAGAAGATTGAGTTGGAAATCATGCCAAGAAGAGATGATTGTCTTCCCTTTGTTGGCAGAAGAAACTCCAGGAGGGAATGAATTTCCCACAAAGCATAACTTGAACCAAACCATCAGTCAAGGTAAATGCAGAGCAAAACCCAAACTCAACAGCTCTATTGAAGCTGAATGTTGCTCTGTTTGGCTAAAAACTACAGCTATGAAAACTGGGGGAGCATTCTGTATTAAGGGTATAATTTGCCTGGTTTAGGAGAGCTAAAAACTAATTATTTTATAATGTCACTGCCAAAATGGTCCTGTCTTTTATTCATTAATTTGTATTTACTGAGTATCTACCCTGTTTATGTACTGCTCTGGGAACTAGAGATACAGCAGAAAACAGATATGAATCACTGTTCCCATGAAGCTCACATAATCTGGGAGAGAGGAACAGATAATAAACAAATAAGTAAAATGTACATCAAGTACCAATAAATACCATGAAGAAAATTAGGCCAAAAAGAAAAATAATAATATATTGAGATGGCATGGTACAGTTTCATATACAGTAGTCAGAGAAGGCTTTCCTGGAAGATAAAACTGAGATAACTCATGAAGGTATTTGGGGTAAAGTTCGTTGGAAAAAAGAAAGGTGTAGTTCCAAGACCCTCGACCTGTAGCATGCCCTGTGTGTTCAGGAGCAGCAAGATGGCTAGGTCATCTGAGTGGAGAAGATGGAGAGGGCAGAGAGAGGAAAGAAGAGCAGCTTATAAAGGACCCTGAAGGCTCAGAGGAAGGACTTGGATATGTTGCTAATAGGAAAACACTGTAAGGTTTGAAAAGAGAAAAATTTAGCAAGATGACTCTGAATGATAAACTAGGTGGACAAGAGTGGAAACAGAGAAATTAGTTAGGAGAATCACAATACTTCAGGTGGGAAGCAATGACAAATGAAATTGTGGGAAAAGGAGCTGAGGAGATGAGTAGTGGTTAGATTCTGGACATATTTCCTGGAAAGTTAACTCTATACTATGGGTATAAGAGAAAGAAAACAACAAAGTTTTTTTTTCCTTCACTTGAGTACCCAGGAGATAAAGGGTTGATTTTTACTAAGATGAGGAAGTTGGGAAAGAGAAGCAGTTTAAAGGCGAGGATCAGGTGTTCACTTTCAGATGTGCTATGTTTGAACTAGTTAATAGACATGGAGGTAGAGACATAAAACAGATAACCAAATAATCAGTGCTGGACTTCAAAGGAAACACTAGGACTGGAGAGAGCATTTAGAGTCAGGATTGTCTATCTAGTGATGAGAGTGCCCAGGAAACTAGTATAGAAAAGTAGTTTGAAGACTGAGGTTTAAAGGTCATAATAATGATGGACATGGACGAGACTTCAGGTTGACTCTCTAATACCACCTTACCACTTCTTCCAAATAAAAGACATTTGATGTTGTTGAAAAGCAGCAATTTTCCAAGTTTTGAAAGGCTACATTTCCCAGATCCCCTTGTAAAAATGTACTGTGAACAAAAGTTATTCGGTGGAAATTCATGCAACCTTACAAAGGAGACTGACTCAATTTGTAAAAGTACTCTTTTGTGCTTTACCTTTCCTTTCTTCCTAGAAGTGGTTCACAGCACAACTGAAATAACCATTTTACTTCTCTGCAGAAACATGGAGAGAGCAGAAGCCAGATATTAGAGAAGGCAGAGCTGACAGAAGACATTAAAGGTACAAGAGATCATCTTCCCAACCCTAAACTTTGTCTGTGGAATTCATGTTACATAAAATAGAGAAACATGTGCCTTGTCAATCCTCTGTATTTCTGAATTTACATCCACCACCAAACATAACACCTAACTGATACAGCAATGTACCAGGTAAGGAGACTCAGGGTTGGCCAAGGTAGCAGAGTACAAAAAGTAGGATCCTAAAGGGTGTTTTCAAGAGGGAAATTATTCAAATCCTGATAATAGATTGTGTAAGAGGACTAAGAAATGACAGTTGGATTTGGTAATAACAGGCCATTGGTAAACTTGATAAGAATGATCTTGTCAAGAGATGATAGCAAAAGCCTGATTAGAGTAGATTCAAGAAACAACTGAGTAAGTGAAGTAAGCATAGACTGCTCTTGAATTTGGTAATCAAGAAAGGAGAGAAATGGAGTGTTAGCAGGAGGAGAGATGTAGGGTTGACAAATGGCTACATGACAGCATATTGAATGACAATGAAAATGACCTAGTGAAAAAGGACAAGGAGTGACATAAGAAGAACCAAAGACAGCTGGCACAGCATGTGGACGTGCAGTTGATGAGCTCATCAGAAAGGTTCCCATGGCTCATCCATGTGTGGGTATGAGGCTCATCCTCCCTTTTCCCTTTGCTTCAGTTGCAAAGTTATATGCCTCTGACACTCGAGCTGAGCTCTTCCAGCACATGCTCACTGCTCCTTTTTCAGAACATCCTCTGCCAACAATTACACTCAAAATGCACAGTTTAGCAGACTAAGCAGTACAGAGAAAAATATTTGGAGTGGGAAGTCATACACACCTGGATTTGAATCCCTGATCTGCCACTGACTATCCTTGGATGAGTTCTGACCTCCCCAAGCCTTCTCAGCTGTGTAATTCTGCCCCTTGGGTTTCAAGAAGAAGAAATGATACATGTGCAAAAACACATGGCTGGTTATCCTGCAAGATTATTGACTGCAGTCCTTCATCACTCATCTTCACATCACAGGATCTTTAACCAGGTGCAGTTCACAGTGAGACAGGACCAAACGAGGGAGAGAGTACTGTTTGTGAACACATAGAATGTCCATGTGCTAAAAAAGTATTTTATGACTTCATGATTTTTTAAATCACCTGGTCAGATAAAGATAACCTTGGTTCTTTCCCATTCAGTTTTAGAGGAAACTGGAGCAAGGACTTTGCCCTTTTAAATGTTTTATAAAGCAAGTTGTGTGCCTGCCCTGTACAACCTCTGTAACCTGTGACACTTGTGATGGGGGAAGATCTCACCCTACATGAACACTTTTGAATCTGTCTTCTTTCTGAGGGCAAAGACCTACCTGAAACATTCATCACCCAAACCTGTGGCAAGTGATTTTCTCTGCCTGTATCTTGTCACCTCCCAGCCCTGCACCAGCAGATGGTCTATTATGTGCAAATGATTAAACAGATTTTCTGCCATGGGTAAAAAATATACATCCCACTGGATACTGCAAAGGCCCTGTAACTTTTTCCCAGAAGAGTCAGTTATGAATTCTAAGTGATTCTGTGGGACACGTAGAAGAGAAAACCATTATGCTGCAAGTCTGCATAACTTGGGATTTCTATTGGCATAAAATAAAATATATTTAATGTACTATTTCTCCTAGACAAAATGGAGGCCAGAGGACAACATTAAAAAGTCATCTTTGATTTCAAAAGACTTGTACCTGGCCCTCTGCTGCCATGCCCTCTCTCACCTGCTCACCCTGATATCTTCAATCTTGCTGCAACACTCTGCTCACATGTAATCTGCTCTAGGTATTGAAGATCTCACCTGAAGTCACATCCTTGACCAAGTGAACAGTCTCTCCTGTGCTGTCTCCTATGCTGTTTTCACCCGAGTTCCAGGTTTTGACCCCAGGTCCTTGGGATATGTGGCCTGTACTCTGAAATGCGGCTAAAGGCAGTTGACTAAAGTCCACCAGGGCACCTCTTGGGAATTATTTTTGTCTCTGAAACTTCAATGCCTAGCATACAGTAAAAATTCAGAAAGTAGTGGATGAATTAGTGCCTATTCAGTAGTTTCCTTTTAAGTAGAAACTTAAAACAGCACTGCCAACATCCACCATGTTTTCTAATTACTAAATTCATTTGAAATTAGTGCATTCTATATTATATCACACATATACACACCAAAATACATCAAAATAGTACAGAAAAGCTACCAAAATGATGCAGTATCTCTAAAAGGTAGAGTTAATTTCTTTTCCATTTTGATTTTGTTGACCTTACCAAAAGTTCAGCAACAAACATTCCTTCAAAATGTTTTTAAACATAATAAATTTAAGATATTTTGTTTTATTTAGTTGATGACAAGCTGCTAACTAACATACCACAGAGGACATCTATGTTGAGACATATTATCTAGTAACTGTACAGCTTTTGAAATTTTCTCAACTTCTCTGAGACTGTTTCATCTGTAAAATATGTGCATTAAATAGGATGTGGTGTGGCTTAAATAAAACCACACAAAAAATAAGTTGATGCATAGTAGGTGTTTGATTAAACA